>CM062603.1:34132603-34589207 GCA_031470985.1 Agastache rugosa | reverse complement strand
AGAATCATCTCGAATAATCTGAATTATTTATAGTATAATAGTGTTGATAATAAAAACAAGGCATTGTACGTGCTAATTATATGCACAAGGTAATTAATATTTCCAAAACACAACCGACGCCAATTGATAATTGGGACCGCAAACAAAATAATTCATCACAAACAAAATAATACAGTATATTTAATCTACTCCACTAGATATTGATAATTATAACAAGGCATTAATTGTTCACCTGCTTATATGCACAAGGTAATTAATACTTCCAAAACACATCTGACGCGCCAATTGCAAAATTGGGACCGCAAACAAAATAGTAATTTCTTCATCTGAAAAAAGTGTTCAAATATTTACATTAGTGAAATGTTTTTTTAATGTACTTGAGTAAATATACGTAAATTCAAATATTTACAAGGATGAAGAATAATAAGGTGGTGTTATTAAATCTGGAAAATCCACACTAGAAAATTATTGGATATTTGGATGAAAACACCTGTGTCTATCAAAAGATGACCACCACCTGCTTGTGAAATTGCATGACAAAATAATTATGCTTGCATATTTGACGCCCGCCAACTGTTTGAAAAATTACCCAACAGAGAAAAAGCCTGCATATACATATGAATTACTTTAAAACTATTAGTATTTGAAAAAAAATGTATTTATCCTGAGATTTTTCATTGATAGTTCACACAATATCTTTTTTTAATGGTTAGCAATTTTTATATCCATAACAAATATTTTTTCTATTAGATTGTCATATGGCCTTAGATTATTGCTCATTTTCAATTGGAATAATGCTTTTAACTAATTAGATGTTTAAGCATTTCGTTGTACTTGAATTTATAGTGAGAGATTGTTGTTGTTGCCGTGTATTGGCCATTAGATGCTTTGAATATTTATGCTGACATGTTATGAAGAATAAGGAGCAATGATTCTTTTCAATAAAGAAAGGACAAATGTGATTTATATTAGAGGGAAAATATAACTTGTCAATTTTGCTTAGTAAAAAATTAATTTCAATCACAACTTACGAAAATTATTAATTTTAGTCATTTTCATAGTGAAATCCCGACTATACCCTTTTCAATCTAACAAATTTTATACAAACCCACCATAAACTTGAGGTACAATTGAAGGGTGGATGTTACATTTTGGTTGGATTCACCGTTTTGACAGTTAAGGATGAATTTTGGTAGTTTTCATGGCTTCACTTATTCTCTATACTCGACGGGAAATCTTTAGGACGAAGAAGACTTCAACGAAGATGGAGAAGTGGGAGGCGTTGGACGGCGGCAACAACGGCAGCGCGAATGACAGTGCAGTTGAGCGGCGGCGGATGCGAATCGCCTCAACCTCTCTTTTGTTTTTTTTTTCTTCTTTCTGTTTTTGGTAAATGAGAATTTTAATTTACTTTAATCTATTGTAATAATTTTCCATCACTAATCTTATGGATAAAACGCAAATTTCGGATTATTTTGGGATATGGATCTCCAAATGGAACCACCATCCTCGTCTCCATAACGTTTTTGTAGCTCTGGTGAAACTGGAATATGCAAGAATTTAGGGCTGTAAACGAGCCGAGTCGAACCGAGTATTGGTTTGCTCAAACTCGACTCGATTAAATATTCGTTTGCTCGAGCTCGAGTCGAGTTTCTACCATTGTGATCGAGCTCGACTCGATCCAAAATTAGCGAGCTCGAGTTCGACTCGTCAAATACTTGATAACGAGGTATTCGAGCTCGAGCTCGAGCGATTCGTCAAGAACTCGCTTTGATTTTTAATCCAATCTATTTTTTTATTTTTTTTTGCAAGAAAATACACGAACTTTTCTAGCTTTGGTTTAGTTTTCTGTGAAAATTATGTTCAATATGGCGCCAAATTTAAGGATGATAAAGAAGACAAGAACGATATCGTTGTTTCAATTATCGGGAACCTATTGCCACACAAATAAAAACGATATAATTTCACCAAAAAATTAATTTTAGCTCATAACACAAAGTTCGTGAAAGTTTGTGTGTATATATAGACAATTAATTCAATAAATAAATAAATAATAGATAATTATTATAAAGGGCAACAGGTCGTACATCACTATTTAAAATTTGTGGGTCTAATCTCATTATTTAAAATTTGTGGGTGAATTGTAGGACCATCCATTTTATGGACCATCTTTTCAAATTTAGAAATAAAAATATTATATCTTATTTTTCGAAATCTCCTTTAGTAACAAAAAACGATTGGATGGATCGGATACCTTGACTTGTATTTCATTGCCGGTATATTAGTTTCGACTAATAAACTATTATAGCTATTACTTCATAATTTTATATAGTATATAGTTGTGTAGTCAATATATTAAAAAAACAATTATAAGGACTCATTTTTTAACTTTCGCTTAGGGCCTGTGAGACCAAAGGCGGAGCCACGGAGCAATGGGTGGTGAACTGGACTCTGGGACTTTAGAAAACCAGTAGTATATTGGTAATAAGTACCCTGATGCTTTGTGCGGCGGCGGTGGCTGCTTGAAGACGAGGAGAAGGCTTTGATATGGAGAGAGAGAGGGAGAGAGAGAGAGGATGTTCTTGAGGCCATAGCTTCTAATCCACCCCGCTCAAGATTAATTAGAAATATGGTGCTGCAACTATCTTAGTTTAAAATCAATTAGTTCGGTTAGATGTAAATTTAGAAACCCAACCGAAAATGTAAAGCCCAATTAGGCAACCAATTTGAAGAACTAACATTTTGTTGTGAAAAAGAAAATTAAATGTTTCCTTCATAAAAATGGGACGACGATTTTTATGATTTATTTTTTCTTCAATATACCCCAGTCATTCGCGAGTAGGATAGTGATTGGATTTGTTCTTGAATATATTTTTTATAGTTGAATTTGTTTAACATGTCTGTTTCTATATATGTGATTGCTTGGTAGAAAATGGAAGTGAGTGAAAAGCATATTCAAAACTCACAAATTAAATGTATATATATGTTGCACCATATTAATTCCTAAATACTTACTAATATCCCCTTTCTTCTTCATCCTTCTTTCTGAGGCTGTTTTGCCATTGGCATGGGCGATTTAATTAAAATATTGTGTTACTCCCAATTATTAAACTTTACGAATTGGGTAGTTCGCGCTGTGTACTGGCAATTAGCTGCTTTGATTTATGTTGACACTTGATGAAGAATAAGGTGGTATTATTAAATGTGAAAATCCACACTACAAAAATATTGGATCTTTGGATGAAGAAAACCTGTCTCTCACAAACGATGACCACCACCTGGTTGTGCATGACAAAATAATCATGCTTGCAGATTTAACGCCCGCCAACTGTTTGAAAAAATACCCAATAGGAAAAAAAAACGCGAGCATATATTTGTAAATTACTTTAAAACTAAATGTTAGATTCAAGCCAGTAGCTCAATTGAAGTTGGCAAGTTTATGTAGAAGCAAAATTGACTGAAGTATTTTTGAGCTGTGCGATAACAGAAACTGGAATCTGAGCTTGTATTTTGTGTAACAAAATTAAGGATTCTTTCGTTATCTATGCGGATTTTGCTGAGATTCTTTCCATATCTTGTTGACGGGGAAAGATTTTTATTTTAAGCAGATATATTCTTTTATTCCACATTGATTATCTTGAAGATTGTTTCCTTGCATAAGCAGACTAAGGCACGTGTCGGTGGAGACAATATCTAGGGTTTCTCAAGACCTATATATTTCAACACTATTCCTTGGAGTTGGTGTTGCCGCTGCTATTGTTCTTGTCTCATAGCTTAATACTATTTCTTGAGATAGTATTTTTCATTGTATTCTTGAGAGCGTTTATTTCTTGTATAAACACTTGAGTGACGGGTGAGTGTCAAGTTGCGACTTGAACTTAGATTGTGAGTTGTGCACTTACAATCACTAATTCACGCTAGATCGGGAAGGGTGTGAGCGAACGGACGTCATATGGTTGGAGACCTGTATGAGTAAGATCCCCTGTAACTACAACTTTCGATAGTGGATTGGTTCTCTTTTGGGCGTGGCCCCCCAGACGTAGGTTGTTTAACCGAACTAGGTTATCATATTATGTTATCATTTTATGGTTCAATATTTACTTTCTGGTTTACTTTACGTGCCAAGTACAAAATTGAGAATCAAGTTAAATGCACCAGATGCATGTTTAGTAATTTCTCTAATAGCACTTGAAAGAAAGTATTTATCATAAGATTTTGCATATAAATTGACCTCTAAAACTTTAATGAGCTTTTGTCAGAACTCTTTTTGATATAACAAAATTTGGAATCGTAATGCAATAACATGACGGAATTTTATTCATTGATAGTTCACACAATATTTTTTAATGGTTAGCGATTTTTATATCAATAACAAATATTTTTTATTAGATTGGCCATAGATTATTGCTCATTTTAAATTGGAATGATGCTTTTAACTAATACTCCCTCCGTCCATGATACATACGTACAGTTGGCCTTGACATGGATTTAAGAAATGCGGTAGTGGTTTTGATAAGCGACATTTTGTGCAGCGTATGTTCTTGTGAAGACTACAAATAGAGATAAAGAGACTATTAGAGGGGAAATACCTGAGGGAAAAACTAGTTCTACGTCGACATCTACTTCCATTCAAGCAGCCCGGCCAACAACGTTCGCAAAGTCATGATGATGTTTTGGTTGTTATATGAAAAAAAAAAAAAAACTGATTAATGATTCGATGCCACATAATAAGTAATTAAAAATTAATAAAATTTAATAAAAATTTACAAGCACCACACATGCATCAACGGAAATAAAACGATACACAACATCTATACCTATTATAAAAGAGTGGATTCTTACAAAATTGGTTTTGCCTAATATATCCATCTTATAATATTAATTTTAAGGGCAATATTGTAAATCTATATTAAATTTATATTTTAATTGAACTTATATATAAACTCAACACATATATAAGAATCATTCTCCTAATAAAACTCTTCCACCAACTATTATATAGTAACTAATTACTATGAAAGAAAAAATAAAATAATTGATCTTCTAGATGAGATGACAAAAGTAACACAATTGAATTTGATACTAGCTACTTAATCACATGATCATCAAATTCGCAAACAAGAATAGAGGAATAAGTTGATAACAAAAAATTAAAATTACAAATAATAGCCGGAGACCAAAAAAAAACTCATGATACAACTGAATTTGAGCAAATATCAATCTCAAAATTCTGTACAAAGTATTTAATATATAAAAAACAAATTCTTGGAAATTGAGATCATGGAGTAGATAAACTAATTATTAATTAAATGAAGCTCAATTAAAAATTATTTATAGTATACAATATGAAATTAACATTGTAACTCTTAAAGCATTTTTATGTTGTATACTATAAAGAATATTTAGAGAAAAACTGTAACAAATAAAGAAGAATACAATATATTTATGAAATAAAAATAAAAGGTCACTTATATCAAGAATCACTATTGAAAAGGAACAAATTAGAAAGCTCATAAGGGCATTGAATCTTAGTACAAATACAAAATTTTATTTCTCGCCCAAAATGAATTAGGATATAAAAGAAAAGGCAAGAGTTAACAACTTTATAACGTGAAATTTTAAATGAAAACTTCCTCAAAATATCAACAAATAAACTAAATTCTTTTATCCTTGTATGCCTTGGTGAAATTTGAAATATAAAATGAGGTTCAATCACATTGTCATGATTTGTAATCAAAATCACCGAATAATTAAATATTTAAAATATTTAAATGAGATGGTTGCTAACCGAACAATCAAAATTCGAAAATAGTTATCTGACCAATCAAATATCGAGAAATATAATTTTAATAATAATAGTACAACGATAAATACTACTCCCCGTTCATAATATTTTTATCATAATTTTCTTTTCGGTACATCCACAAAAGATTTGCCACATTTCATTTTTGGTAATAGGCTCACACAATTTACAACACATTCTACATCAAAAGTGAGACCCTTTATTTCACTCACATTCTACCAACTTAATCAACCAACTTATTATAGTCCGTCAAAATGAGGCAATAAAGTAGTAATGTACTATACAATTATTTTTATTGATAAATACTAATTTTTGTCAACAAAGAAATCTATATTACAACAATATTAAGATAAAGTTTTATTTGAAGAATAAAATTAAGATAATTTTTACAAATATTAATGTTCATTCTAAAAGATTATATATTGATTTATTTATAAGTATTTTATTTACATGATACTTATATCTAAATGCATATGAATAAAATAATTATATGTGAAGTTTTAAGCGGCATGGCAAGTGCTAAATTGTGTGACTTGTGAAGTTTTAAGAAATGATTTATATATTTGTAGTTTAAATTATAAATTTAAACCAATTTAGGGGATTTGAGCACGATTCAGGTAACACAATAATGGAACAGTCATTAATTTGGTTCCTTAATTTCTTTGATATTTTGAAACCAAACAAGAAAAAATGGCCTACAATATTTAAAATATACTCTCTCCGTCCACGATAAGTGTGGTCTTATTATATCTTTGGGTCATCCACAATAAGTGTGATGTTTTCATTTTGAAAAATAATCTCATATTTTAAAATAGGTGGATCCCTTTCTCCACTAAGCAAACATCTACTAAACTTTTCTTAAAAGTTGTGCCACACTCTCCACACAACACTTAGCGTGGACGGGGGGAGTAGTATATTTTATGCACACAGTCTAAAACTCATAGCTTTCTGATTAATTGTGATTTGTTATAGTAATTATTAGTACATTCACTTAATCTATTTGAACAAATTTTCTAGATATTACACGTTTTACACCCTTTATTATCACCATCATAGGAAACATACTCTCCCAACTTTCCAACAAGCTTCTTGTACATTACTTCTATGTTTTTCTTTCAACATTAATTAATTAATTTTAGCTTATGATTGGAGATTAGCATTTGATGGAGAAAGAAAAGATTTAATTTAGATATAGATTCAAATTTAAGATCATTCACATATTATCAATGTGATAGTTAGTTTCTATTTTTACTCTATTAAAGAATATATAACTTTCCGTAAAACTTATTAAGTAATTTTTATAAATTGTGTTCAAAATAATCTTCCTATCGAATATTGAGTATCGCATTCAATATGAATTGGAAATATTACATGTCAAGTTGTGCGTGATCCAATCTTATTAAGTTTGATCTTTTCCAATCATTATGGACTTAATTTGTAGGATCGACTCACTTGGGACTGGAAATATTTAGAGGAAATAAATTTGATTCAAATAGATTTCTTCATGAATTACTTGATCACACAAGCAAAAACAGTTATAGAATTCACAAACAAAACATGTTTGCTAACTATGTTTTAAATCATATATTAATGATGCAACACTATTATAGGAGCATCAAACTAAGCTTGACATGTTCATCACTAAAGTATGTTTTCTTTGGATAAATAATGTATGTGTTATTAATGTTTTAACAAATGTCATCTTTTCAATAAAATGAAATTAGAAAATTTATCTCCACAACAATATAACAATAATATGAAAAATAATATTTCACCTGTAATCGATGCTCAAGAGAAAAGACCTTCAAATCTTTTCTCGAAGAAATAAAATACAATAGAAACCACGACTCGCCAGAAGTAATCATCCACAAAAATGATCGTTTTTCACGAGAAAGTTTACATTTCATCACATATCCAAATAAAAATATTTAAAAATAATAATAATAATAGCTATATTTGAAAATGTTAAAATATAATCTCTTTACATTGTACCAAAGAAAATGAAATAAAATATTGGTATTGGTACCACGTGCAACGCACGTGACATCTCTGCTAGTATACAATATATGAGGGAAAAAACCAACTTGGAAGAAGTTGATGAAAAAAACCCTCAGCTCGCCTACAGAAGAAGATTACAAGAAGCCAAGCACGCATAAAGGGAAATTAATTAATATTGGCACAACCACAAAAGCAGAATTAAAGCAAGGAATTAATGCATGTTGGATGTTTAATTTCGATATTCTTAGGAGAGGGGCTCCGTCTTCTCCACGACAAAGGAGAAGTTGTAAGCATTGACGCCTCTGAAAACACCGTCAATTTCATCGGATTCAATGATCGTTCCGTCGGTGGAGCTCCTGTCCTGCTGCGTGTAGGAGAAGGGAACGTCGCACGCGCCCATGGTCCCCACATAACTAACGGTGGCCATACTCCGGGGGCACCGGAACTGAACCCGTAGCCTTAACTGATACTGTACTGGTTGTGGTGTTGTTCCACTCCAGCGCCGTAGTTCTCTCATAACTCAGCGTGATGGATCCCTTTTCAATCAAGGGCACACTGAACTCGATGGTACCCGTCACCCCCGCCGTCACAGATGTGCTACGGCTGACAGAATAAGATTTGGAGTCCTCATATCCAACCTCCACGGCAATCCCGGCCTCCGCTTCCGAGTAGTTATAAGCCGTGGTGGTCCCCGCCAAGAAAGGCGTCTCGTTGAATATTCTGGAGTTCTCCATCCAGTATCTGACGTTATAGATCCTTCTCCCGAGCACAAGTTCCTGCACAACGAGCCTCGCCTCATTGACAATAGTGGGAGCTATCGCATCCAGACAATCCGTCTTCCCATTAGCGTTGAGAGCTTGGCAGAAATTGTTGTTGTCTGCATTTCTGAGCGCAATGGTGTTCTCATCAAGCTTGACCGGCCAGAACAGAGTGTTTCTGTTGCTGGCCGTATCATCTCCGGAGTCGGCCCATATCCAACCGCTCTGCATAATGGTGTCGTCGCGCCTCCAGTACTTGGTGAAGTTGTTCGAGATTATTCGGACGTGCCCGTCTGGCAACAGGGTTATCTGGTAGCCCGTTGCCATCTTATTAGGATCGTCGGCTGCGAACTGCAGGTACGGGTGGTCATCCCACCACACTGCTTGGAGGTAGCTGCCGTTGAATCCTTTGATCGCAACGTGCTTAGGCAGTTTGACTATTGTATCCCAATCCACATAGTTCAGATAACCTTGGTCAGGATTGGGATTTAAATTCACGTAAAATCTCATGCTCTCATTATCAAACAACAGACGCCCTCCGCTCTGGACGTGGTTCAAGTAGAACAAGCCGTTATCAGAATCTACCTTAACCGCCTCGAAAAGCGTACATGATGAACTTTTCGTGTCTTCGTCCGGCTTGTTGGAGTCAGCAACGATGAACTTGTCGTTCGCTTGCCGCGCCCAGTATCTGTTGGAATGACAGAATCTGAGGTGAACATACCTGTCGTCGTCGCTTGTTGCTCGTTCGGCTTCAATCTTCACCAGCGTGCTGAACACGCTCTCTTCTCCCACAAGTACGGAACCGTCGTCCTTGCGGTATGCATAGCCTTTGCCACTATAATAATTTGATTTTATTATTATGAACCTTGAAAGCACGCCGCCAGCCACCAGAGTAGTTTCCATGTTTCTTCCAACCTGTTTGTTTAGTTTTGTCAAAATCAACAATTAATATACTCCCTCCCTCCACGATAAGTGTGGTACGAAGGGAGTGGAACGGATTTTAAGAGTGAGATAGTAGGTTAGATAGATGTATTGTGAGTGGAGAGTGGGATCCATGTTTTTTGTGGGTGGAGTCATTATTTACATTTAAGAAAAGACCACACTTATTGTGGACGGACGTAAAAAGAAATAAGGCCACACTTATTGTGGACAGATAGAATACATATTTACATGCATCAAATAAGAAATAGCCTTACAACTTACAACTTAGTAAAAGATAAATTCTATCGACCAACTTAGTTTACATAAATTATAGCAATATTTTCAACTTCAAACAAATTTGCCCTTGACAATCAAATTTGAAATTAATGGTACGATAATAACCTAATCTACCTAAATATATCACTAAAAGTAGAAAATAGTTAGGATCTAGTACTCATATAAACCACTCGCACCAACGTACCACGACACGACGCCATTATTACGAGGTACGAATACACCCATTCGTACCAACGTACCTCGGCAGTCGATCGCATCAACATATTGGTACGATTGGATTCAACACAACCTTTCGTACCAACGCACCATTACACTGAGTCGCGCTCCCGTGGTACGATTAATCCGAACACACCAATTCGTACTAGAGTACCACATCAACGCGATCTGCCCGCATGGTACGATCTCACCATATTCATCCCAACATACCACTAAGTTGGTACAACTGGTACGAAATCAAATAGCTTTTACTAACTTCTTTGACTATTTCACCGTATTATCTCATATCAAAGATTAACTATTTACTATATATAATATACTCCTTTTTACATGTAAGCTTGTTTAAGTAGTATCTCGTCTCCAATTAAATGAATTAACAATATTGAAATGGATACTCCATGAATTAATATGAGAATAGCGAATATATATACAAGAGCAAAAATATTAATATTCATGCAACAGCTTCTACGATTAATACTTGAAAAAATGCAAAGGATGAGAAGATTACCGGAACTGAAAAGAAGAAATGATTTTGGATTGGTGTGCGCTCAAGGTTTTCCCTTACCTCGACGCTCTGTGTTTTATTCTTGAAATGCGTCCACTCTATTTATAGATAAGTTTAAGGGATAATATTTATTCTACACTTCTACTAAAGCTGTGTGAAAGTGAAACCATTAAAATTAATTTGCGTACATTGTCTTTTTAAGATTGGTGAACTCGCGTCTAGCAACAATCTGAAGGAAAATAAATAAACTATCAACATTTTTTAAGGTTGGTGAACATTTTAAGGTTGTCTTTTTAAGGTTGGTGAACTTTTTGATCCACTTTTTCGACATTTTTTCTTGATAAATTTACTTATTAATTTGCAAAGAAAAGGGGCCTAAAATTAAAATAACCATTCTAATAAAGCAAAAATAAATTCTAATAATTAATCTTTAAAAGATAAATACTAACAAAAAAAATTTATAAAATTACTATTTTACCCTTACAATACCATCATACTTGACTAAGTATACATAACAAATATATATGACTAGCATACACCACACATAACAACTCTCTCTCTAACACACACACAAACACACTGCACGCACGCGCGCACACAGAGAAACATGCACACACACAACACACACACAAACGCGAGCGCACACACACATATACATGTATGAATTTAAGTTTTTAAGTATGGACTCATGTATTCATGTATTCATGTATGTCATGTATGCATTCATGTATATCATGTATGGATCATGTATTCATATATGTATCATGTATGAAGGGAATTTTGATAATCCGAATTATTATTTATTTTTTAAAGATTAATGGTTAAAATTTATGTTTGTCTTTTAAAAATGGTTATTTTACCACATTAAATCAAAGAAAAAGTGAATCAAAGAGTTCAAGAATATAAACAATGATTTTGTCATTCATGCTCATGTTATTGATGATACTTTATTCATTTTCCTTCAGGTACAATTTAGATTGTTACTTGACGCGAGTTCACCAACCTTATAATTAACACAATTAAATTGTTGCTTGACGTTTCAATAAGCATTGGATACAATTATTAAATAATTAAACTTCTTTAACATTGTATTAGATAGATTGTCTTATTTTATTATATATCTTGATCATGACGACAAGAAAAAATCTTAGATTGACTTATAAAATGGTATCTCGAGTTTTCTAATTATTTAACCAAACTAATATTAGATGATTAAGGTCATATTTATTTCCTTATTTAGAAAGGGAACGTTATGAATGAAACGAACTAAAATGGAAACGAAACGTTATGAATGGGACGGAGGGAGTATTTTTTTATTAGATTGGTCTTAGATTATTGCTCATTTTAAATTGGAATGATGCTTTTAACCAATACTCCCTCCGTCCATGATACATACGCACAGTTGACCTTGGCATGGATTTTAAGAAATGTGGTAGTGGGTATTGTGAGTGGAGAAAGTGTCATACATTCTTGTAGTATTGAAAGAGAATTGTGGTGGATCATAGATGGTAAATTATGTAAATAAGTTGAAAGAGAGAGGGTAATAGATAAGAATATGTGGTGGGTCATACTCGCATGTTTTTAGTGAACGGACGAAAAAAGGAAAGAGGTGCATATTTATTATGGACAGAGAGAGTGTGTTTCAGCATTTCGTTGTACTTGAATTTATAGTGAGATAGTGTTGTTGTTGTTGTTGTTGTTGTTGTGTATAGGCAATTAGATGCTTTAATTTATGCTGACATATGATGAAGAATAAGGAGCAATGATTCTTTTTGATAAAGAAAGGACAAACGTGATTTATATTAAAGGGAAAAAATAAATTGTCACTTTTGCACGGCAAAAGATTAATTTTGATACAACTTAAGAAAAATATTAATTTTATCTATTTTATAGTGAATTTTCAACTATATCATTTTCGTGTGACGCGCTAGTGCCTCTTTTCACATCATCGCGTGATATGATAGAATAAAAGGCATAATGCGAATGTGAAAAGACGTGAATGCCAGATGCTTTCATATGGTACATTGTTCGAGAAACCGAATATAGCGTTATATAAAAATAAAAATATAATAAAGAAATCGAATTGTTGCACCAAGAAAAATTTACTCTCCACTATACTCGGCATAACTAGATTTCGACATAGCACATACTTTCCAAAATTTACACAATCTTCACACGCCTCATGCACTTGAGTTATAAATGAATTGGAGACACTCAATTTTTTGTCGTGAAAAGAATAAAGTAGGTTTGGATTAGAGTTGTCAAATGGGCTTGTCAAACCTAGGCCCAACTCGATTAAAAAATTGTATGGGTCTGGCTGGCCTCCACCCTGAAATAGGCCTCAAATAGAATCGATGTCCCGCTTAGACCCGATCCGGGCTTGCACTGTATGGGCTTCAAGTGGATCTATCTTTATTTTGTAAAAGCCCGACCCATGCCCGACCCCACCTCATGTGTCTGTAGGGTGGTGGGCCTCACCGAGCCTAGACCGGGCCGGGCCAACCCATTTGACAAGTATAGTTTGGATCCTTTAATAAAAATAAATTCTTATTTTTAATTTTTAATTAGAGTAGCTATATATATTACCCCCTCCATCCACTAAAAATTTGCTACAATTTCTTTTTCGGTCCGTCAACCAAAATTTGTCACATCCATTTATAGTAATAGGGCTCATACGATTCACCATCTTATTAACCTCCCATATCTCATTATTTACAAAAAATGTCATTTTTTATTCCACTTTATAAATATTTAATCAATTTAAAACTACAATAAATGTGGAGATCTTACTCCACTCACAATACAATCAACCACTTTATTAAAATCCGTGCGGTCCACAAGGTGACATTTTTTTGTGGGGTGAGGAAGCAGTCAAAATAACAAAACAACGCACCTTTATAATACCAACTGCTGGGTGCTGGAAACGACGTCGTTCGTTAGCATGGCAAAACCCAAAACTCCCCCAAAACCCCCATGGCTCACTGCTGAAATCTCTGTGAAGAAGAAGAAGAAGAAGAAGAAAAAGAATGGGTGACGAAGGTCCTCACCTCCTTCCCAACAAACCTAAAAGATGTATATTTATTGACAACATCTGTTCCCTTTTAATTATATGTACGAACTAATGATCGAGATAGTATTTTGTTGCTGTATTCTGATTCGATCTTATTTTCGTTTCCTGATTCGTGATAGCGAAGCTGAAGGCATCTACTGCTCCTCTGCCGCGGCCGCCGCCGCCGCCGCATCCGAAAGGCTTCTTCCGCAGCCGCTCTAGGGTTCTCGTACCACTCGTGTTGGCCCTCAATTTCGGCATTGGAGGTTTTCCCCTAATTATTTTCCCTTTCAAGAAAGATCTCTGCATCTGTATCTGCTGGTTATTAATTTGTATGTGGAGGGAGTGGAATTGAAACCTATACCTTAACCTAAGCGTTGTGTGTTGATATGTGTTTTGTCGCGTTGCAATTGTTATATGACCATGTGAGATTAGGTTTTCTTGAGCTTTTGAGATTGTGGAAAGCTGTAAAGCCTTAGTGAGATGTAGGATGAGAATTATGTGTAGAATGTGTTGTGCAGTTACCTTAAACTGTGTGAATTTTATGAATGGGCATTGCTGTATTAAGTGCCTTTTAGATCAACAATGGAAGACAGATTAAGCTATACAGTAATGCACATTTAAACATTGACATTGATAAGTTGGATTTCTAAAGTTTGAAGTGTAGAATTACCTCATATTTTCATTCAAGATGCAAAACTTGAGTCGATTAGTATGAGTACTTTTGTTCAATGCTGTTTATTTACCTTTGCTTCATGCTTTTTGGGCTTGATGATAGGCCTACCTATCTCTCATAATGCAGCTGATATTGTCTTTAGAATTATACTATGGCAAGGAAAAGCCTTCTTGTCTCCTGTTCGGTCACCATCTCGTTGTTTTTATTTGAAGAGTTATCTTGTTTCCTCAGTTAGAACTTGAAATCTGAAAACTTGAAGTTTTGTCCTGAAAAGTGTTAATCTGAATCGATGATTTGGGCCCCAAACTGTTAAGAAGAGACTCATTCTGTGAGTATGCTCTATCACAATCTTTTATGCTGCATAGAAATGGTTGAGTATTAATCTTTCCACCTAAATCCAATACGTAAATTAGTCTCTGTAGTTTCTGATGCTTCTCCAACTCCCAAGGATGGGCTTTGCTTATTCCTCTCTGTTTTGACATACGTATTGACATTATGAGTTTGTTTTCTCTGTTTGTTGGTATGTTGAGTCGTGACGTATCTCCTGGGATTATTATAGAATAATGCATCTTTGGGTGTAATGAACACCTGATATCTCAGTATTGCATGTCTGTTTGTTTACATGGTCTATCTATAATTTGGGCCACAAGGAACCAACTTAACTCTTGTTTCCTCGGTTAGCACTTGAAATTTGAAAACTTGTAGTTTTGTTTTGAAAAGTGTTCATCTGAGTCAATGATTAGGACCGCAAAATGTTTAGAGGCGACACATTTTCTAATGATGCATAGAAATGGTTTGAGTATTTATCTTTCCGACTTTTTCCAATATGTGAATTAGTCTCTGTAGTTTCTGATGCCCGTCCCAACTCCCAAGGATCATTTTTGCTTATGCCTCTCTATTTGACATACATATTGACATTATGAGTTTGTTTTCTCTGTTTGTTGGTATGTTAAATTGTGACATATATCCTTGGATTATCATCGGATAAAGCTTTTTTTTGGGTGCAATGAGCACCTAATATATCTCAGTATTGTATCTCTGTTTGTTCACATGCTGCTTTATATATTTTCTAGGCCACAAGGAACCAACTCCTTAACTTACTTTCTGTAGCAAGTTAAGCGTAGTATTCTGATAATCGGACTGATAAGCGACATTTTGTGCAGCGTATGTTCTTGTGAAGACTACAATTAGAGATAAGAGACTATTAGAGGAGGAGATACCTGAGGGACAAACTAGTTCTACGTCGACATCTACTTCCATTCAAGCTGCCCGGCCATCAACCACAGATTCCAGAGGATCAACGGCGTAAGTTGTGCAAATGGTTGCTAGATGAAAAGAAAAAAATGAAGCCTAGAGATGCTGGAGAGAGAAGTGCATTGATGAGGAGAAAGCCATTCTAAAACAGTTGATATCAGAAGACAAGTCCCTCCACACAATCTGTGATAAGTTTCTTACTCAGGAAAAGCACCGAATAGTTATTCCTTCCCCAGATTTCTCATTGGTGGTGTATGCAATTTCACAATTTCTTGAAATTGCAATCAAATTTTCCATAAATTTTCAATTTTGAAAGGAAGCTTTGTCATCAATGGCGGAGCCACGGGGGCAGTGGGGTCACTGGACCCCCCTGGACTTCTAAAAATAATTAGTAGTATATATGTGATTGCCATTAAATTCAAAGGTGAGAATGGGGTTTTTTTTTCTGGAATGTGGAGCTAGAGTTCGGGGGAGGAAAAAAGATAATGAAATTGGGGGAGAATTGGTCAAAAATGAGATTGAAAAAGTGAAATTAGAAGAAATACAACTTGGTTGTGTGGGTTTATGTGAGTGACAGATGTATCTCATCTCCACTAAAATCATAACAATTATTTATTTTTTTTATTAATAGATATAATAAAATAGAATTTAAATTTTAGGATTTGCAGCCTTGCACCCGTCTTTGTTCTACTAATCAATTTTCAATTCTTCTCTTATCTCTTAAACAATACCGGTTCGAAGTTCCTCGATAATTCAAAATCATCTCAAAATTCTTTGATCATTTTCTTGACATGTTTTGGACATTTTTATCTAGTTTTCCATTTTAGTTAGTAATTTGTGTCCAGATTTGTGAATTGTATAATTTGGATCCAATGATGGCGTGATAAAAAATATTTTTCAATTAAACTAAACCTTAAGTTAGTATAATTAGAAGCTTTAATTAAGTTGGTCCAACATATAGGAAGAAACATGATAAGTTATTGTTTATGGTTAGTGAATGTTATATATATACAATAAGACATTCAAAGGTCATATTTTATGGGAAAGTAAAAAAATGTGGGCTCAATTAGCATGAAGAAGTTCATGTTTAATGACAATATTGATAAGTAGGATAGCGGTTAGACTTGTTCTAGAATATAATTCTTATTGTTCAATTTGTTTAATAAAAATATTCAAATAGTTATTTAACTTTGGTTCTCTAAAACAAAATTAAAGTTTAAATTCATTACACTACTGAAAGTTTTTTTTAGATAGTGTGAGAGAGGCATATTTCCTTATAAGAAAAGTGACCACTTATCCCGGGACAATCCAAAAAGGAAATGTGGCCATTTATTGCGGGACAGAGGGAGTAAGAATCAATCAAATAGGAAAAGATGTCAAAAATTTGTAACTATATGAATTTTCAAATTATGGAATCAAACTAATTACAATTAATTTGAAAATTAAATATTTTTGTTAGTTATTGTGCTTCGTCCAAAAGAAAAACAAAAGACAAATATTGTTATAGTGAGAGAGATAGAGATAGTACCTTAGATAGTGTGTGTAGTTTATCTTTAAGGTCTTTCAATGTCATTTCCTATGCGCTTGCTATTTTTTGGATCATTTTTGTCTCCACAATTCTTAATGGATCATATATTTCATTTAAACTGTATATATATAACAAAAGAATAACAGAAGAAGTAAATTGATCAATTACATGACTATATATATAAAATAAAATAAATGAAAACTATGGATTTCATACGTTTGCACCATTTGTACAATCTCTTCACATTGTGGTGAAATTTGTAATATGTAATATAGATCTTATTGTAATTTGTAATTCCAAACCACCTGATATATACAAAGTAGTTAATAATGTATAAGGCTTCATGTGATATTCATTAATAAAAATGTGTAATTATGAATGGGGTTTACCTGAGAATTTTTTTGTTATGACATTTGTGATAACAATCATTGGATTTTGTCCTACAATTTGCTAATGCCCTCGTTTATAGCCATATGTCGATATATTGAATTCTGTAAAAATAAGAAATAAAAGTTATTAAATTTATTTATGAATTTAATATATGTCAGTTCGAAATTAATTTATAACGCAACAATTTACTGTGTATGTTGTTACTAAAAATAAAATAAAATAATAACAATATATAGTATATTAGATAAATGACATACTCTTTGTTTACCAAATTAGTAATAATAATAATAAGTAATAATTAGTTATAATTTTGATTCTATATCTTTGAACTTGACAAAATTGTAAATTATCTTGAGATCAATACTATCCATTGTTTCATTCACAACGGTATACTTCTTGAGAATCAATTCTTTTCTAGATGTATGCTCGGATACCTTTCATCAACCTTCCTAACTTCGACATTTGAGATCAAATATGTTTTGTCTACCTCAAATTTTCATGCAAAATTATCAATATCACCATTGAACATTATAAGTCCAATTTGGACACACCCTGCAAATATTTAAAAAAATATATAATTATTATATAAATTAACTACAATTACACCTTAGAATTTAATATGTAAAGTTTGCAATTAATTTAATATAAAATTTGAAGTTTTAAATTTTGCATATTACTTACCTCAATGTCCATCATCATCAATTTCTTAATCCTTGTACTTAAGTTACTTCCACAAGCTATTTCAAGTCCAATTCTTAAAGTCCTCAATCGTAATGAGGATGATCTTTTATCTATTTGTAAAGTACTTATTGATTATGTTGAATCACCCAATATAATAAATAAATTATGGCATAAATTATGTTAAAGTCCTCAATTGTTAGTAAAGTGAGTTAGAAAAAAAATTGTATCGCAATGCATAGGAGTACATAGTTATTTTAGGACTTTAACTTTTGTTATTTTGCAAAAGTAGGACACATTTTTTCGGGCTTCCAATTATAGGACAAAATTTAAAAAACTAATCATCATCAGGACAGATTTGAGCCCGATTTATGATGGTCGGTCTAAGTTCCACGTGTGGTCAATTAAAGGGCCCGATGCCCATGTGTCTGCCCATGTGGATGCCCATGTGTCAATTTCATAATAAAATCTAAAAATCAAAACTAATTAATTCAAAATTAAAATTAGTAAATTCAATATTAACTCCCATAAAAAAGGAAATCACGTTGCAGAAAAAAAAGAAACCCAAATCATATCTCACCCCCAATTTGAAGAACCCTAGTCCCAAATCGATTGCCCAGACTAAATCGAAGTGATATAATCGACTCTGAAACAAGGTGAAAGCAAGGCGCGAAAAATCGGGCCCTTTAATTGAGCACACGTGGGCATCCACATGGGCAGACACATTTTACTAATTTTAATTTTGAATTAATTAGTTTTGATTTTTAAATTTTATTATGAAATTGACACATGGGCAGACACATGGGCATCGGGCCCTTTAATTGAGCACACATGGAACTTAGCCCGACCATCATAAATAGGGCCCCAATCTGTCCTGATGATGATTAATTTTTTAAATTTTGTCCTATAATTGGAAGCCCGAAAAAATGTGTCCTACTTTTGCAAAATGACAAAAGCTAAAGTCCTAAAACAACTCTGTACTCCAATGCATAGACAATCAATTTATACTCAAATTATAAATATTTTGGAAAATTATATTTTCTTTATTTCGATTTATGAAAGAAAATCAAAATAAAAACATCAATATATTTAAACACACATAAAAATCTTGGAAAACAATTGCAAAGCCATGAGAATATAATTATCAAAAGAGATGTTCGGGATCCTAAACTTTTCTTTTTCAATCTCTTTGGTGCTTTTGTTTTTCAATCTCTTCGTTGGCTATTAAATAGCTGAGTAGTTCTATCGTAGATGATCATAGTATTTTATTAGGAAAATAATTTGTACTTTATTAGGAGAAGTATTAGAATAATTAATAAATTTGTAAAGTTCAACATAGAACAAAACTTATTTAGATATACACAAGTGTAAAGATATGTTATATATCTTAAAGGTTTTATTTGATTAATTTTTAAACCGAAATATTAAATCTTTTTTTTTGTTTATTGAGTGTGTTTAGGTATAATAATTAGCAATTAATTAATATAAGGCCTTATCTTTTTTTTTTCATCTTGCGTCCATTTGGGCCTTGTTTGTATAATAATAATAATAATAATAATAATAATAATAATAATAATAATAATAATAATAATAATAATAATAATAATAATGATGATGATGATGATAACAATTTTAGAATTGTTGTGATTGAAGTGAAATTGTAATCAATCGTATGAAATAATAAGGGCAAAAAGCATATAAATTCCCCACCTTTTTTGAAATTCTGTTTTATTTTCCGACTTTTTAATTTTTCGCCTAAAATCTTCACCTTTCAATTAATCTGATTTTTCTCCTGAAATAATTTGGGGAAAAAAACCAAGATGACATGTTCAATTCACATTGAAGTGGCATTCAAAACGACGTCATTTTTACTAAAACGACGTCGTTTTGATTTTAAGAATTAAAAAATAAAATAAATTAAATACACATCATCATCTTTTCTTCCCCTTTCTCTCTCTCTCTATCTCTCTCACATCTCTCTCTCACGCTCCTCTCTCAAAACCATTTCCACCACTGCTCAAGATCCACAACCACCGCATCTCCGACCGCCGTCATGACCTCCATCCAGAATCACCGTCGGCCTTCTCTCTCACCATCGCTCCAGACCCACCACCACCACACCGCATCTACAGCCGCGCCACCATCGCGATTTACTGCACTGGTAACCTCTCCACCGCCGTGACCTCTGCCATCATTCTGCTATGTCGCGTTTCAGTCGACCTTCCACCGGAGTTTCAATCGGAGCCGTCGCCGTTTCTGTCCACTGCCGCACCATCTCTTATCTAGCAATGGATGGATGGATGTGAAATGGTTGCGAGTGAGATGAGAGAGAGGATCAATAGTAATTTTTATTTTTTGCAGAGGATGAGAGGGGTAAGAGAGAGAGAGAGAGAGAAGCGGCAGTGAGAGAGAGAGATAGAGAGATAAAGGGGGCGGTGTGAGAGAGAGAGGGGAAGAAGATGATGATGTGGAATTTAATTTGTTTTATTTTTTAATTCTTAAAATCAAAACGACGTCGTTTTGAATGACACGTCAATGTGAATTGAACATGTCATCTTCAATTTTTTCCCCAAATTATTTTCGGAAGAAAAATCAAATAAATTGAAAGGTGAAGATTTTAGACGAAAAATTAAAAGATGAGGAAATAAACCAGAATTTCAAAAAAGGTGGGGAATTTAAATGCATTTTGCCCAAATAATAATAATAAAACTGTTGGCTGATATAAACTAATGCCTATTAGCTACTACATGAGAATGGTGGATATTATTATTATTATTATTATTATTATTATTATTATTATTATTATTATTACCCTTAAATTAGATATATAATAGGGACATAATAAGTAAAACAAATTTTGTAAAAAAGACTCTTTTATAATAAGTATAGATTTATTGAATCCCATGTGCCCTCCTGTTGAGTATTTTAATTAATCTTATATCACCAACTAAAATATAGATTCTTTTTAAAATAAATTTCCAGACATAATAGATGTGAAAGATTATTCTTAAAGGGTTCAATTCCGTACGGTGTAATATTTTTTCACTTTGTTTGGTGGTGTAGTAATGTCGCGGCTGCGTGGGGTATAGTAGTTCCAACGTCCGACAAAAGATTTTCTTTTGATTTCCACAATCTATCTATACTTATTATAAAAGTTATTGTTTACAAAATTTGATCTGACTATTATATCCCTATTATATATATGATTTAAGGACAATAATGTATATCATATACTATATTTATCTATTATATATATTATTAGATTATACATTTTTTTTTCAATAATGACTAGATTATACTTATAATATCCTTACTTATTTTACTTTTTAAGGATAGTTTAATAATTTAATATAAATAAGTTTTATATACTATTTGATAGATAAAAATCCTCTTATATTTATATTTCTTAAAAATTGTAGTATGATTTATCTATTTTTTATATATCAATATTTCTTATTTAAATATTTTGTAATATGATTATTTTAAAATCTACAAGATTTTACGTGCATCGCACGTACCGTTCTACTAGTCTAATAAATATCCATAGACCATGAGAAGCTAGAGAATCATCTCGAATAATCTGAATTATTTATAGTATAATAGTGTTGATAATAAAAACAAGGCATTGTACGTGCTAATTATATGCACAAGGTAATTAATATTTCCAAAACACAACCGACGCCAATTGATAATTGGGACCGCAAACAAAATAATTCATCACAAACAAAATACAGTATATTTAATCTACTCCACTAGATATTGATAATTATAACAAGGCATTAATTGTTCACCTGCTTATATGCACAAGGTAATTAATACTTCCAAAACACATCTGACGCGCCAATTGCAAAATTGGGACCGCAAACAAAATAGTAATTTCTTCATCTGAAAAAAGTGTTCAAATATTTACATTAGTGAAATGTTTTTTTAATGTACTTGAGTAAATATACGTAAATTCAAATATTTACAAGGATGAAGAATAATAAGGTGGTGTTATTAAATCTGGAAAATCCACACTAGAAAATTATTGGATATTTGGATGAAAACACCTGTGTCTATCAAAAGATGACCACCACCTGCTTGTGAAATTGCATGACAAAATAATTATGCTTGCATATTTGACGCCCGCCAACTGTTTGAAAAATTACCCAACAGAGAAAAAAAGCCTGCATATACATATGAATTACTTTAAAACTATTAGTATTTGAAAAAAAATGTATTTATCCTGAGATTTTTCATTGATAGTTCACACAATATCTTTTTTTAATGGTTAGCAATTTTTATATCCATAACAAATATTTTTTCTATTAGATTGTCATATGGCCTTAGATTATTGCTCATTTTCAATTGGAATAATGCTTTTAACTAATTAGATGTTTAAGCATTTCGTTGTACTTGAATTTATAGTGAGAGATTGTTGTTGTTGCCGTGTATTGGCCATTAGATGCTTTGAATATTTATGCTGACATGTTATGAAGAATAAGGAGCAATGATTCTTTTCAATAAAGAAAGGACAAATGTGATTTATATTAGAGGGAAAATATAACTTGTCAATTTTGCTTAGTAAAAAATTAATTTCAATCACAACTTACGAAAATTATTAATTTTAGTCATTTTCATAGTGAAATCCCGACTATACCCTTTTCAATCTAACAAATTTTATACAAACCCACCATAAACTTGAGGTACAATTGAAGGGTGGATGTTACATTTTGGTTGGATTCACCGTTTTGACAGTTAAGGATGAATTTTGGTAGTTTTCATGGCTTCACTTATTCTCTATACTCGACGGGAAATCTTTAGGACGAAGAAGACTTCAACGAAGATGGAGAAGTGGGAGGCGTTGGACGGCGGCAACAACGGCAGCGCGAATGACAGTGCAGTTGAGCGGCGGCGGATGCGAATCGCCTCAACCTCTCTTTTGTTTTTTTTTTCTTCTTTCTGTTTTTGGTAAATGAGAATTTTAATTTACTTTAATCTATTGTAATAATTTTCCATCACTAATCTTATGGATAAAACGCAAATTTCGGATTATTTTGGGATATGGATCTCCAAATGGAACCACCATCCTCGTCTCCATAACGTTTTTGTAGCTCTGGTGAAACTGGAATATGCAAGAATTTAGGGCTGTAAACGAGCCGAGTCGAACCGAGTATTGGTTTGCTCAAACTCGACTCGATTAAATATTCGTTTGCTCGAGCTCGAGTCGAGTTTCTACCATTGTGATCGAGCTCGACTCGATCCAAAATTAGCGAGCTCGAGTTCGACTCGTCAAATACTTGATAACGAGGTATTCGAGCTCGAGCTCGAGCCAGATTCGTCAAGAACTCGCTTTGATTTTTAATCCAATCTATTTTTTTATTTTTTTTTGCAAGAAAATACACGAACTTTTCTAGCTTTGGTTTAGTTTTCTGTGAAAATTATGTTCAATATGGCGCCAAATTTAAGGATGATAAAGAAGACAAGAACGATATCGTTGTTTCAATTATCGGGAACCTATTGCCACACAAATAAAAACGATATAATTTCACCAAAAAATTAATTTTAGCTCATAACACAAAGTTCGTGAAAGTTTGTGTGTATATATAGACAATTAATTCAATAAATAAATAAATAATAGATAATTATTATAAAGGGCAACAGGTCGTACATCACTATTTAAAATTTGTGGGTCTAATCTCATTATTTAAAATTTGTGGGTGAATTGTAGGACCATCCATTTTATGGACCATCTTTTCAAATTTAGAAATAAAAATATTATATCTTATTTTTCGAAATCTCCTTTAGTAACAAAAAACGATTGGATGGATCGGATACCTTGACTTGTATTTCATTGCCGGTATATTAGTTTCGACTAATAAACTATTATAGCTATTACTTCATAATTTTATATAGTATATAGTTGTGTAGTCAATATATTAAAAAAACAATTATAAGGACTCATTTTTTAACTTTCGCTTAGGGCCTGTGAGACCAAAGGCGGAGCCACGGAGCAATGGGTGGTGAACTGGACTCTGGGACTTTAGAAAACCAGTAGTATATTGGTAATAAGTACCCTGATGCTTTGTGCGGCGGCGGTGGCTGCTTGAAGACGAGGAGAAGGCTTTGATATGGAGAGAGAGAGGGAGAGAGAGAGAGGATGTTCTTGAGGCCATAGCTTCTAATCCACCCCGCTCAAGATTAATTAGAAATATGGTGCTGCAACTATCTTAGTTTAAAATCAATTAGTTCGGTTAGATGTAAATTTAGAAACCCAACCGAAAATGTAAAGCCCAATTAGGCAACCAATTTGAAGAACTAACATTTTGTTGTGAAAAAGAAAATTAAATGTTTCCTTCATAAAAATGGGACGACGATTTTTATGATTTATTTTTTCTTCAATATACCCCAGTCATTCGCGAGTAGGATAGTGATTGGACTTGTTCTTGAATATATTTTTTATAGTTGAATTTGTTTAACATGTCTATTTCTATATATGTGATTGCTTGGTAGAAAATGGAAGTGAGTGAAAAGCATATTCAAAACTCACAAATTAAATGTATATATATGTTGCACCATATTAATTCCTAAATACTTACTAATATCCCCTTTCTTCTTCATCCTTCTTTCTGAGGCTGTTTTGCCATTGGCATGGGCGATTTAATTAAAATATTGTGTTACTCCCAATTATTAAACTTTACGAATTGGGTAGTTCGCGCTGTGTACTGGCAATTAGCTGCTTTGATTTATGTTGACACTTGATGAAGAATAAGGTGGTATTATTAAATGTGAAAATCCACACTACAAAAATATTGGATCTTTGGATGAAGAAAACCTGTCTCTCACAAACGATGACCACCACCTGGTTGTGCATGACAAGATAATCATGCTTTCAGATTTAACGCCCGCCAACTGTTTGAAAAAATACCCAATAGGAAAAAAAAACGCGAGCATATATTTGTAAATTACTTTAAAACTAAATGTTAGATTCAAGCCAGTAGCTCAATTGAAGTTGGCAAGTTTATGTAGAAGCAAAATTGACTGAAGTATTTTTGAGCTGTGCGATAACAGAAACTGGAATCTGAGCTTGTATTTTGTGTAACAGAATTAAGGATTCTTTCGTTATCTATGCGGATTTTGCTGAGATTCTTTCCATATCTTGTTGACGGGGAAAGATTTTTATTTTAAGCAGATATATTCTTTTATTCCACATTGATTATCTTGAAGATTGTTTCCTTGCATAAGCAGACTAAGGCACGTGTCGGTGGAGACAATATCTAGGGTTTCTCAAGACCTATATATTTCAACACTATTCCTTGGAGTTGCTGTTGCCGCTGCTATTGTTCTTGTCTCATAGCTTAATACTATTTCTTGAGATAGTATTTTTCATTGTATTCTTGAGAGCGTTTATTTCTTGTATAAACACTTGAGTGACGGGTGAGTGTCAAGTTGCGACTTGAACTTAGATTGTGAGTGGTGCACTTACAATCACTAATTCACGCTAGATCGGGAAGGGTGTGAGCGAACGGACGTCATATGGTTGGAGACCTGTATGAGTAAGATCCCCTGTAACTACAACTTTCGATAGTGGATTGGTTCTCTTTTGGGCGTGGCCCCCCAGACGTAGGTTGTTTAACCGAACTAGGTTATCATATTATGTTATCATTTTATGGTTCAATATTTACTTTCTGGTTTACTTTCTGTGCCAAGTACAACAGTGACAGAATCAAGTTAAATGCACCAGATGCATGTTTAGTAATTTCTCTAATAGCACTTGAAAGAAAGTATTTATCATAAGATTTTGCATATAAATTGACCTCTAAAACTTTAATGAGCTTTTGTCAGAACTCTTTTTGATATAACAAAATTTGGAATCGTAATGCAATAACATGACGGAATTTTATTCATTGATAGTTCACACAATATTTTTTAATGGTTAGCGATTTTTATATCAATAACAAATATTTTTTATTAGATTGGCCATAGATTATTGCTCATTTTAAATTGGAATGATGCTTTTAACTAATACTCCCTCCGTCCATGATACATACGTACAGTTGGCCTTGACATGGATTTAAGAAATGCGGTAGTGGTTTTGATAAGCGACATTTTGTGCAGCGTATGTTCTTGTGAAGACTACAAATAGAGATAAAGAGACTATTAGAGGGGGAAATACCTGAGGGAAAAACTAGTTCTACGTCGACATCTACTTCCATTCAAGCAGCCCGGCCAACAACGTTCGCAAAGTCATGATGATGTTTTGGTTGTTATATTAAAAAAAAAAAAAAAACTGATTAATGATTCGATGCCACATAATAAGTAATTAAAAATTAATAAAATTTAATAAAAATTTACAAGCACCACACATGCATCAACGGAAATAAAACGATACACAACATCTATACCTATTATAAAAGAGTGGATTCTTACAAAATTGGCTTTGCCTAATATATCCATCTTATAATATTAATTTTAAGGGCAATATTGTAAATCTATATTAAATTTATATTTTAATTGAACTTATATATAAACTCAACACATATATAAGAATCATTCTCCTAATAAAACTCTTCCACCAACTATTATATAGTAACTAATTACTATGAAAGAAAAAATAAAATAATTGATCTTCTAGATGAGATGACAAAAGTAACACAATTGAATTTGATACTAGCTACTTAATCACATGATCATCAAATTCGCAAACAAGAATAGAGGAATAAGTTGATAACAAAAAATTAAAATTACAAATAATAGCCGGAGACCAAAAAAAAACTCATGATACAACTGAATTTGAGCAAATATCAATCTCAAAATTACGTACAAAGTATTTAATATATAAAAAACAAATTCTTGGAAATTGAGATCATGGAGTAGATAAACTAATTATTAATTAAATGAAGCTCAATTAAAAATTATTTATAGTATACAATATGAAATTAACATTGTAACTCTTAAAGCATTTTTATGTTGTATACTATAAAGAATATTTAGAGAAAAACTGTAACAAATAAAGAAGAATACAATATATTTATGAAATAAAAATAAAAGGTCACTTATATCAAGAATCACTATTGAAAAGGAACAAATTAGAAAGCTCATAAGGGCATTGAATCTTAGTACAAATACAAAATTTTATTTCTCGCCCAAAATGAATTAGGATATAAAAGAAAAGGCAAGAGTTAACAACTTTATAACGTGAAATTTTAAATGAAAACTTCCTCAAAATATCAACAAATAAACTAAATTCTTTTATCCTTGTATGCCTTGGTGAAATTTGAAATATAAAATGAGGTTCAATCACATTGTCATGATTTGTAATCAAAATCACCGAATAATTAAATATTTAAAATATTTAAATGAGATGGTTGCTAACTGAACAATCAAAATTCGAAAATAGTTATCTGACCAATCAAATATCGAGAAATATAATTTTAATAATAATAGTACAACGATAAATACTACTCCCCGTTCATAATATTTTTATCATAATTTTCTTTTCGGTACATCCACAAAAGATTTGCCACATTTCATTTTTGGTAATAGGCTCACACAATTTACAACACATTCTACATCAAAAGTGAGACCCTTTATTTCACTCACATTCTACCAACTTAATCAACCAACTTATTATAGTCCGTCAAAATGAGGCAATAAAGTAGTAATGTACTATACAATTATTTTTATTGATAAATACTAATTTTTGTCAACAAAGAAATCTATATTACAACAATATTAAGATAAAGTTTTATTTGAAGAATAAAATTAAGATAATTTTTACAAATATTAATGTTCATTCTAAAAGATTATATATTGATTTATTTATAAGTATTTTATTTACATGATACTTATATCTAAATGCATATGAATAAAATAATTATATGTGAAGTTTTAAGCGGCATGGCAAGTGCTAAATTGTGTGACTTGTGAAGTTTTAAGAAATGATTTATATATTTGTAGTTTAAATTATAAATTTAAACCAATTTAGGGGATTTGAGCACGATTCAGGTAACACAATAATGGAACAGTCATTAATTTGGTTCCTTAATTTCTTTGATATTTTGAAACCAAACAAGAAAAAATGGCCTACAATATTTAAAATATACTCTCTCCGTCCACGATAAGTGTGGTCTTATTATATCTTTGGGTCATCCACAATAAGTGTGATGTTTTCATTTTGAAAAATAATCTCATATTTTAAAATAGGTGGATCCCTTTCTCCACTAAGCAAACATCTACTAAACTTTTCTTAAAAGTTGTGCCACACTCTCCACACAACACTTAGCGTGGACGGGGGGAGTAGTATATTTTATGCACACAGTCTAAAACTCATAGCTTTCTGATTAATTGTGATTTGTTATAGTAATTATTAGTACATTCACTTAATCTATTTGAACAAATTTTCTAGATATTACACGTTTTACACCCTTTATTATCACCATCATAGGAAACATACTCTCCCAACTTTCCAACAAGCTTCTTGTACATTACTTCTATGTTTTTCTTTCAGACATTAATTAATTAATTTTAGCTTATGATTGGAGATTAGCATTTGATGGAGAAAGAAAAGATTTAATTTAGATATAGATTCAAATTTAAGATCATTCACATATTATCAATGTGATAGTTAGTTTCTATTTTTACTCTATTAAAGAATATATAACTTTCCGTAAAACTTATTAAGTAATTTTTATAAATTGTGTTCAAAATAATCTTCCTATCAGAATATTGAGTATCGCATTCAATATGAATTGGAAATATTACATGTCAAGTTGTGCGTGATCCAATCTTATTAAGTTTGATCTTTTCCAATCATTATGGACTTAATTTGTAGGATCGACTCACTTGGGACTGGAAATATTTAGAGGAAATAAATTTGATTCAAATAGATTTCTTCATGAATTACTTGATCACACAAGCAAAAACAGTTATAGAATTCACAAACAAAACATGTTTGCTAACTATGTTTTAAATCATATATTAATGATGCAACACTATTATAGGAGCATCAAACTAAGCTTGACATGTTCATCACTAAAGTATGTTTTCTTTGGATAAATAATGTATGTGTTATTAATGTTTTAACAAATGTCATCTTTTCAATAAAATGAAATTAGAAAATTTATCTCCACAACAATATAACAATAATATGAAAAATAATATTTCACCTGTAATCGATGCTCAAGAGAAAAGACCTTCAAATCTTTTCTCGAAGAAATAAAATACAATAGAAACCACGACTCGCCAGAAGTAATCATCCACAAAAATGATCGTTTTTCACGAGAAAGTTTACATTTCATCACATATCCAAATAAAAATATTTAAAAATAATAATAATAATAGCTATATTTGAAAATGTTAAAATATAATCTCTTTACATTGTACCAAAGAAAATGAAATAAAATATTGGTATTGGTACCACGTGCAACGCACGTGACATCTCTGCTAGTATACAATATATGAGGGAAAAAACCAACTTGGAAGAAGTTGATGAAAAAAACCCTCAGCTCGCCTACAGAAGAAGATTACAAGAAGCCAAGCACGCATAAAGGGAAATTAATTAATATTGGCACAACCACAAAAGCAGAATTAAAGCAAGGAATTAATGCATGTTGGATGTTTAATTTCGATATTCTTAGGAGAGGGGCTCCGTCTTCTCCACGACAAAGGAGAAGTTGTAAGCATTGACGCCTCTGAAAACACCGTCAATTTCATCGGATTCAATGATCGTTCCGTCGGTGGAGCTCCTGTCCTGCTGCGTGTAGGAGAAGGGAACGTCGCACGCGCCCATGGTCCCCACATAACTAACGGTGGCCATACTCCGGGGGGGCACCGGAACTGAACCCGTAGCCTTAACTGATACTGTACTGGTTGTGGTGTTGTTCCACTCCAGCGCCGTAGTTCTCTCATAACTCAGCGTGATGGATCCCTTTTCAATCAAGGGCACACTGAACTCGATGGTACCCGTCACCCCCGCCGTCACAGATGTGCTACGGCTGACAGAATAAGATTTGGAGTCCTCATATCCAACCTCCACGGCAATCCCGGCCTCCGCTTCCGAGTAGTTATAAGCCGTGGTGGTCCCCGCCAAGAAAGGCGTCTCGTTGAATATTCTGGAGTTCTCCATCCAGTATCTGACGTTATAGATCCTTCTCCCGAGCACAAGTTCCTGCACAACGAGCCTCGCCTCATTGACAATAGTGGGAGCTATCGCATCCAGACAATCCGTCTTCCCATTAGCGTTGAGAGCTTGGCAGAAATTGTTGTTGTCTGCATTTCTGAGCGCAATGGTGTTCTCATCAAGCTTGACCGGCCAGAACAGAGTGTTTCTGTTGCTGGCCGTATCATCTCCGGAGTCGGCCCATATCCAACCGCTCTGCATAATGGTGTCGTCGCGCCTCCAGTACTTGGTGAAGTTGTTCGAGATTATTCGGACGTGCCCGTCTGGCAACAGGGTTATCTGGTAGCCCGTTGCCATCTTATTAGGATCGTCGGCTGCGAACTGCAGGTACGGGTGGTCATCCCACCACACTGCTTGGAGGTAGCTGCCGTTGAATCCTTTGATCGCAACGTGCTTAGGCAGTTTGACTATTGTATCCCAATCCACATAGTTCAGATAACCTTGGTCAGGATTGGGATTTAAATTCACGTAAAATCTCATGCTCTCATTATCAAACAACAGACGCCCTCCGCTCTGGACGTGGTTCAAGTAGAACAAGCCGTTATCAGAATCTACCTTAACCGCCTCGAAAAGCGTACATGATGAACTTTTCGTGTCTTCGTCCGGCTTGTTGGAGTCAGCAACGATGAACTTGTCGTTCGCTTGCCGCGCCCAGTATCTGTTGGAATGACAGAATCTGAGGTGAACATACCTGTCGTCGTCGCTTGTTGCTCGTTCGGCTTCAATCTTCACCAGCGTGCTGAACACGCTCTCTTCTCCCACAAGTACGGAACCGTCGTCCTTGCGGTATGCATAGCCTTTGCCACTATAATAATTTGATTTTATTATTATGAACCTTGAAAGCACGCCGCCAGCCACCAGAGTAGTTTCCATGTTTCTTCCAACCTGTTTGTTTAGTTTTGTCAAAATCAACAATTAATATACTCCCTCCCTCCACGATAAGTGTGGTACGAAGGGAGTGGAACGGATTTTAAGAGTGAGATAGTAGGTTAGATAGATGTATTGTGAGTGGAGAGTGGGATCCATGTTTTTTGTGGGTGGAGTCATTATTTACATTTAAGAAAAGACCACACTTATTGTGGACGGACGTAAAAAGAAATAAGGCCACACTTATTGTGGACAGATAGAATACATATTTACATGCATCAAATAAGAAATAGCCTTACAACTTACAACTTAGTAAAAGATAAATTCTATCGACCAACTTAGTTTACATAAATTATAGCAATATTTTCAACTTCAAACAAATTTGCCCTTGACAATCAAATTTGAAATTAATGGTACGATAATAACCTAATCTACCTAAATATATCACTAAAAGTAGAAAATAGTTAGGATCTAGTACTCATATAAACCACTCGCACCAACGTACCACGACACGACGCCATTATTACGAGGTACGAATACACCCATTCGTACCAACGTACCTCGGCAGTCGATCGCATCAACATATTGGTACGATTGGATTCAACACAACCTTTCGTACCAACGCACCATTACACTGAGTCGCGCTCCCGTGGTACGATTAATCCGAACACACCAATTCGTACTAGAGTACCACATCAACGCGATCTGCCCGCATGGTACGATCTCACCATATTCATCCCAACATACCACTAAGTTGGTACAACTGGTACGAAATCAAATAGCTTTTACTAACTTCTTTGACTATTTCACCGTATTATCTCATATCAAAGATTAACTATTTACTATATATAATATACTCCTTTTTACATGTAAGCTTGTTTAAGTAGTATCTCGTCTCCAATTAAATGAATTAACAATATTGAAATGGATACTCCATGAATTAATATGAGAATAGCGAATATATATACAAGAGCAAAAATATTAATATTCATGCAACAGCTTCTACGATTAATACTTGAAAAAATGCAAAGGATGAGAAGATTACCGGAACTGAAAAGAAGAAATGATTTTGGATTGGTGTGCGCTCAAGGTTTTCCCTTACCTCGACGCTCTGTGTTTTATTCTTGAAATGCGTCCACTCTATTTATAGATAAGTTTAAGGGATAATATTTATTCTACACTTCTACTAAAGCTGTGTGAAAGTGAAACCATTAAAATTAATTTGCGTACATTGTCTTTTTAAGATTGGTGAACTCGCGTCTAGCAACAATCTGAAGGAAAATAAATAAACTATCAACATTTTTTAAGGTTGGTGAACATTTTAAGGTTGTCTTTTTAAGGTTGGTGAACTTTTTGATCCACTTTTTCGACATTTTTTCTTGATAAATTTACTTATTAATTTGCAAAGAAAAGGGGCCTAAAATTAAAATAACCATTCTAATAAAGCAAAAATAAATTCTAATAATTAATCTTTAAAAGATAAATACTAACAAAAAAATTTATAAAATTACTATTTTACCCTTACAATACCATCATACTTGACTAAGTATACATAACAAATATATATGACTAGCATACACCACACATAACAACTCTCTCTCTAACACACACACAAACACACTGCACGCACGCGCGCACACAGAGAAACATGCACACACACAACACACACACAAACGCGAGCGCACACACACATATACATGTATGAATTTAAGTTTTTAAGTATGGACTCATGTATTCATGTATTCATGTATGTCATGTATGCATTCATGTATATCATGTATGGATCATGTATTCATATATGTATCATGTATGAAGGGAATTTTGATAATCCGAATTATTATTTATTTTTTAAAGATTAATGGTTAAAATTTATGTTTGTCTTTTAAAAATGGTTATTTTACCACATTAAATCAAAGAAAAAGTGAATCAAAGAGTTCAAGAATATAAACAATGATTTTGTCATTCATGCTCATGTTATTGATGATACTTTATTCATTTTCCTTCAGGTACAATTTAGATTGTTACTTGACGCGAGTTCACCAACCTTATAATTAACACAATTAAATTGTTGCTTGACGTTTCAATAAGCATTGGATACAATTATTAAATAATTAAACTTCTTTAACATTGTATTAGATAGATTGTCTTATTTTATTATATATCTTGATCATGACGACAAGAAAAAATCTTAGATTGACTTATAAAATGGTATCTCGAGTTTTCTAATTATTTAACCAAACTAATATTAGATGATTAAGGTCATATTTATTTCCTTATTTAGAAAGGGAACGTTATGAATGAAACGAACTAAAATGGAAACGAAACGTTATGAATGGGACGGAGGGAGTATTTTTTTTATTAGATTGGTCTTAGATTATTGCTCATTTTAAATTGGAATGATGCTTTTAACCAATACTCCCTCCGTCCATGATACATACGCACAGTTGACCTTGGCATGGATTTTAAGAAATGTGGTAGTGGGTATTGTGAGTGGAGAAAGTGTCATACATTCTTGTAGTATTGAAAGAGAATTGTGGTGGATCATAGATGGTAAATTATGTAAATAAGTTGAAAGAGAGAGGGTAATAGATAAGAATATGTGGTGGGTCATACTCGCATGTTTTTAGTGAACGGACGAAAAAAGGAAAGAGGTGCATATTTATTATGGACAGAGAGAGTGTGTTTCAGCATTTCGTTGTACTTGAATTTATAGTGAGATAGTGTTGTTGTTGTTGTTGTTGTTGTTGTGTATAGGCAATTAGATGCTTTAATTTATGCTGACATATGATGAAGAATAAGGAGCAATGATTCTTTTTGATAAAGAAAGGACAAACGTGATTTATATTAAAGGGAAAAAATAAATTGTCACTTTTGCACGGCAAAAGATTAATTTTGATACAACTTAAGAAAAATATTAATTTTATCTATTTTATAGTGAATTTTCAACTATATCATTTTCGTGTGACGCGCTAGTGCCTCTTTTCACATCATCGCGTGATATGATAGAATAAAAGGCATAATGCGAATGTGAAAAGACGTGAATGCCAGATGCTTTCATATGGTACATTGTTCGAGAAACCGAATATAGCGTTATATAAAAATAAAAATATAATAAAGAAATCGAATTGTTGCACCAAGAAAAATTTACTCTCCACTATACTCGGCATAACTAGATTTCGACATAGCACATACTTTCCAAAATTTACACAATCTTCACACGCCTCATGCACTTGAGTTATAAATGAATTGGAGACACTCAATTTTTTGTCGTGAAAAGAATAAAGTAGGTTTGGATTAGAGTTGTCAAATGGGCTTGTCAAACCTAGGCCCAACTCGATTAAAAAATTGTATGGGTCTGGCTGGCCTCCACCCTGAAATAGGCCTCAAATAGAATCGATGTCCCGCTTAGACCCGATCCGGGCTTGCACTGTATGGGCTTCAAGTGGATCTATCTTTATTTTGTAAAAGCCCGACCCATGCCCGACCCCACCTCATGTGTCTGTAGGGTGGTGGGCCTCACCGAGCCTAGACCGGGCCGGGCCAACCCATTTGACAAGTATAGTTTGGATCCTTTAATAAAAATAAATTCTTATTTTTAATTTTTAATTAGAGTAGCTATATATATTACCCCCTCCATCCACTAAAAATTTGCTACAATTTCTTTTTCGGTCCGTCAACCAAAATTTGTCACATCCATTTATAGTAATAGGGCTCATACGATTCACCATCTTATTAACCTCCCATATCTCATTATTTACAAAAAATGTCATTTTTTATTCCACTTTATAAATATTTAATCAATTTAAAACTACAATAAATGTGGAGATCTTACTCCACTCACAATACAATCAACCACTTTATTAAAATCCGCGGTCACAAGGTGGCGACATTTTTTGTGGGGTGAGGAAGCAGTCAAAATAACAAAACAACGCACCTTTATAATACCAACTGCTGGGTGCTGGAAACGACGTCGTTCGTTAGCATGGCAAAACCCAAAACTCCCCCAAAACCCCCATGGCTCACTGCTGAAATCTCTGTGAAGAAGAAGAAGAAGAAGAAAAAGAATGGGTGACGAAGGTCCTCACCTCCTTCCCAACAAACCTAAAAGATGTATATTTATTGACAACATCTGTTCCCTTTTAATTATATGTACGAACTAATGATCGAGATAGTATTTTGTTGCTGTATTCTGATTCGATCTTATTTTCGTTTCCTGATTCGTGATAGCGAAGCTGAAGGCATCTACTGCTCCTCTGCCGCCGCCGCCGCATCCGAAAGGCTTCTTCCGCAGCCGCTCTAGGGTTCTCGTACCACTCGTGTTGGCCCTCAATTTCGGCATTGGAGGTTTTCCCCTAATTATTTTCCCTTTCAAGAAAGATCTCTGCATCTGTATCTGCTGGTTATTAATTTGTATGTGGAGGGAGTGGAATTGAAACCTATACCTTAACCTAAGCGTTGTGTGTTGATATGTGTTTTGTCGCGTTGCAATTGTTATATGACCATGTGAGATTAGGTTTTCTTGAGCTTTTGAGATTGTGGAAAGCTGTAAAGCCTTAGTGAGATGTAGGATGAGAATTATGTGTAGAATGTGTTGTGCAGTTACCTTAAACTGTGTGAATTTTATGAATGGGCATTGCTGTATTAAGTGCCTTTTAGATCAACAATGGAAGACAGATTAAGCTATACAGTAATGCACATTTAAACATTGACATTGATAAGTTGGATTTCTAAAGTTTGAAGTGTAGAATTACCTCATATTTTCATTCAAGATGCAAAACTTGAGTCGATTAGTATGAGTACTTTTGTTCAATGCTGTTTATTTACCTTTGCTTCATGCTTTTTGGGCTTGATGATAGGCCTACCTATCTCTCATAATGCAGCTGATATTGTCTTTAGAATTATACTATGGCAAGGAAAAGCCTTCTTGTCTCCTGTTCGGTCACCATCTCGTTGTTTTTATTTGAAGAGTTATCTTGTTTCCTCAGTTAGAACTTGAAATCTGAAAACTTGAAGTTTTGTCCTGAAAAGTGTTAATCTGAATCGATGATTTGGGCCCCAAACTGTTAAGAAGAGACTCATTCTGTGAGTATGCTCTATCACAATCTTTTATGCTGCATAGAAATGGTTGAGTATTAATCTTTCCACCTAAATCCAATACGTAAATTAGTCTCTGTAGTTTCTGATGCTTCTCCAACTCCCAAGGATGGGCTTTGCTTATTCCTCTCTGTTTTGACATACGTATTGACATTATGAGTTTGTTTTCTCTGTTTGTTGGTATGTTGAGTCGTGACGTATCTCCTGGGATTATTATAGAATAATGCATCTTTGGGTGTAATGAACACCTGATATCTCAGTATTGCATGTCTGTTTGTTTACATGGTCTATCTATAATTTGGGCCACAAGGAACCAACTTAACTCTTGTTTCCTCGGTTAGCACTTGAAATTTGAAAACTTGTAGTTTTGTTTTGAAAAGTGTTCATCTGAGTCAATGATTAGGACCGCAAAATGTTTAGAGGCGACACATTTTCTAATGATGCATAGAAATGGTTTGAGTATTTATCTTTCCGACTTTTTCCAATATGTGAATTAGTCTCTGTAGTTTCTGATGCCCGTCCCAACTCCCAAGGATCATTTTTGCTTATGCCTCTCTATTTGACATACATATTGACATTATGAGTTTGTTTTCTCTGTTTGTTGGTATGTTAAATTGTGACATATATCCTTGGATTATCATCGGATAAAGCTTTTTTTGGGTGCAATGAGCACCTAATATATCTCAGAATTGTATCTCTGTTTGTTCACATGCTGCTTTATATATTTTCTAGGCCACAAGGAACCAACTCCTTAACTTACTTTCTGTAGCAAGTTAAGCGTAGTATTCTGATAATCGGACTGATAAGCGACATTTTGTGCAGCGTATGTTCTTGTGAAGACTACAATTAGAGATAAGAGACTATTAGAGGAGGAGATACCTGAGGGACAAACTAGTTCTACGTCGACATCTACTTCCATTCAAGCTGCCCGGCCATCAACCACAGATTCCAGAGGATCAACGGCGTAAGTTGTGCAAATGGTTGCTAGATGAAAAGAAAAAAATGAAGCCTAGAGATGCTGGAGAGAGAAGTGCATTGATGAGGAGAAAGCCATTCTAAAACAGCTGATATCAGAAGACAAGTCCCTCCACACAATCTGTGATAAGTTTCTTACTCAGGAAAAGCACCGAATAGTTATTCCTTCCCCAGATTTCTCATTGGTGGTGTATGCAATTTCACAATTTCTTGAAATTGCAATCAAATTTTCCATAAATTTTCAATTTTGAAAGGAAGCTTTGTCATCAATGGCGGAGCCACGGGGGCAGTGGGGTCACTGGACCCCCCTGGACTTCTAAAAATAATTAGTAGTATATATGTGATTGCCATTAAATTCAAAGGTGAGAATGGGGTTTTTTTTTTCTGGAATGTGGAGCTAGAGTTCGGGAGAGGAAAAAAGATAATGAAATTGGGGGAGAATTGGTCAAAAATGAGATTGAAAAAGTGAAATTAGAAGAAATACAACTTGGTTGTGTGGGTTTATGTGAGTGACAGATGTATCTCATCTCCACTAAAATCATAACAATTATTTATTTTTTTTATTAATAGATATAATAAAATAGAATTTAAATTTTAGGATTTGCAGCCTTGCACCCGTCTTTGTTCTACTAATCAATTTTCAATTCTTCTCTTATCTCTTAAACAATACCGGTTCGAAGTTCCTCGATAATTCAAAATCATCTCAAAATTCTTTGATCATTTTCTTGACATGTTTTGGACATTTTTATCTAGTTTTCCATTTTAGTTAGTAATTTGTGTCCAGATTTGTGAATTGTATAATTTGGATCCAATGATGGCGTGATAAAAAATATTTTTCAATTAAACTAAACCTTAAGTTAGTATAATTAGAAGCTTTAATTAAGTTGGTCCAACATATAGGAAGAAACATGATAAGTTATTGTTTATGGTTAGTGAATGTTATATATATACAATAAGACATTCAAAGGTCATATTTTATGGGAAAGTAAAAAAATGTGGGCTCAATTAGCATGAAGAAGTTCATGTTTAATGACAATATTGATAAGTAGGATAGCGGTTAGACTTGTTCTAGAATATAATTCTTATTGTTCAATTTGTTTAATAAAAATATTCAAATAGTTATTTAACTTTGGTTCTCTAAAACAAAATTAAAGTTTAAATTCATTACACTACTGAAAATTTTTTTTAGATCATCTTATAAGCCAGGTGTAAGCCTGAGTTGGACCCCCTGAGTTCAAACCGGCTCCGCCCCTGTTTGTCATATTGGGATTGATCTCATATTAGTTGGATTCATGTTATGTGGAATGCCGTGGGTAAAATTAGGAAATACTAATAGTTAATATAGTTATAACATTATTTTTATAGGTAAATGCATTTTCCTTAGTCTCCTTTATGTTCTATTAGTTGATTAATATTGGAGTGATTTCAAGAAACATTGGTTAAAATAATTAAAATTTTAAAGTTATAATCAAATGTTCAGTGTGATTGATGGAAATAATATATAAATATATTTGTTGAAAAAATGGAGTATACATATATGGAAAAATGTTGGATTTTTGTGGTAAAGAACATTAATATTTCCGTAGTCATACAAATTCGATTTTTTTGACCGAGTTAATTGTACTATGCGTATTTCTCAAATAGTAATAATGATATTAATAATAATATAAGTATATTTAAAAAAAATATTCTCATCTTTAACAAAATAAAATGGGTGAAAAATAATAACTGTCATACGACGTCGTGGCTTTGTGGAAACCCACCCCAAAACCCACGAACTCGGAAAGGAATAATAAGGCAGCGCAACTTCACCTGAAAGAGAGAAAAATTCGAAGGGTAAATTTGGAGAAGAAGAAGAAGAAGATCAACAATGAGCGGTGAAGGCCCCAAGCTCTTCGACAGCAAACCTAAAAAATGTCTGTATTCACGTAATTAAGAACAATAATCTTCCACCAATTTTCATTATATTTTGATGTGTGACCTGATGGTTGACATTATTTATCAGCGTAGCGTCGATTTACTCTGATTACTTTGATCGTATTTTATGTTTGTGACAGCGAAGTTGAAGGCACCTGAAACGGTGTCATCGGCAGCGGGAGCCACAGCTCCTCCGCCGCCGCCGCCGACACCGCCGCCGATTAAGGAGCCGGTCTCCCGCTTTAAGTTCTATAAGACGCTTGCGGTGGTTATGAGCATAACCGCTGGAGGTTTAAATTTATTTGTTCTATCTTCTTCAATTTCTGTCTCTTTTTGTTCGTTTTGGCTGTGTATCATCGTCTGAATGCGCGTGATGTTCGTATTTGCTATTATTGTTTTCTGATTGTTGGTGTTTGTTTCGGTGAATAATTACGAGAGAATAGGATTTTATGTGCGGCTGAGATTGCGGTAGTTTGTAATTCTGCCTGTGATGTTAGTTGAGAGAATTCTGATACGATTATCAAAGAGAAAAGACTACTTCGAGTGAGTCGAACTCCAGAAATTAGAGAGAGACAATAGAATTAGAGAGAAGATAGAGAAATAACCAAAACATTCATTCCATTCAGTCATGATAAACTGAGAGGTTACAATACTTATAGCCACAGGACTAACTGGGGACCACAAGATATTTTCTGGAATTGCTGGGAAGTTTCCTTTCTTGAATGGGCTTCCTTAGAGGTGGATCAGTAGATGGGCTTTTCTATTGAGTTGTTGGCTGTGGGTGTAACAAATTCTCTGGTTTCTTCAGCATCAGATGCATATATCGTAACTGTAATTGTGTCGGGTTTGAAGGTTATGGAGTCGGATGAAATTGCTGCAAACTCCTATTTAGAGTATTGATTTAATGAATTCTATTTGCTTGGATCTATGGTGCTTCTGTTATTAGTTCTTATTTGATCCGTAGAATATTTAAGGAATGTAATGGTTTAATATCGGCATCATGTTTGGGCATGAACTATGTTATAATTAACATAGTTTTTATGCAATTCCTTTTATTATCTGGTGATCTTCTCAAAGTTCACAAACTAGAACGAATGATGTTCAAATTGTAGCCGTGGAGAAATATTCTTGAATTTCTTGTTAAAATCAGTTTATTCTGTATAAGATTTGAATTTCTTTGATTTTGATGGTGAAACTGATATTCACATAGAATTGTGAATTATCTTGTTTAGCTCCAATCTGCTCTTTATGAGTGGAGGTTCTCAGCCCTCGGACACGACATTTTATCTCTCATGTAGTATCATGGACTGCAGTTGCAGCACTAGTAATGATCATGGTACTTAGACTAACTAATTGTGAAACTGTATGGTACCATTTCAGCATAGTTTGCATGTAAATGATAACAATCTTATGGAAAACCAGACATTGCCAATTTAACCTGTGTATGCTCTTATGTATCTTTTAATGTTTCTATCTAGAGCGTTTGGTACTCTGTTGAGTAGGTTTTCCTTTCACTTCACTCTTGTGCTATATGTTTCAGTCATCAAAAGTGAGGAAATGCTGAATTGTGCTTACTGCAATTTTACTTGTTTTTTTATAACAATTTGATAGTCCGATTTTTCATATTTGGTTAGGATGATGACTTGATTCTGCTAGGTTATCTTGTCAATAAGAATTGAAAATCAATATCTGTCCTATTGTCTGATGCTTCTCCTTGATGGATAGCATTGTTATGAGCTCCACCTGGTGATAGCAATGATATGCTGCATAAGAGGTTTATCAAGGTCTAACTTCAGTGGCATCAGCTGAACTAAGCTGAAAAGTTGGCAAAGAACTAATTTTCTGTAGGTACACGTTTTCAATTGATTATTAGTAAAAGACACTTTGTTTCCCTTTCTCTAGTTCTCTTTCTCACACAAATAACAGTGATAGACAGGGAAAGGATAAGGCTGTATATATTTAATAGAACAATTAGGAAAATGATGTTAATGAGCTCAAGTTTCTGATGAACATGTGGAGAATTATGATTGCCCCATATCCTCATCAGAGCAATATTCAAGTCCATCAGTGCAATGCTTGATTGTCGTAGATCATTAACGTTGTTGGTTGGGTGTTAGTGTAGGTTTCAGATGTATTCCTTGTTTCATGTTCATTTAAGCTTCATAAAAGTCTTCATCTACCTGTTTTAATGCTGTTACTGTTTTCTGTTAGATTTGTTACTCTAGCAACGCAAAGCCATGATTTCTGCTTCTCAGTGTACTATGTTTACATTTTTTTCTTTTCTTTAGGTGATAGGTTAGATTGATAATTCATATGATTGAGTATTTGAAGGATTAGACGATCAAACAAGTTCAAAATTTTTCAATCCACCATAGTAGGTGGTAGCCTATATTATTTTTATCTATCTAAGCTCTCACCCAAAAGTTAACGCCCCCTGACAGAGTTATGGATTATGCTTTAGCATCCTACTTGCTCCCTTAGTATCATAAAATATTAAAACTTGCAGCTGTCTTGTAAAAGTATGAATCTCAGTCAATGGTGTGAAAAAGAAACTGCTGGAAGATGAGACATTCTACTATGTGCTCTCCATTGGAAACTTTTTCATGATGCAACATTTAGTGTCATCAATTTGTCGATCATCTTGATGTACTTCCCTTCCATCTATGAGTCTTCTCTACTCAAGTATTAGCTTACCTTTTCTCTATCTAATTTGATTTTCTGACAAAACATCATCGTTGAAAACAATTTAAGGATGCTTCAGAACTTTGTTCCAGTCTATTGCTATGTTGACTTGTGTACGATGTCTTCAGATTAGCACATGATACAGCTTTTGAGTGAAATGAGTACCAAATTACTGCATATTGCATATCTGCATGACCTATGTATTTCGTTCTATTTCATGTCTATTTGGCAATTTTACGTCTGTACCAGATGATTCTGAATTTCTGACTTATCAAGAAACATTGTGCAGCCTATTTTTTCGCGAGGACTGTATTGAAATTGGGGACATCAGAAGAGGAGAAACCTGAGGATCCTACCACTTCTACATCATCATCTACAACCCCTGCCTCTGCCACTGCCACCACCACCGCCACTGCTGTTGCCATCACCGAACAGCCAGTTACTCCGCCCACTGTAGAGCCCGTTCAACGACCACCAATTCCAGAGGCTCAACAGCGTGAACTGCTCAAATGGATTTTAGAGGAGAAGAGGAAAGCAAAACCAAGAGATGCTGAAGAGAAAAAACGCATTGATGAGGAGAAAGCCGCTCTAAAACAGTTAATCCGAGCCAAGTCCCTCCCCAGAATCTGAACAAATTCTGAATCGAAGCACCCTTAATTAGGTCCTCGTCTACACCAAAAATTCACAGGTAACCCCTGCATTTTGTTGGCCTTCAGTATTTCTGCATACAGATGGGAAGAACATTATTCTGCTTAGCTTAGTGGGACTTTTGAAGCAATTCTTAATGAACTTTGAATCTGAATGCTTTGTTTGATGATGATTTCATGTTGTTATCAAATGATTCAAATCGTATCATATATTGTCAACACATGCAGAATGTCTGAAAATAACCCAATTTTTTTTTTTTTACTAGCATTTTTAAGTCGTACTAGCAAATAAATTTATTTCTGGTATGGCGCTTGCAATTAAATCATACTAGCATTTTTAAGTGTTTCTTTGTTTACATAGTTTTTCTTGAGCCACGAGGAAAATCTATTTTGTCCCCATCACAATCCAATACAGATCGAAGATCGGAAAGTATGAAAAATAATTGAAAAAAGCAGAATCTCGTATATTAAGGCAGATTCATTCTTTCTTTTTCTAGATTGAGATAAAGTTTTGATTTTTAATATTGCCGTCTTAAATAATTTAAAACCCCTAAATTGTTTGTCTGAAGTGCGACTGTGCGAGTAAAACATCTTATATTTGATTTCTAGTAAGAGATACACATTGTAAAGCATAAGTATCAGTTATAAACTTTTAACACATACTAATAAATCTTTGAAAAATCATGTAATATTTTTCACACATCAGGTAAAGATGTTTTATGTCAAATTTAGAATTAGGATATAATGGAATTTGATTATATAATAAATAATGACATGCAACTTAAATAATTGAAAAATTAACGAAATTATTAAATCCATTAAATAAGAAGGGGTTGAAATAGAAATTAAAAAACCTTGATCACATATCGTCGTAGATGAATGCACGAGTCCCAATCAAGATGTGGACCCCACCAATCCCACTTAAAGTTCCTATAGCATGCAAACTAAAACACGAAACCAACAAGCTAACAAATATACACACATACCTTAATTATTTAGGGGTTAATATCATATTATTATATTATATCTTTATTTATAGCGCTTTTATTAAATTTATTCCAAGTCCTATCCTGACTTTTGGATAGTAAACATTTTTATCAGCACCAGAACTAGTCTCTTGTGGCAGAAAAGTGTCATGACATGTCATAATCAATCTTATCATTCTCGTACTAATAATATACGTAAAATAAAAAATCACATTAAAATCCGACTTGATGTATCACATTTTAGCTATTTGGTGGATGTCGTATACCACCAAATAATTCCTGCAACCTGCTCAGAATTAAATTAGTATAGCAACAAGCAGGGTCGAACCACAGAGAACGGGAATTCACCTATTTTTCCTATAAATCTAGTTTTGGTGTAGCCACCACGCCTTAAATTGAGAGATTTTAATTATAAACTAAGAAGACAAAGAAATTAACTAAAATAGCAAACGATAATATAATCAAAAGAAAAGCAATCCGGCTTCGAATAAATCCACACTAGTCTAGGCTCTGATCATCGATGCAAAGATTAATTAATTCCCAAGAACCAACCAGTTATAGGGTACCGTGAATGCAGCGGACATACCCCAATTCCTACGTACTTTATCAATAGTTAGTTGTAGATGCCAGACCTAACTATTTCTCTTATTAAAACATAACCTAGCTGGAGACGCCAGACCTAGATTAAATGCTCTAATAGCTTTTAGATCTGAAGGAACCCAATTTAGACGAATTACCCAAGAACGCAAGTAATAACCCGTCTACCGATTTATTCCTACTACGAACATGGTAGCTTTATCACTAATTAGCCCTATTCCAACAATTACGGATTGGGAGAACTAATTGACTGTAATCCAATTAAATCTAAGTTGATCAGGCTTAAATAAAATCGGAATTAACTTTAAACACAAGGAATAAATCGAAACCCAAGGAAATTAATTATAAGAACAATTAGATCTCACAGATTATTAGACTAGTGCTTCATTATTCTCGCCGAATTAAAGAATTAGCTACGCATAATAAAACTAATATAATTAATCACAATCGAATAAGAAAAAGCAAACATAATGTTACTGTAATGGATGAAAAAGAAGAATAGAAAATCGTCACCAAAAATTGATCAAATCGATCCAAGGTATTCCCGAAAGAAATTGAAACTAATCTAAGAAGTCTTCTGACTCCAAATTATATGCGTCTATCTTCCCTGCTTCGGCCGCGGCTAAGGTAAGAGAAAAATATGGAATATAAAAGTGTCACTAATCCTTGGTGCTAATCTATCTTAAATAACCTAGGAAATAATTAAATAATAGAATTCTAAGTATAATAGGTATCTAAATATATTGTTTAAGGATTACAAAGTAGTAAAGCCCGGCCCATTTAATTATTTTCCATCTTCGACTTCGATCTTCTATAATTGGACATAAAATCCATCATTTTCGACTTCTTTCATCCAAATATATCAACAACCGAAATCTGCATTCCCTGCATAAAAACCACACCTAATCGTGCATTATTTCCATATAAAATCATAAAAAACTTAACTTCTGAACAACCAAAATACACACTCATCACCATTTGAGACCAACTTCCGATGATAGAAATGAGAAATTATCCAACAATCGGAATACTCTATCTACTTTTTTAATGTTCGAGATAACTATGATAAAAACGATGCAGGTCGGGATAGAATATGGTACTGGCCATAAATATATCCTAAAACCTATAAAACCATATTCAAATTCAATAGTTTTATGCTCGATATCTTTTAAAATAAGATTTCGGCCCAATTGGGGAGATGATAAAGGCATATTCAAGGGTTTGATAGAATGATGGATTTTATGCTAAAGTGCCAAATTTGAACTAACATTCTAGTATTATAATATTGTAAATTCAAATAAAAGATGGAAAAAGTAAGGCTGAGGTATGGAGATACTATATAAATTTGCCCCAAAAGAATTTAATAAGAGAAAGCAAATTTGGGAATGATTCATTTTTAGGATTTTATTATTTGCAGCTGCGCCAACAGTCAAAGAAGCCCTTTGAAAGTCATAAAAAGGGCGTATTATATATACTCTTATATAATGTATGACAGTTTGGATTTTCCATATTTTTTTTTATCACTATTCAACTTCTTATGTTATTTTTATTGATTATATTATGAGATTCTCATTGGACACGCGCGCGCCCATATATATGTATATAACGTGTGTTTATTAGAAAAATAAAAATGCTAAACTGATTCTGCAAATGCATGTAAAGGGTAATAATGATAATAACAGATTTATTATTCTAAACACATTTTGCTAAAGGCTAAGGTTTGTCTTGGACCCTTTGATATGAAAAATGGAGAGAAGGAATATAAATTATTGTTAATGAAAATTTTCATTTTTATCCGTTCTATTAAATTCAAAATCACACATATATCAAGAATTCTCGATATATTTGTGCTTAATTGATATATAAATACATGCACACTAGAAAAGGTTCGAATATCCAATGGCCCCTCAACTAATAGCTTAATTTGCTTTTGGCCACAAGAATATGGGGGCCATTACTCTTAATTAATAACAATTAAATTAATTAATAATCAACAACATTAACTTCTTATTAAAGAGAGGTAGCCGTTCAGCCCACATGAGAGCATGCATTCACGGAATAATATATTTTGACCAACAAAAAAGAATACAAATAAAATACTGTTTTCCTTTTTCCTTTTGGATCACACGAACAATTCCAAAATAATCAACATATATACTTACATATTCTGAAAGCATGTCCCATAGAATTCATAATTTTGGAGGGTTACTTATGATTAATCTTTGATTTGATGTGATTTTGTGCATGGGGTGATGCTTTTTTTTTTAGAACATTACAAAATATGTACAAATCTATATCGAGTTCTCATTTCTATATTAATGTTATATGAAAAGAAATATATATATCAAAAGATACTACAATTATTGGAATAGTCCTCAAGCATATATATGTGCAATGATGAGGGTGGGTGTGTGTAAATATTTCGAGAGAGAAATTGAGAGAGTTTCAAGAGTGTAGCATAGAAGCGAAAAAGTTTATGAATTCTAGTAAGTATGGGTTATATACTCCCCCGTTCACGAATAGTATGACTATATTTTCTTTTTCGTCCGTTCACGAAAAATATAACTATTTTATTTTAGGACATGATCTCACATGTTCACTTACCTTTTTAACCACGTACTCTACAATAAAGACGGGTTATTTCCTCCACTCACTTAACAACTACCAAACTTTTATTAAAATCCTTACCGCCCAAAAAATAATCATACTATTCGTAAATAAAAGGAGTATTTATTAATAAAATAATATACGAGATTAAAATACGACCTGAGAAATGTAATGAGAGATTTTGACGATGATAATGGGATGGTCACACGAATGCACTAGGTGGAAGAGGGACTCCTCTCATAAATCCCACTCATATAGTACCCACCACTCAATCATTTCTATAGGGAATTTTTAGCAATCAATTCTTCTTTTTTATGGGTTAAACAAACACTTTCATCATTCCAATCAAGAAAACAAATAATTAAAATAATTATCCCTTAATTGATATTTGCGGTGTTATTGTATGTGATGTAATTTTAATAATGATGTTCCAAACCAAGTATAGGTGTATCTTGGTAGGAGGTAGAGAATCTCATTGTAAAATTTGATTATATAATTTAATTTGTGCATCACAATAGGTAGATTTTAATTCCCTTGGAGTTTTTATTATCGATATAGAACCCAAAAGCTATGCTATTTATTAATTCAGAACTTGAAGAATGATACAACAAATTAATTTAAGACTTAAGATTGAAACCATCAATCTAATTAAATCATACATTTCAAATATTCTTTTATTATTTTTAAGAAAATAGAATTGAGACGAACCATTCCGGTATCACTTTTTTTAAATACATTTATAAACAACAAAAAATATAAATAATGATTTTTTTAGTCTTAGATAATATTTCAGATCATCATTTTCATTTACTATCATCCTGGGGCCGCTGCCGGGTTTGCATTTATTTATCCGTTATCAGCACAATTAATGTAATAATTAATTATAAAAAATCATACTACTATTAGATATTAAAATTACTCGTGTATGTATATATATATTAATTGATTTGAATAAAATAAGAAAATAAATAAGAATCAGATTATCGAATTCAAAAATGAACTCAAACATTTCCTTCTATAAGCATAGGGTTCTCTTTTTCCTACCAAATAAGCTAACGAAGCCGACATCTCTCTCTCTCTCCATACAAAATCACATACTTTCTCGAGGCAATATGTGATGACTCATATTTATATACCTTCAAATTCATTTTCCTTTTAACTTATTTCCTGTCTCATTCTCTTCTTGATCATCGAACCTCTCTCTCTCTCTCTCTCTCTCTCTCATGCAAACTTATTTCTCTGGTGAAAACCTGTTATCTTACAGTAACCATATAGTTGCTACTCGCAACATATAAAAAAAGCCCACCAAGAGTAGGAAAAAAAGAGAGAGAGAGAGAAAAAAATTAAGAAATAGAAAAATGGAGGTTTTGTTGATATTAGTAGTGACAGCAGCAATATTTTGCTTGTGCAAAATCAGAAACCGGTGGAAAAAATTTAACAGCAGCAGCAGCAAATCACCAAAGATTCCTTTAGGCAGTCTTGGAATATGGCCCTTTGTCGGAGAAACTATTCACTTTATTTCTTCTGCTTATTCAGACAAGCCTGAAACCTTCGTCGACAAACGCCGCCGCACGTGAGTCGTATACATACACATATACACACACTACACACACTCATGCATATATATAAACTGGGTTATATATGGTTATATGTATTACTACTCTTCTTTTTTTCAGTTTCTCTACATCAGTTAATTATGTGTTTTTTGGCCTAAGCTTTTAGTAATTTCTTGTATATATATGATAAGATTTTTGTGATTATTTTTTTATTATTATTAATTTTGTTGTGATATTTTTTTTTAATTATGTTTTTGTATATATGGTTATATGTATTAGTACTTTTTTTTTTTTGTATTTTTGAGTTTGTACAGTTTCTTATGTGTTTTAAGGCATAAAGCTTTTAGTACGTAATTTCTTGTATATCTAAAATTTGATTTTTTTTTTTAATTATTTTTTTGTAGGTATGGGAAGGTTTTCAAATCACATTTATTTGGGAGTCCGACAATAGTATCGAGTGATGCAGAAGTGAGTAAAATAATTCTGCAAAGTGATGCAAGAACATTTATCCCATCTTATCCCAAATCCTTAATGGAATTGATGGGGAAATCTTCCATTTTGGTCATCAATGGGAGTTTGCAGAGGAGAATTCATGGATTGATTGGAAGTTTCTTCAAATCTCCAACCTTAAAATCCCAGATTACTGCAGAAATGGAGAGATATGTAATGGAATCAATGGGAAGATGGAGAGAAGATTGTCCAATCTACATTCAAGATGAAGCCAAAAATGTAAGTCTTTCCATGAAAAATCACTCAAACACACAATTTCTGTGTTTTTTTTTGTGTGTGTTTATGTGAAGTGTTTATGAGAGCTTATTTTTTCTCTCTTTTATTTAAAGTTTTCATTTTCTTTGATGTTTGCATGATTACTTCACACACACACACACAGTGGAAAGTTGCAGTAAGTGAGTTACCTTTTTTTTTTGTTGAATGATTAGTGCAGCTTGTACTTGAGTTTTCAAGATTATTACCACCTATTTTTTCTAAACACAAAAAATATGGGAAATAAATTGAAACCTAATAATTGGTGTTTTTTACATGAATTACTTTTGCATGAATTATGTTGTCCACAAAGATAGCTACTTGAGTAATAATTATGTCTGCTACTGTAAAAATTCAATAAATTCCCTTAATTTATTTCTTTTTATTTTTTTTATTATTTTCAGATTGCATTCCAAGTTCTAGTCAAAGCATTAATTAGTTTGGATCCTGGTGGTGAAATGGAGCTTCTAAAAAAATATTTTCAAGAATTTATTGCTGGCCTTATGTCCATACCAATAAATTTTCCTGGCACTCAGCTTTACCGATCATTACAGGTAAGTAATTAATCAAATTTTTATACAAATATTTCTTAAATAAATATATTTAACTAGATTTTGAAGGAGGGTTTTCTTGTTTTTATTGTTGATAGTTTCTTCTTTTTTTTTTAATCTTTTTTTCAGGCAAAAAAGAAGATGGTAAAGATAATTGATGGCATAATCCAAGAGAAAAGGGATTGCAAGAATATTGATTCAAGAATATCAAAAGATGTAGTTGATGCATTGTTAAATGATAAGAATGAACAATTGACAGATGAATTAATAGCAGAAAATATGATTGATTTAATGATTCCTGGAGAGGATTCTGTCCCAGTTCTTATGACTCTTGCTGTCAAATACCTTTCAGATTGTCCAGCTGCTCTCACACAATTAACAGTATTTCTCTCTCCCTCCTCCTCTCTCTCTCTCTCTAGATCTCTCTCTCTCTCTCTATATATATATATATGAATTGATGCAATATTTTTTTGTTTATGATAGGAGGAGAACATTAAATTGAAGAAGCTCAAGGAGAAACTTAAAGAGCCATTTTCTTGGAATGATTACGTATCATCTTTGCCCTTTACACAAACAGTAAGTTTTAATTTCTCATAATTACAAACTTAGTAAATAATATCACTTCTTTATATGTCACACGTGCATATGTTCTATTAATTTCTCACCAAACACTAAAGTTAATTAGCTTAAATCACTCAATCTAAGTCTCCAACGTTAAGTCACCATTATTATTTGTATCGATACATGTCATGTGTACATTAATTATAATCTCATCGTCTAACACGGGATACGACGTGGTCACAGGTGATTACAGAAACATTAAGGATGGGAAACATAATCACAGGAGTGATGAGAAAAGCCATGAAAGATGTGGAAATAAAGGGGCATTTAATCCCAAAGGGATGGTGTGTTTTTGCATATTTCAGATCAGTGCATTTGGATGATAAACTATATGACTTCCCTTATCAGTTCAATCCATGGAGATGGCAAGTAAGATTCTCTATTCCATATCGTATTTCGATATTCAATAATGTATGTGTTACTATTATAAGAGCTGTCAAAAATTAGTCCGATCCGTAAGTCCGATAAGCTGGCCCGAAATTGGACAGGTATGAGCTGTTAAAATAGAGATCAACTGCATTTCGGGCCGGCCCAAAATGGGATGCCTTTTTAGTGGCCTGATCGATTTTCGGCCCTCCTAAAAATTGTCTATGGCCCGATCAGTTTGATAGCTCTAAGTACTACTACAATGTCTTAAATCTTAATTGTGCAAAATATATGATATATATTGTGTATGTATATACATATAATTTGGATTGATTTTGGGTGATAGGATAAGGAAATGAGCAATGGCAATTTCACCCCATTTGGAGGTGGACAGAGATTGTGTCCAGGGCTTGACTTGGCCAGGCTGGAGGCTTCTATTTTTCTACATCAATTTGTTACCAATTTCAGGTAATTTATCTAAAAAACTTTTTTGAATTAGGGTTTCTTAATTAGGCAATTAGGACCAATAATTTATTGATTATGATCTATTTTCATTTTTTCCACTTCCTAATCAAAATCTTTTAATTCTTGAGTATAGATTTAGACGGTCCGAAATTTCTCGTTACATTATTGTGTTACTTCTTGTGTTTCACTATATATATATCACCAGAAACATCGTAAATAAATACCGGCTTACATATTATGTCTCATTATTCTCTAAGATTCATTTAATGTGTCATAACATAGTCTAATTAAAGTTGTTGAACAGAATTAAAGAATAAAATATCTTAAACTTAAAGGCAAGCACCTTTGCTTAGCTGGACGATATGGGATAATGATTAATTTAGGGAAAAGTTAATTAATTTTATCAGAACTAGGTAGGGGCCTGGGAACTAAGTTTATTTAAAAAGAAAGCTGAAGTTAAATGATTTATCAGCTGAAAAAAAAAAGATTTGAAAAGATATAGAGAAATTGAAAAAAGTAGATACATATATATGAACCTTCAAATTAAAGTATGTGTAGGGGGCCATATTGTGATTAATTATTGGCTCTCATTCCCTGTAAATGCCTTAAGTCAAGATTTTAATTAAGTAATTATATCCATATAGGAAAAAAAAAAAAAACCTAGTCAAATCAGATGAAATCATACTGCACTATTCTAAATTTAATTATAACATATATATATATATATATATATATATATAAGTTGTTTGTATAAATGTCATCCTTAGGAAGGTTAGCTAATTAACTTGAAATAGCATCCTATACCATTCAATACATAAAGATATTATTATCCATTTCAAAATATCGACGTATACTTTGTCATTTTAGTACCCGATAAAGTATACATCGTCATTTTGAAATGAACAGAAGACTGAGAATGGCTTGTTTGAGTTGCAGATGGGAAGCTGAGGATGATTCCATTGTGAATTTCCCAACTGTGAGGATGAAGAGAGGAATGCCAGTTTGGATCAAAAGAAGAAGATACTCTTAACATTTTGAGGTGGCTTCCCAACAAACACTAAAAATTCCCACTTTTAAAAAAATTTGAAAATTAAAAAATTAAGTAGCAGACAAAACTATCACCATAAGAAGCAGACAGAAAAGGAAAATTATTTCAAAAAGTGAGGAAACAAAATTGAAAGTTGTTATGCAGTGCACACGTGTGGGGCAGTTTGGAGGCTGACATAGTTTGTCATTGTGTCCAAGAATATTACTCCCTCCTTCCAATGATATGTGGCTACTTTCTTTTGGGCACGGGTATTTAGGAGAAGAGTGTTTAATGGGTAAAAAGATAAAAAATGGTGGATCCCACATCTTTTGTGTGAGAAAGGGTGTTTCCATATTAGGAAAGTGGCCATTTATGATGGAACAGCCCAATAAGAAAATGTGGCCACTTATGGCGGGACGGAGGGAGTATTGTTTTTTTCCTTTTGTTTTCTTTAAAAACTATATTTGTAGAGGTAGAATATTAATATATATATATATATATATATGTGTGTGTGTATATATTAAAATAGAGAGAGAATTGTTGGGAATCCCATGTAAGAATTTTGTATCCTGTATGACTTTCTCCTTCTAAATTCATGTGTTTTATTTTATTATGTAAATGTATAACACCAAGTATATATATATTAATATATATGTAGGTTTTATGTTTGAATTGCATGGAGACATAAAATTGAAGACTTGGGAGCATAATTTTTTTGGAAAAAATTTCCAATCACTTTATTTTATTTTTTACTTTTGTGTCTGTACAAATGGAATAAAAAGTTGAAGATTGATTCTTTTGTTAGGCAGAGTGGGCATAATTATATGATTGCAATCTTTTTCAAACATAAAAGAATTATTGGCTACTTTTTTGAAGAGAAAGAATGGGAATTAGACAAAGGGAAGAGCAAGTCAAAAATGATGTGAGAATTTCTAACTTTTATTTGCACGAAGGGTTTGGATTCTAGTGAAAACAATTATTTCATTTTTTTGTTGAGTTTATTAAGTTAAATGTATTATATTATATTGGTTGTCTCTAAGCTATTATTTGGATAAATCGTTTCTAAAATCAAGATTATTGACAATCTATATATAAATTGAGTTCGAAAACAAAATTTACATGGAACAGATACACATAGATAGTGATAGGGGCTGAACCAAATTTTTTTTCGGGAGGACCTCACTGTTATGTGACGGTGACATTTCTTTTTTTATAGACGTGTTGCTCAAATTTTGTTACATTTTCCTTAAGAAATGCTGAAACGAGATCGTTTTTCCTTAAAATAACTGCAACGGAACAGTGGTATAATTTTTTGACGAATCACGATTTTTACAAGTGTAACATAAAAATCAATAATTGTTTTGAGAGAGGGCCGGTGCCACCCTACTGCTATAGGATGGTTCCGCCCCTGAGTAGAGAGATTTCATTTTGATGGTACCACAAACAACATCGAATTAACGATAAAAAAAGTACTAATCATGGATTAAATTAACATTGTCAAAATTAATTAGGGTAAAATAATAGAGTGGACCCAATAGTTACTAAATAAAAACTTCTTGTGGAATTAAAAGGAAACAAAATATTGCAATTTTGGATTTTAAAAAATCACAATTAGTCCTTTTGGAACATTTCAGCATTAATAAATTTTGTTTATAATAAAGAGATTTTGGATTTAAAAAAAAAAATAATAACAATTATGAAAAGAATGAAATCAAAAGGGAGAACGTGATTCTTGTACTTATTCAAAAGAGTGGAATTACAGAATCGACTAATTTTTTAGTAGAAACATTCAGAAAAAGCCAAAGAAGTTTTATTGGTTCATTTTACTATCTTCATCAATCAATGATATGGAGAATATGTAATTCTTGTCGGCCATTTATGCAATTACCATAAATTTGGGGCCCCCTTTCTAATTATCATGAAGTGAAAATTCACGTGCTCTTATATTATCCCTTTCTCACGTTCGTACTAAACCAACGGAAATCGTAGTTAGTTTTCATTTTTTTCACTTTAAGACATGATCTACTATTTTACTTTTTTATATTTTTCTCTATTCCATGGGTCCTTTTCTCTACTCACCTAACATCTATCATACTTTTATTAAAACTCGTGCCACAAAGAATTAGCTACAATTTTCGTAGACGGAGGGAGTATATTATATTATCCTTATATTATATAGTATGGTATATAATGTGTGTTATTTCCGTTTGAGATTTATTTCATATTTTATTATCTGAGGCAATGCTCGATTTTTATCATCACTTTTTTTTAGGGAAATTTTATCATTACTTTTGTTTGTGTTATTTATTATTTACCTATGTGTTTTAACTTTAATCTGAACCTCTGGATTTCGATTAATTGATAGAATTTCCCAGGCCGACCAACTTTCTGCAGCACAATGAATCTGGGCCTGGGCTTGGGAAAATACGGCCCATACTAATTGGAATACTTTTTATTGTTTTAATATTCTCATTAATAATTCCCTCAAAAAAAAAATCTCATTATTTTATATATTTGAAAATATACCATATTTTGTCACACATATTTTTTTTAATAATTTCATATTTTTTATTTTTTGAAAATTGGTATAAAATATTTCAATATTTTTCAATAATGTCAAGAGTCCCCGACTCCGTCATTAGATAATACACATGACACGTCGGATATGAAGTGACTGCATTCCTATTACGATTCACGCCACACGTGTATTTCGACATTTTAATATGTTATGTTGCATGGAGTTTTCGATGTTGAGATTTAAATCTAGTGACATTATTGAAAGAATGCCGTATAACAATTTACCAAAAATTTATAGAAACGTAACGATATTTCCCATTATATTTTGTGAAGTTCTAATGTTCTATGCTAATTCGTACGTAATATTTCTTTAAAAATATGCTATATATATATATATTTTTTTTTTTTTTTTGGATAAAAAGAAAAAGAATATATTAGAAATTGGTTCCAACAGCAAAAATAGATATACCCTCTTAGCCGACGTTCGGCAGCAGAAATTCGATTGAGACGCTGTCGTTTTGGAGAACAACACCAGCTCCTCGTGATTTATTGCTTTTATCACTTTGCGTTTTTCTTCAAACTCTACAACCCTGTTTGTTTACATCGCTGAGTTCTTTAAGATTTTGTTCTCTCTCCCGTTGAATGTAAGAAATTTAATTGAATTCATCTTTTTCCTTAACTTCAAATTTATATATATGGTTCATTAATTCTTATTAGGTTATGGATATTTGGAAATTTGTTTGTTTATTATAGTAACTCAATTTTGCTGTCTTTTTGCATATTTAATTATTTATTTTACTGATTGAGCTTGTAGATGTTTCTTGTTGGAGAATATATTTGAATTGAATATCTGGTAGATTTGTACAGTACCTGTTTTGGGGAGGTTTTTATTTGATTGCTGTCTGATTTTATTGATATCCTCGTATGCTCTTTTTCACTGTTCTTGTGTATGTTGTTATGATTTTGTTGTTGGGTGATCCATTGCTCAGAATTTCTTGTTTGGAGGATGAGTAAACTTGCGAATTTGATTTCGGGGTCCTGGGTCCTTTCTGTCGTGAATTGATTTGATTGAACTTGCCTTTTACACTTGAATATCTAGGTGATATTGTTTTACACGTGTTTGTGCGTTGTCGTTTTTTGTGTTGGTTGGATTTGATTTTATGTACTCAATTAAACACCGATGATTTGTTGAGTTGGAACTGGTAGTATTTAGCTGTATCCCATATGCTCTTTTATTGTACTTGTGTGTTTTTTTTGGTTATAATTTGTTTGGGTGATTCAATGTTCAGAATTTATTGTTTGGACTAGGATGGGTAAACTTGCGAATTTGATTTTGGGGTCTTTTCTATCGTGGATTGATTTGATTTAACTTTCCTTTTACACTCGAATATCTAGATGATATGTAGTTGTTTTACACGTGTTTGTACGTCGTCTCATTTTTTGTTTTGGTTGGATTAGGTTTTCTGTACTCAATTAAATACCTATGATTTGTTGAGTTGGAACTGGTAGTATTTAGTTGTATTCTCGTATGCTCTTTTATTGTTTTTGTTTATATATATATATATATATATATATATATATATATATAATTTGTTTGGGTGATCCAATGTTCAGAATTTATTGTTTGGACTAGAGTGGGTAAACTTGCGAATTTGATCTTTTCTATTGTGGATTGATTTGATGGAACTTGCCTTTACACTCAATTATCTAGATGATATGTACTTGCTTTACACATGTTTGTACGTTCTTGCTGTTTCAATATTTTAAATGTATTCCTCATTTTTTGTTTGTTTTTAAGTTATAGTTTGAATGGCGGGAAGAAACCGGGTCCCTCATGAAGCTTTTGGTCACCGGCGTAGTTATCCAATGGAGGAGCATCCTCGAGGCCCTTTGGCCCGACCTTTGCCTCCTCATCCTGCTCTGTTAGAGGAAGAACTTGAAATTCGACATGTTGAGATTCGCCGGCTTCTTGGTGAAAACCGAAGACTTCTTGAGGATCGGATTACTTTGGAGCGAGAGTTAAATTCTGCCAGGGAAGAGTTCCGTCGCATGAATCTAGGCATTAATGATATGCGTGCTGAACAAGACCTCCAATCAAGGGAGCTTATCGAAAGGGTTATGAAGTTGGATGCTGATCTTAGAGCTACTGAGCCTCTTAAAATTGAGGCTGCAAAACTTCGAGATGAGATTCAGAGACTGAATGCCATGAGGCAGGATCTAACGAGGCAGGTTCAGGCCCTCTCTCAAGACCTTGCAAAGTTGCGGGCTGAAAACAAGCAAATTCCTGCTCTAAGGACGGAGATTGACGGGCTGCATCAGGAACTTGTGCGAGCTAGGTTTGGCTTTACCTTTTTTATTTGAAAATCTTGCACTGTGAATAAGCTTGGCTACTTCTGTATGTCATCATGTGATCTTCTGTTCTAATTAAGGTAATTTCTCTCATACGCAGAACTGCTGTTGACTATGAAAAGAATGCAAATATTGAGCTGATGGAACAGAGGCAGACGATGGAGAAGAACTTGGTCAGCATGGCTCGTGAAGTTGAGAAGCTGCGTTCTGAGCTTACAAATTCTGGTGCTAGAGCATGGAATGCAGGTTGATACTTTCTTAGCTTATTTTCTGTAAAGGTTTCTTTTCTTAATGCATAAATGTCCTTTGAAGATCAAAATTCCAGTAAATTCTCCGTCTCCTATATTTACTTATTCATAGCCATGTATTAAGTGTAGACTTGCAAAGATCTCCTCCTTTCCTTCTTCCCTTTTTTCAGTTTTGGTATGTTTCAGCAGTTCATTATACAGAAGGGGTGTATCTTTCTAGAAATGCAATTTGCAGAAGTTAGCCGTAGCAGAAGCTAAATCTAGCTGTTATGGTTCTCTTAGGTTGTGTATTTGGTCTTGTTTTATTGACTACAACTCTGCATTGTTTTTTATATGTTTTACTGGAAATAAGCAAGTGTTTGTGTGTGTGTGTACTAGCTTTAGGTTTTATTAGTTATTACTTTTGCAAAATTCCTACTTATGGGCTACATGTTGCTGTCCCCCGTGAATCCCTGTTTGTTGTTTTAACTCCATTGAATTTGACTGTGAAGGTGGGGCCTATGGGATGAAGTACAGCAACCCTGATGCCAATTTTCCTGCCCCTTATGATGAAGGATATGGGGTTCGGCAGGTGTGGATGCAACTAATCAGGAATTTCAATCATTTAAATTAAAATAGTTAAGAGTTAAGACCTTATTTTACGATTAGTTATCATATGGTAAACTTTTTATTCTTTGTCAGGGTCCATATGGTTCCAGTTCTGCTTCCTGGGGCGGCCTCGAGAAACCAAGGATGAATCGCCGTTAATATTTGGATAATTAACGGATAAAAGCGCGCATTGCAAGTATTGTTTGTCTGCTGCCCGATAGACTAAAGGGCAAAAAACTGTGATTTTGTGCGTATTATACCCTGTAGCTTCTTACGTATATTGCTTGTCATCTTTTATTATCTGTATAGAAGATTAGGCTTCTATCTTAACTTCTTCCTTTGACTATAATCATGACTCAGTAGCATGTTTGGCGCTATCTTCACTATCTTCTTTCTTTTATAATTTTGTACTGTTACTCTCGCACCGTGGTTTCTGCCTCTGATTGTTCCATGTAGAAAGCATTTGTGGAGTTGGTTGGTAAGTTTTGGACAGCGCTGTTTAAGTGCTAGAGCTTGAGTTGCTGTGATTGAAGGGGTGCATGAGTTTGGAGGAGAGCTTATTCTTATGATAGTAAAGTTTAAAAATTAGTTTTTGACTTGATTTTCCAGAAGAAGTTGATGGCTGCGTTTCTCCAGGTTTAATCAATTGTGATTGTGAGAAGTCTTATTTCTACGAATTAGTTGATATGGATTATAGTTTTTGTTTTGACATGACATAGTTATTGAATTAGAATGGAGATTTTGATGCTTCTTAGGAATTACTTGAGCTTGAGTGTCACCTCAAACTTGGATTGTATTCTGCTTCGAATGGACCCGATTTAGATCAAATTTCTATTTGAGTCTTGAGGATTGTTTTGTTCTTTCTCGCAACTTATCTTCTTTTGCTTGGATAAGGTTTGCATCAGAAAACAACAATCTTTTGAGCTTATGCGGAGCATCTATTAGCTGACGTATCATTTCATATGCTAAGAAACATACTGGTGAAATAAGTGATTTCGTACATCCTGTAAGAGAAATATCAATGAGTTAGATGCGAAGACTGGAAGACTTCAGTACGGTTGCTTGCGGTCCTTGTTAAGTTTTGACTTTTAGGTTATATCATCTTTTTCCCTGAGCTTGTTATTGGCTGTTGAAGATTTACTAAGGAGGTGGCGACACCGTGATGAAATTAGCAACATTTACATTTAGGTGATCGTTGCTGTGTGCTGTAGACTATACTAGGAATTGGAACTCTATCAGTGTACGTTTTTGGTCAATAGAAGTATCTAATGTCCAACTGGATACTGATTTTTTTAGGTACTTAGATTTTTTATTTATTTTTAGGAATTATCCGAAAGTGGTTAAGTGGAATTTGAGAAGTAGGAATTAGATTTTCCCAAGCTATCTTTATGTGATTTCTTAGTGGATTTAGAGTATAAAGACTCACTACACATTCTTCTAAGGCTCACTTAGGATCTGCATTTTGTCACTATATAGAATATTGTGTTTGGATTAGTAATCAAAAGCTTGTTCATGCTCTCCAGCCTTATTAACATGTTGAAATAGGTTATATCATCCACTCAGCTGAGAAAACCTCTGTAAGGTTCCGTTATGCATCCCCGATTATATATTTATCCAGTAAAGTAGTTGTCTCATGTCCTCGGTGAACAAGGTCCTTTATGCATCAGAATGATCCAGGAAGGATGGAAAGACGATGGGGGTGAGCAGCTGAAGGATGAAGGCTGAGTTGACTTCATAGGCAAGTATCGTCCTCCAGCTTTTTGGGTACTGCCTCTCCTGATTAGTTTGCAATTTATATGTCTATATTTGTGTTTAGGTGCTTTAAGATGTGAATGCACCCTCCCTTCCCCCCTATAAATCATGCTTATGCTTTACTGCTCTTGTTCTGGAACTGCCTCGACCCATGCTGAGTTGTTTCTTTCAGTCTAGTTTAGCTTCTTGCTTAAAATTGTTATTTATGGTGAATATACTCTGATAGAGGAGTACATATCATATCAGATATTCAGTGTTAGTTATGCTATGCTAAGCTTGTGGGTTAGTTTGCCTCCACCTTTTGTAATCAAAACTGGCAACAAGGATGAGGTGATTGGGACCAGCAGTTTTCAAATGGAAGGAGGTTACCCATGATTATAGTACTTTGAAACTGCTTTCTTATGAATAAGAATGTTTCACTTTGGCTCTCGATATAGTGAGAATGAGATGATGAGACATCTGTGAACAGTGAGAAGGGAAGAATTTTTTTTGAGCTTCCTCTTTCTCACCTTAGGCATCTTGATAAGCAGAAAAACACCCTTACCTGTTTATGTGGCAGGTAGGGTTTGTAATTAGTTAGTAATGTTGAGGTGTACGAATGGAGCAGGTTTTTGGATATTAACATCTCATATAATAGATCTAATGACTTAGAGTTCTTTCAGCATCTTATTGGGTCTCTCCACGAACAATATGCAATTTATTGCCTGTGGGAGTATGTGTATGTCTACTGTATAAGTTGGGCAAGGGAATATGCCATTAATTTGTGGAATATGAACGGGATGAGTGAATTGCTATCCCATGCTATATCAGCCACTCAACTGATCAATCAGCTTTATGATAAAGATGGTGGTTATATTCTACTCATCTACTGTACCAACAATGAAATATCTAGAGCCTAGTTATATATGAGATTTGGACATGATCAATTCTTTCACTGATGAGTTTTACCTGGAAGGGTCTCCTATTTAGAAATGAGGTTCACATTTATGAGAAAGGATTGAACATTGTTTCTAAGCGTGTTTTCTATCTAGAGCTGAAAGATTACTAGTTTAGGTTACACCAATTTCGTCATTATCAGTTTTTGGATAAGTTGAGCAGTTGAGTTAGCTCTGTGAGTTGATCATAGGTTTTGTTGTAATTGCACTCTTTTGAGGTTGACATCCCGGTTGATTGTCCTCTGAGAAGCAGTCCTATGCAGTTCCTTTGGAAGCTGCTGTGGGTGTATTTTGTCATATTCCGTGATGACAAAGGGAATGATTGAGAAGTCCTGATGGTAAATAGCTTATGGCCATCAGTACTTTATGTCAATGCTTTCGCTTTGATAAAGTTGTGACATAGTCGATTGAGAGCTGAAGATGAATGTTTTTCTTTGCAAGAGTTGTACAAGGAGGAACCCGTGATGCAGGTTTTAATGAGATAAAGGCTGGGTATTCTAAGAATTTGATGGAGTCTGGTAAACTTTTGTTCAGTTGTGCTCCTTTTTGTACTGGAGAGAGCGAGAGAGTAGAAGTATTCTTGGATTACACAGTTGGATTCAATATATTATCTTATCAGAGACTCTTAGTGATATCATATCGTGTGAGAGCTTTCTATAATTGTCTTATTTGGGGACATCTTCATGTCATGTTTCTATTTTCTATAGGTACCCCAACCCCCCATAGATATAAGAAATAATTCTTTATGCTTACTCGTAAATTATCTTTACTCGTAGACTATCTATTCTCTAAATAAATAGTTTTTCTCGTAAGATTTGTTTTAATGTTTTTTCGGGTTTCTTGCAGATGAGGAGTCATTGCTGCTTTGACCTAAATTCTCCAGCATGTCTGGTAAGTGTATCAGGTACAGTTGTTCTGACTCCTAATTGTTCTGATATTTAGGTCAGGTTCTAAATTCAGAAATCAGTTTTTGTGTGGTACTTAAGTAAAAAGCTTCACATCATTAAAAAACAAGGGTATGAGTGTTTTGGCATGTGACTGTTGTGGGACCTGATATGATCACATCGCCTGTTGTGTACATGCAACTATTTTGTTTTCTCGTTAATTATCATGCTGGAAACTTATAGGTAGGCTTGGGGGATGGGTCATGTTTCTTAATTTGAGCTTGCTGTGGAAATTGTTTTAGGAAACGGGTTTAATACAACACGAATAATAAAAATAATAATAATCACAATGAAATACATATTGATCTTGTGATTATAGTAGTCAATTGAATTATATAGCCTGTTTATTCTAGTAGTCACTTGGGAAGTGCACTCAAATCGAGCTCTATTTTTTCACTCCTGAAAGTTTTTCGTCTTTTGTCTTTAACTGTGATATCTTTTATTACTGATTAAGGTTTGGTGCATGTGTTTTGTGAGCTGCATCTAGCCTTAAAATCTATTCAAAACTGATGCTTAGGTGGTGGGACTAATAGCTCAAACCACGAACCAACTTTTAGTTGGTAATTTTGAATTATGGTACTATATTCAAATTTATGTTTTGCTATTCCTCTCAAATATTTGGGAGAGCCCATGGATCGATATCTTGCTAGAACAGTTGCGGTTTTTATGGATTGCACAATAGCTGAATAATGAATTCATGATCGATTATCTTGATACTTTTCCGAATGTGATCATCTGGCCTTTAGAGTAGTGTAGCCTCATTATGTAAGAAGAAAAAAAGAATTGACTGTCTGATGATGGTTTCTGTGTTTTGATTATAATTTTGTATATGTTCTTAACCTCTTAGTTTATTCAAGTCTCTATTTTTTATGTGTGGATAGTACTGTGTTTTGACACTGCATGATTATAGCTCTTATCAAATTGTTTTTGTTAGAATAATCAAATTTCTGTATAAATTGAATGTCTGTATTCAATTTGTTAGCACTGCGTTGAATTTCTGTATAAATTGAATTATTTATTTATCTCATATATATATTTATTTATTATACCATATGATAGTATGCGACTCCAGTCTGGATACTGGGTTTCCCGTTTCTTGTATTTTCTCGGCATTAGTCCAAGATTGATAATAATTTTGTAAACATGATTTTAAACAAATATCTCAGAATTAGTATTGATGCACGGTTCCAACCAACAAAAATTATAAATTTTTAACTATGCCATTGAATGTGTTGGGATCTGGATGTTGATGTTGTTACGGATCTTTTTTCCTTATATAGGAAAATTGAAGTAATAATGTATGAAGGAATTATTGTACATTCAAAGCCTATAATATAAAGTTCAATTAATTTGAATAGCTATTACTCCCTCCGTTCTGTTATTTTTGTCTCATTTCTTTTGGGCACGGGTATTAAGGAGAAGGGTGTTTAAAGGGTAAAAAGATATAAAGTGGTGGAATCCACAACTTTTTGTAAGAGAAGTATATTTCCTTATATGGAAACAAGACAAGAATAACGGGACAACCCAAAAAGGAATACAAGACAAAAATAATGGGATGGAGGGAGTATAATTTTTTTGTAAAAAGTTTTTTTTAAGGGGAAAACAATGTTACTACTCCCTCCGTCCCATTATTCTTGTCTTGTATTCCTTTTTGGGCTGTCCCGTTATTCTTGTCCTGTTTCCATAAAAGGAAATATGCTTCTCTCACAAAAAGTTATGGGCTCCACCACTTTCTATCTTTTTACCCTTTAAACACCATTCTCCTTAATACCCGTGCCCAAAAGAAATGAGACAAGAATAATGGGACGGAGGTAGTATTATTTTTGAACATTCTAATAAATTTTTAGTTTTTATATTTCTTATCCTTGTTTGTCACCTATAGTTAGAAAAGTATCTGGAAAAAAGTATTTAGAAAAAGTATTCGCTAAATCGTATAAAAATGGATACATGTAAACACTATTGATGTGTGTATATATGTATATTAAATAAACGACGAAAATGTAGATAGACTTTTAAGTACTATATCCCATTAAATTCATACAAAATCAAGTACATTATGTCGTTAATTGTTATATCCTTACAACTCGGACTTGGATACCTGATAATCACTCAATAAAATGCAAAATTTTCGATAATTCGGTCATAAAATGCAATATAGGTGAATATTATACTATCAAAATAGGTTATATGTACTACTCCCTCCGTCCCTTAAAAAAATAGGTTTGTTTGTCATTTTTTGCCGTTCCTTATAAGTGTGGTTCATCTATTTTAATACATAATTTTTACTCTTATACCCTTAAAAACTTTTAATATTTGCAACATGCCCACTGAAAACTTCACTAACGCTAACGATTGTGGGTTCTTTTCTCCACTAAAAATACCCCTACCAAACATTTACTGACCTTTTATTAAAATCTGTGCCGCACTCCTTGCACCATACTAATGAGTGCACCACACTAATGCGGAACGGAGGGAGTAGCGTATACCAGTTTGAATTATACAATGTATATTATTTCTTAAAAAATTTCGATAATTCGGATTTTGACGTAACAAAAAAATTATAACCTCCTTTCAATATACTTCTGATAAAAATTTAGATGTCAGTCACAACTCTATAGTTGGGGTTTCTCTTGTCGGGTAGGCGTTGATATTAACAAAGTGGACCTACAACTTCTAATATTTATTTCCCTTTTTCTAATTTTTTTTTTAAAACCATAGCAATCACAAAATATTTGCAAAATAGTTCAGAAAAATTGTCAGATTGTATGCAATATGCTGGGGAAATCTGTCGTCCCACAAAATTTTTATGAATTTTCAAGAATTTCTCTAGGTTTGAGTCGAATTTATTATTTTCAGCTTACGGGTGAAAGCAAACTAAGTTCAAGAAATGGCGGATTTTCATGTTCGTTTGCTGCTAAACCTCAAAAAAGAGGACTTTTCATGTTAAAGGTGAAAAAGATTCCCTTTTTTTTAATGGGTTGGCTTTTGTTTTGTCCACTCTTTCTAAGTGCTGATCGCGCAGATGTTAATTTTTGTTTTGATTTCCCTTTGCTTAGTAAGAGTTTAATGTTGCAGAGTATGTTATACTGGTAGGAGTATGTTAGATTGTGATTCTGTGAATCTTGTTGTGGCAAGAAAATATGTAGATGGATATTGGAATAGAGTTTGAAGGTTGGATTTCCTAGTTTTATTTGAAAAGAGTGAGCTTGATGAGTTATGATGAGATTAGGGTGAAAAATACGAATAATTTGGAATAACTCATGTGCGTTCAATTAGAAAATTCGTATATAAATATGCCAATTTGTGTGTGTGTGTGTGTGTGTGTGTGTGACTGTCTCAGTCTCGTGATGGTATTGGTAAGATTCCTCATGATAGAATCATGGAATGAAATTATGCAAGGATGACTGTACCTTGAAATTTTGTTATTTGCTAGTTATGGAAGAATGTAGGAAGGGATGAAATTATCTGTGTCTTGTGTTACTAAGCTTAAATTATGTTGATCGACATTTGATCAGTCTCTTTAGATTTGGTCATATAATCTTCATAGCATCATATATCATGTGGTGCTCTCTGCGTCCCGAGCTAACACCTCGTGAGGAATTAACAGGCACATGCTGCTGCTGCTGAAACTGATCAGCCAAAATGGTGGGAAAAGAATGCTGGCCCGAATATGATTGACATTCATTCAACACAAGAATTCGTAGATGCATTGGGTCAGGCTGGAGATAGATTAGTCATTGTTGAATTTTTTGGTACATGGTGTGCTTCTTGTCGAGCCCTATTTCCCAAAGTAAGCATACTATTTTGACTTGCTGTAGGTTGTGCTAACAGCATTTGGCATGCTCCCTACTTTGTAATTGTCGTGATATCTAAATGAAGTCTATTTAGGTGTTCGTTTGTCTGTGGTAACAAAAATAGCCAGTCGAATTTATCATTGGGTAATGAAATATCATACTAACTCTAGATTCCATTCTTCTTGGCATTTCTTTGGAACTTCAGCATTTAATGGAACAAATGTCTCAAATTACCTCTATAGTGACCGATATTTAGTTTATTGCTGTTTTGTTTGACTTTCGTTGCATTGCTTCTAAGCGAGTCATGTAGGTATAAATATGTATTGGATGTTCATATTCTGTCATATAGATCATCATTGGACTTCTTTTTAGCTACCAAGTTACTATTTCCACTGTGAACTGAGATAAACGTATAAGTTTATAACTATGTCTGCTGATGTCCTTCGGTTTAGATCTGCAGGATTGCCAGTGAACACCCAGAAATTATTTTCCTTAAGGTGAACTTCGACGAGAACAAGCCCCTTTGCAAAAGTCTAAACATAAAGGTTCTTCCATGTTTCCACTTCTATAAGGGAGCCGATGGCCTGGTAGATTCATTTTCATGCTCTCTTGCCAAGGTTAGGCCTCACACAATTTGCTTTATATTTAAATCAGCCCCCACGTTTAGCTCCGTAACTTCATATGATCTTTGTTCTTTGCAAATAGGAAAAAGAAAATATTACATATATATGTGCAAACCATAAGTCAGCATATTTAAAATTTGCTTCAAATTTCCTACTTTTTTGGGGTCAATTTGGACATTGAATGATCTCTACTTCTAGGCTTGTTAACTAAGTTGAGAGTTACTAGTCGTTTCACGTGTATACTTGAACTAATATCCGTAGCTAAAGAAAGTTATGCTCCGTACTATTATGCAGCTCCAGAAATTGAAAGATGCCATTGCCAATCATAATAAAGCTCGTCATAGCAATAGCCCCTCGGATTTTAATGGTGGCATTGGTGATAGCTTAGATGTATCTGTATCGCCTGATGACAAGCAATTATGACTTGAATTTAAGGTATAACTTTCAAATTTTACTATCTGTGCAAGTTTGTACATAGTTCTTTGTAAAAGTGACTGAAAATCTGCTTTGGCCATCCAAATTGCTTGTAATCCGGTTTGCTCGTTGTTAACCTTGTAAATGACCTAATTTAGACCTCATTATGATAATACGAGATCCTTTACTTTTAATCTCGTGTCCTATCTTACTAGTGATGACGATTTTTATCACTAATTGATTTGGTTTATCGCGGTTGATCATGTAGTGCAGATTGAACAAGAAATTAGACAGAAATAAATAATTCATGCTATGATTCATGTTGGTCTACTATACAGTTACAGTATTTGTGTACATATATTTGAATATTCAAATTTCTTCTTCTTGATTCAGATGATGATAGATTTTGCCCAGAAAATGGTTTTACAGTTTCTGAGATTGCTGTTTTTCTGCTTCTTTCATTCTCCTTTCGAACTCCTTCCATTCAAAATAACTCCTTGCTCTAGCCTGAAATTAAATATTTTATTTAATAAATAACTAAATAAGTTTCAAGAAACTTGAATAATAATAATAATATATTTGGCTTGATTTATTGGCATGTAGAAACTTTATCACAAAAAAAAAGGGAGGTGGTAGAGAATTAATTGTACGGTCTGTACCTTTGACCGCTGCCGCTTTTTATTTTTATTTTTGGATTCACCCTATATGAAAAAAAAAAGGCAAACAAAACAAAACAAAAACAAAATTCAGTGAATTGAAAGCAAAAGACCGAACATCAGATTTTTTTTGGAAAAACCGGGCTGGATCAGAAAAATTGTGTTCCATTCAAACCGAAACATCATTCATAGTGCAAAAAAGTTAGGTCGAGCTTGAGCCCATTGGAAATTGGCTCATTTTTTGTTGACCCGAATCAGTTTGAAATTTCATTGAGCCTAAAACCAACCCGGTCCGTCGAGCCGAGCAGCCAGCTCTATGAGAGAGAGAGGAGAGATTGTTACCTGAGTTCCTAGAGTTGGCAAGACTAAATGCTCTATCCATTGGGCATCAACTACTCCTATTTGTTGATGTGGTATCTGTTGCATTCAAAGAGAATGATTATTTACTCCCTTCTAACTAATAATGTGTATAGCACAATTAGTAAACTAATGCTTCAGTAATTAAAAATGAAATAAGATCATGTAAAGAAAATCATATATCGCATTGTTATATATAATAAGTTAAAAAGACTACGTTGGTATTTGTTTACACCTTCCAAACTTAATTAACTTTTAAAACACATCAATATTTTCTAAGTCGAGAATGCTATATATGTTTCTGCAGCAACGGGACAAGTATCTCTAAAAAAATTCAAGTATATTATATTTTGTTTGTATTATATACATTATTTCATACCAACTTATGAATGGTTCAAATTTGGCAATCACAGTGAATGAAATAAATAATGGAATTAAGAATTTTTATTTTACCTCTACACATCTCCAAAATGCAAGATCAAGACCCCATCCGTGGACTAAATCATTCTGAAAACACGATTTATTAGACAATTTTGATGGCATAAATTTTCCAGTTAATTACAAACTATCTAATATTGAATATCATACCTGAATCATTTCCCAAACACAGCTCCATGATTTTCTTGAGAACACTGGAGCCATGATTTCAATAAACCTAAACTAAAATTGTTTCGTTAAAAAAATTAAAAATTATTACTAGGAATAAAATATAATAAAAGGTAGAGATGCACTTGGGTACAGCCGGCTGACCCGCCCCGCCCCGACCGACCCGGTCAGCGTTGACCGGTCAACGGTCAACGTTTGACTGTTGATTTTTTCGTTTTTTTTTTCCTTTCCGTCTTCGGCTCCAATTTTAATTTATAGATAATGATTGTGACAACATTAATGTTTTTTAGCTCGCTCCGAGGCCTTCGGCTCCCCTCGCTCGACTCTTGAAAAAAAATAAAAAAAAATTAAATAAAAAGTCAATGCAGTCAACGTTGACCATTGACCAATCATTGTTGACCGGGGGGATCAGGCGGGTGGGGTCGGGTCGGGTTTCGGGTCCAATATTGACCCGGTTCTACGGTGCAGATGATGCTCGGGAGTTTTTGTCTAAAAGGTATTATTCCCTAAAATTGTACTAGAAATTCGAAGCAGCAAATAAAATATGTACCCCGCACAAGGAGGTAAATGTGGATCGGTACATCTTTCATCTGCGTCCCTGAAAAAGAATAATATATTAAATAGGACAAAGAAAATGAATATTTTGCACAATAATAAATTAAATAGGACAAAAAAAATATGGGGTAGTATATGTATGCAAAATATACTTGTGAACTTCCATATAATTTCTTTTAATTGTTATCTTGTATACTGGCACTCTTCTTGATGTAATAGCAGGCTGTGATATTTCTAGTTCATGCTTCTTCACAAGCTTTATATACCTAAATATCAACACACACAAAAAAAATGTGAGATATACCAAGGAAATACATATAAAGAAAATAAATTACAAGCTCTTTGAAAATTGTAATGTCAAGTCATACAAATATAAGGAAGTGGGTTATCAGGTCATACAAATATAAGGAAGTGGGTGGGTCATGCACGAAAAAGGAAAGACCATACTTTTCAGGGACGGACAAATATAGTAATAAGACCACAATTTTCAGGGACGGAGGGAGTATTAAAAATTTAAAACATAGATGAGATATTATTTTTATATAAAAAATTCAAATCATAAAAATAAAAAAAATAAAAAATCAACATACTCTTCACTATTAAAGTGGTCAACGCCCAAATCTTCATCCCAAATGAATATATATTCAAATTCGGCCACTACATCTGGATGTAGAAATCTTTTGGCAAACCACCTGCGGATTTTCACAACAAAATAAAAAAAAGAAAAAAAGAAATAATATATGTATATAATACATACATATAGATCTGAAAGTGTAATTTTATTTGAAGATCATAAATAAAATTGCAAGAATTCAAAATTCATTTACCATTTAGTTTGTTGCAATCCACTAACGTGAATGGCTCTTTGTGACCATTCAAATTGATCCCACTCACTTGTTTTTCCATCATAGTGAAATAACATTATTGCAAATTCCTCTGAGAACTACCAAAAATAAAATAATAAAATGACACATTTATTTTATTCAATCAATATTGTTGCAAATAATTGTGACCAAAATACTTTACCTTAGACACAATTTTGTTCACAACATCTTTTTGTTGAATCCCAACTGCTAATGCCAGCAGATACTTTGGTCTTTTTGCTGTTATCTGCTTTTTTATGGTTATGAAAATATGTACAAGTCAAGAACTCAATTTCAAGAAAATCTACTTATTAAATTAAATTCACATGATTTTAGAGTCTAAATAAATGAAGATTATGAGTTCGAATCTCGACACCAATACTTATATTTCCATAATTAACATGATTTTAGAGTCAGACTGAATGAAAGGTTATGAGTTCGAATCTCGATACGCAAATACTTACATTTCCAACTTGAAGGGAAAAATCCGAGGGCACTAGTCCTTGGACTAATTCTGCTTCTTTGCATGGATTCGAGGCTACATAAATCTGCATTTCAAATTTTGCTGTTTCTTGACACCTTGAGTGTGTGAAAAAAATGAGAAAATTCATGCATAGAACTCTTCTTCTCTAAACTTACATTAGACATGTTTCTTGAATCAAAGCTGGAATTTGAACTCTCAAAAGGTGAGTAGAAAGTGCTTGTTTGGATCTGCAGACAAGAAAATGAGATATCAGAATTTAATACATATCTAACTCAATGCAAAACTTTGTACTAGATTTTATTTATTTTAATTTAACTTCTTTTTTTTTCAAGAAACCTCATGTATTTCTCTGACAATGGAGCCGATCAAATATCCCATTGGAATGCAAAGAAAGGTTGTTAGCAGCAGCCGTAGATCTGCTAACATGTTGCATTCCATAGCTTTCATCTTTACAGCGAACAACGTCTTAATACGACGTCATGGGGGAGCAAAGATTGGATGCCTCTCTCTGTTTTTGGACTAATGAAACATTTAAGTTTGGAGGGCTATTCAAAATTCGAACAATCTAAAATTTTCATTCAAGAATTTTGAAATTTGGTGTTATTTTATCAACCAAATAAGGAAGAAAATCTGGAATATAAGGGAAATTGTATTGCATGGAAATAGGAAATATTGAAGAGATTTACAGCTAGATAAATCCTTTAGTGCATGACTATTTTAATTTTTTTTCCAGTTTCTTGATTCAATGAGTCATAGAATACAATTCTTGTATGTATTGATGAAATGAAACACGAGATTGAGAGATTTATGCTGAATTCTTCTCAAATTGGGAAAAAAAAAATCATGTTTCATCAGATTTTTCTATTTATGGAAAGTTGACAATATCATGTCTCCATCAAGACAAATGTACTAGATTGATAGATGATTAATCATAGTACACATAAATGCAAATAATCTTTGAAATCTTTAAAGAACATTTGAAGTCAATTCTGTTCATCCACAAACAAATATTAGTCCTTCCTTTCCTCCACTGCAGTTTTAGTGTTAGATTATTTCTATGTAGTGAATACAGATGATAAAACACTAGATCTCCTCCCTTTCACCGGTGCTTTCGTGTCTGGGAAACGGCCTTCATCCTCGTCTAAATCCTCGACACATCCCTTCACAGTCACATTAATAGGATAAGTCACTAAATGAACACCTCCCATGTCTTGCACTTCATCTTGGCTGTAAATCTTCCACATTTTGTCACCTATTGATAGTATAGTCTTCACACATTCTATACTTTGAGGCTCTTTGTAGACTTCTTCATCTCTTCCAGTATGCTCGTACCATAATGAGAGACGAAAAGCACGAATACCTCCATGTGTTGGCAGATTCTGATAGCAGCCTATTCCTATCTCAGTGTCTCGTTGTCCATCCATCGATCTTTGGTTAACATTGGCTGAGCCGATGAGCAGATAAGTATCATCCACTGTCAAAAGGGATTAAAAAAACATCAAAAACAGAACATAAATTAGTCATATCTTAGTCATAGTCTCATAATCCAAGATTCTTGCAAGAAAATTGTTACCTATCATGAGTTTGGAGTGGACATAGACCATGAACCTCCTATGTTTCTGAGCATTCCAGTAGTGTGTTTCAGGGTGTGGATTGTAAGGAGGGACAAACTCTCCTTTCGCCTCGATTTCACGGTTTGCAAGGCAGAAGAAGTTCAAGTAGTCCCTAGGATGAACATCCTCACCACTTTCTTGAATTGCTTCTGCTATGATCCTATACATCATCTTCATGGTCTCTCTAGTCCAATGTAGTATGTCTTGAACAGTCTCACTCTCGGGTGGGCCCTCCGGCCACATAGGTATCACCACGTATGCGTTGAACCTCTCCTTCGCCTTGATCTTACTAGCCACCTTAAGAGCAATCTCAATAGGAATCAAGTTCCCACAGCCACAATGCTTGTTTTCCTCCCACATATGGCATCCTCCTATGAAATACTGGTTCTCAACGTATATAAACCTATCTGCCCTTCGTATTGCCTCCACATACGCCTCGTGTATACTTCTCTCAACGGTGAGATTTTTAGGTAAAGGGCTTGCAGAAACATGATCAATGGAGCGAAAAACTTGCACATTCCAACTCCTCTCAGAAGAAACAGTGGTGGGATTAGGCTGGTGGGAAAGTTCTTGAATTGAACTAATGGGAATTAGTAGAGAAGGATCACATTGTTTAGTCCATCTTTGTTCAAAATTTGAAAGTACGTCTCTCCCCGCCTGCCCCACAATGCAAGCATGCACGTCGTGCCATGGCTCCCTCGGGCCCCCCTTGTGAAGGCTGGCCCCTTGGAGGCTAGTTTGGTAGAAATCATAGCAATGTGACTCTGTGTTGAGAGTTTTGAAGAGGGAATGCTCCTCTGTGTCATACCTTCCATCACAGAGGTCTAATCCACCGAGGAAGCTCATGATCTCGCGGTTTCTTGAAGAGTGATCCACGCGGCTGTCCACTGTTATAGCCTTCTGATGATGAGCAAACGCGGTGGGGAACTTGTCGTGCAGCCTCGGGCACAACCTACACACCACTTTTGTGTGCTTGAAATAGGCAAATGCTTCCTCATCATGAGTTTTCATCACTCCTTTGTTCTTGATCAAGGGTAAAGATGTCTCATCATCCCATAACAAGACTCTCACAGCCACCCCCTCCTCTGCCTTCCGTTTCAGCAGCTCCCCGATCTTCACCCCTCGTGCATGAGGCACGTCTGTTTCAGGATCGCGTACCTACCATAAACATCCAATCAAAAAAACATTCAAGAAAAAATATGATGATTATACTAAAAATAACTTTTTGAGACCCAATCCTCAAACAGATGTCCCTCATGCACAACGGACATTTGTTTGAGACGCGATCCTCAAACAGATGAAGATATCCCTCATCTATTTGAGGATCACATACCTACATAGACATACAAGAAATCAATCTAAGAGCATTCATTCATTTATGAAAATATATGATGATTATACTAATGATAACTTTTTTTATCCTCACCAAGGCCATTCTAGGATTGAAAGACCATCCTGCAATGTAAATCAAGTGCTTTGCACCATCAATCGCGTTATATATATCCTCCCAGAGACGTCTAGGCCTTCCATCGGAAGGCGGTTGGAACGAGGGATGATGATGAGCATCTTGATACAATGTGACACCACAATTTGGCCTAATAGGAAAAGAAGCATTCTTCAAACCTTGATATCCACCATTTTCCAAAGCTTTCTCCCAATTTTTTTCGTCTTCTGCAGGCTTAAACCACACAATAAACTGCAGCTTATGCTTCTTCTTATTCTGCTTCCCATTCTGTGCTATGAGAGGGAAGAAGCCATTGATCAAACTCGATTCACCTAATAGCCTAGAAGCAGGTATGTCGATCTTTCCTAAAACCGAACGCCTCCTTTTCAATGTTAATGTGATCATTGTTTGAGGTGGATGAGCACAGAGGATTTGAAATGTCTGATTCCAAATATTGTCACATTCATTAGTAGTTTTTGCCATTTTTTTGCTGTCAATCTTAATAGTCACATATGCAGACCTTCTGCCTGCAGATATGCACTGCAAAAAAAAAAAAAAAAACCAATATTCATAAAAAAAAATAGTACATAAAAAGAAAACCTTAAGATTACACAAGATTAAATTTTTTCAAGATTCATGATCATACAAGAGAGACAGTTACCTTAAATGGAACAGAGGATTTGTACATTGTTGCACGAAAAATCGTAACTTCGAGTGTACCATGAAGAAACTTGCCATTTTCCTCCATCTTCAACCAGTTGAAGATCAATCCTTAAAATCTAACAGTGACCCTTTTGAGATCAGAAGTGTGTGAGAAGGAAAGAAGTTTATAAATGGCAATATATAACTGAAAATGAGGTGAAAAAAAAACTGTTATTGTAATTCAAGAAAGTTGGGAAAACTTGTGAAGTTACACATTTGAAGTCTTAGAGGGAAATCAATAGTATGTGCTGTTTTGTTTATGCTTTAAGCTGAAGATTTTCAAGAATAATTAATTAATAGTGTTAGTTATTATTGCAAAAGTGAGGTGTGATTTAATCAGTCAGAAATGGAATGATTCGTTTAGATTCTGATTAATGGACCCTTTCAACGCGTTTTACATAAACATAAAATCTTCACTTTATCAGAAAATTAGTTTTAAATAATGAAATTTCTATTATTGGTTAATCTTAGATTTTATTTCATCATAATTAAGATATTGAGTGAGTTGCATGCGACTAGTCTTTTTGAAGATCAATCAATTTACATGTTGGCCTTTTATTTTCATCTGCTTTTTCGTATTTTATTTAATTTGTCTTCGTCGTTACATGTAGATTACTTTATTTGTTAAAAAAAAGATGAAAACACAATAAAAATAAAATAAAAGATTTCGTCTACGTACATGGATGTGTTACTTCTCAAAATCTGTTGTTGCTGCTGGTGTAATGGTGGAAAAGAAATATTTGTTTATTAAGTTGTGCTGACAATTATTATCATTTAATATATAAAAGGAATTATGAGAATCTTTGTTGTGTTACTTGTGAACAAGTACGCATTAAGTAACGTTTATGTTTAACCACCAACACCTATTCTTGGATGCCACTATTTGATATAAATAAAATTAAAATGTACTTTGTCACAATACATTTTTATAAATTTTTATGATACAGTATAACCTCTTTAAATTAATACTCGATAAATTAATAATTTCTCTAATATAATAATTTTCTCCGGTCCCGAGTTGGGGCTTTAGTGTAAATTAATAATTTCGATAAATTAATAAGATAATAATTTTTCGGAAGACCCTTATATAAATATATGGTCCCAACAAAACCATAAATTAATAATTTCCTAAAATTACAAGAATAACTATGATAACTTAGTATGAAACTCAAATGACATATTGAATGTGTTTGCATAAAGTGTTCTTTGACTAACTTTCAAATGAAAATATTGATCAAGACGGCACTAGCAATTCATTTTGGGTGCATGACGGGTGATCTAGATTATACACACATAATACCTCGTATTTTTGGTTTGTCATAGTTGTTTTTTCGACACCTTTATAAATCATTGTATTATTTGGTATGAATTTAAAAACTTTCTACTTTGTATATATAATAGTCTGTTTATCAATATGCAATATATATATATATATATATATATGACAATATCAATATACAACATTGGACGTACATATCTAGTATAATTTGGATAGCTAGATTCAAGATCTTGATGTTTAATATTCATGCATGTTTCTATGTATATTAAAATTCAAGTTCGTTGAAGTATAATTATTCGATAACTAATTTAAATTCATTGAATGTGATGAAATACTTCTTTTAATTAATAAATTATTAATTTATCGATTAATTAATACCTCTCTAAGATAATAAAATTTTACAATCCCAACAATATTAATTTATAGAGGTTCTACTGTATTTTTTGTTTGGAGACTCTCTTATGTTTTAGTTTATGTAATGGGTTAACTATACTTTCTATCCCGATCTTTAACATTACCTCAAGATTGACGAGGAAAAACATCACAATCACAAGAAAGGGAAAGAAAAAAAAGGCACAAAATTAAAACGCCTTGTGAAAATGAGAAATTTGAAAAAACGTTATGTTATTTTCAATAATTAATCATTTTTTTTTAAAGAAGAATCGACCAACAAGATTTGTAAAATCACTTATGAAATAAAACCAAATGGAAGCTCAAAGCGAGTGGGAAACTAGAAGGCCCAAGAGAGTTGGTTCAGGATTTTATGGGCCCTTTTGATATTTAAATTTTAAAGTTAGATATAGCCCAATTTAAATTATAATTTTGGCCCATTATAAATTTCAAAAATTAAATGCAAACCATTTATTTTCTATTTCATTCTACATGCTTTTGATATTATTCCTTCACCATATCATTCTAAAAATAAAAGATAAAAAATATTTCCTCCGTCCCAATAACAAGGTCTCACTTCTTTAATTGATGAGAGTATTAATTAATAGAAGTGAGACCTTGCTATGGGGACGGAGGGAGTAAAAAATAAAAAAAACTCTTACCGGTTTAAGATGTATTCTTTATGGTTTAATGGTAAAGGACATGCCTTAGAAGTTAGAACTTTGATATCTAGGTTTAATTTCCTTAAAAGTGATACTAATGTACTCTACTTTAGATCTAGTATTAGTAATAATTACAAACTTTTAGGTGTTGTTTAGTATGGAGAATGAGATTGATAACATGTGACTTGATAGGATATGATTATATGATTGATTAATAATCACTACAAATTTGAAAGGACAAATTTGAGAGGACAAATTATCACTCAATTAGTATATATGGTCAAGAGTCTATTTTCATTACGAACCAAATAATTCAAACCAAACATATAATTATTTTGGATTATTTATCAATCAAATCTTATCCATAGAACCAAACCACTTTATTGTATTATTTGTAGTCACTGTCGACATTTTTCAGATAATGGATGGATACATTATATAATATAAATCTGTATTAATTAATCCTTCAATCTACACATTTCTTGCTTTGGAATATACCAATCAAAGTTTCTATCAAAGGCAGCTAATCATTGGCCAATCCCAAATCACAATGTTGAGGACACGTGACAATAGACTTTTCTGGCCCCCCAAAAAAATAATACTTATATGTATGAAAGTTAGTACCTGCATTTATTTAAATTTCAAGTTTTTATGATAATATAAAAAAGTGGCATTAAAATAAAAATGAAACAAGCCACGTGGTGAAAGTAAGGTCTCCTTGGTGGTGCCTTGCCGTCTTCATATAAGTAATGGGCCCACTGCGATGAGTGCGGTCTTATCCACATTTGGGTCCAACAACAAAAGGCCCAAAAAGCCCATATTCATGTGTGTGTGTGAGAGAGATGGTGAGAGAGAGAGAGGGGCGGGGGGTAGTTGGAATGTGTTGCCACTTTATACAACCAAACCTAGTTTATTGTGTAGAGATTGGCCATACTTATTTTGTGATTTTATTTTTACCTTTTGTATTATGCATTCACCATTTTTTGGGGGTTTTCTTTAGCTTGGATATTTTGAAGAGTTTAAAATTTTTTTTGAAAATAAGTTTTGCTATTAAAACTTATCACATCGTTCTCCCTTTCTTCAACCTAAGAAGGATCACCTTACTAATGAAGTCCAACAAAAATGTTTTCTTTGGTAGGGATGTCAATTTCTATGGAGCTTAATGGGATGTTCGATTTTCTATCTAAACTGAAAGGAATGTGGAAGATATTGATAGATTCGAGAAATTTGCATTCATTTGGCTAAATAGAAAATTTAAAAGTTGTAATGTGGCGGTTGTGGAAGGAGCAAGAGATAATAATAACATACACATACCACTCCTTATTTATTAGAAAATGTATGATTAGAATATATGTACTTTGTTTCATTATCGAGATTTCAATCTTTAACAAAATTAATTGATAAAAGTAGTAAATGCAAATGGTATTCTCTCACTTTTATAAAAGTCGTCTTCACTATGACCTATTCCCTTAATTAACCGCCAAAAATAAATAAACATACTTTTATTTTTATTTTCATTTATTTTATTTTTCAACTCCTTTTTCACACAAAGAAAGTTCTACTAAGCACCTCTAAAAATACCTAAAATAAACCCAGACAATTTAGTAAGGAAATGGGGATCCAAATTTAAATTAATTAAAAATCAAGAACCCAAGAAATTATTAGTCTTACCCATTCAATCTATTTTGTTTTGTATCCAAGAAAACAAGACTATTGGAACTGGTACACATTTTATAGAGGAAGATTCATTGGTTGGATATATGGTCAAATTTAATTATTAATTTAATACTATTCTACTTCTTAAAAAATAGTATAAAGATACTTAAGCAAATCCCATAGGCAAAAGAGGAGGAGATAACAATGGGCCCCTAAATTTTCAATTAATTGCGAGATTATGTTATGATTGTTCGCATTATAAATTATACTCCATAACTTATGAACTTAGAACTCATCCCATAAAAAAATAAAAATAAAAAATAAAGCCACACACACCTCATCATACCAAATGCATAATATTATAGGTTAAAATAATTACTTATATGTAATGACAAAGTTTCGTACAATGATACGTATATATACATATATTCATTACTAGTAAGTAGCCCGTCGGAATTCGACGGGAAATAATTTTATGTTTTAATTTATATGTATATATTTTAAAAATAAGTTTATATAGATTATTATATATGAATTAGGAATGTATAAAATAAGGATTTATAAAAATACACTCCAAAATTGTTATTATTTTAATATGTATAATAGAAGAAATTAATTAATTAGAGGGATAGATTAATATGAGATGTGATTAAATAATAAACATGTGATATTTCAAGAATATGAAATTAATAAAATTTTAATTAATAAAAAAAATTAGACAAATTACTAGAATAAAGAAAAATCGGAATGTAGCGCCATGGATGGGGCAGCTTTATTTTCCAATTAGTAATAGATCAACCCTACTTTTCTTTTTGGGAGAGATTCAACATAAACTCTTATTATTTAATTCCACAAGTACAATAAAATAATGTGCTAGAATTTTCTCGATGAAAATAATATAAGCTTCACAATGGACACATTCAATTAAGAAATAAGAGTTTTGTGTTTGCACATCAGTCATATCTATTTATACCTATTATAAAAGAGCTTTGTTTACAAAATTTAATTTGTCTATTATATCTTTATTATAGTATTTTATTATTAGTATTTGTTATCATATAATTATTTTATGTTTGACATATATATTATTAAAAACTATCAATATTACGTGCATCGCACGTACCACCCTACTAGTGTAAATATATATATATATATATATATATATATATATATATATATATATATATATAATGTAAACATAGCAGAGGACAAAATTCAGTAGTTTTCATCGAGATTATAAATCCTATATATATATTAGTAGCTTGATTTTGGCATATGTATTTACGGAAAGTTACTCAAATAATCACTGCTTAAGAAATATAGTTCGCTTAATAAACTTACGTTTGATTCGTTTTTTTTTCTTGTTGGGAAATAATAAACATGTTTTGAAGTGATACCAAAACCCAGCTGACCCCAACCGAGTAGATGAATGTACAAACCTTGTATTGTTTCCAGCTCACCTGTTTGAGCTTATAGAGTTTCTAAGTTTACAGGTAGAATCGCTGAAGACAGCAGAAGACACAGCTAAGCAGACCGCTGAGATATTCAGCAAAGCAGACTCAGCAGAGCAGACCAAGCAGAGTAAAAGACCCAGCAGTATCAAGACCCAGCTCAGTGACGGAAACCCAGCTCAGTGTCAAAGACTCAGCTCAGTGTAAAAGACCCAGCTTAGTGTCAATGACACAGCTCAGGTCTAAGACAGCTCAGGTTGAAGACACAGCTCAGGTTGATGATACAGCTCAGGTCTAAGACACAGCTCAGAGTCGAGACACAGCAGAGTCCAAGACGCTGAAGACACAACAAAGATGCTTAGCAGCTCGAAGACGAAGACCTTCTCAAAGACAAGATCCCGATGTCAGAAGATCTTATCTGAAGCAGTCAAATCAAAGAAGGAATAGCTTCTGCAGATGCAGACCTACTTCGTAGGTTAAAGGCCAGAAGTAAATGAGAGTAGGTAAGATTCAAACGGCTCTCTTTCAATGACTAGTTTGAATCTCCACCTATATATATCTCTCCTCCACCATTGAAGAAAGAAGACTGGAAGAGGCTGGCAAGACGACTGAAGAAACAAAAAGAGCAAAACAGAAAAATGAACAACGATCTTCAAAGCCAAATCCTTTTAAGAACACCCAGCCAGTCAGTTGTGTTCTCAGTTGTTCAGATATTCAGTCATAGGCAGAATAGATCAGAATAGAAATATCTTAAGCCTAGTTTGAACGAGTTCATCATACTCTTTGTTCTTCATTGTAAGAACTCGTTCATAGTTGGAAAACCCTCACCCAAACCCAAATCCAGAAAGGTTAGGTCAAGGTACGCCTGCTCGAAGCGTGTAATTCGAGTGGTTAGGTTTTACAGTACTCGTAAACTGTAAGTCAGGTTCTTCAGTACCCGTAAACTGAAGAGGCTTCAGCTGTGCCTGTAAACAGTTGGGTACGTTTCGATACAGTACGTGGAAACCTGTATCCAGCTCGAGAAATTGAGCTGCAACGCTTGCTGACTGCACGTAAAGTCAGTGGTATCCTTAGTGGATTACCAGATGGTTTTCTGGTCGTGGACGTAGGAGGTGTTACTCCGAACCACGTTAAAATTGCTTTGTTCTTTACTGCTTTGTTTTATGCATTTAGCTAACCTCTCACACATACATCTCAAACTGCATAAACTGACTAACTGAAAAGTGAAATAGAGGTTTGCAATATATTTGAAGTAACAGACGGACTTTCCAAATCCACCAACTTCCGCACACACTCACACAACCAGCTGTGTCGATCAAGCTGTCAACCAGCTGGATCGAACACAGCCAACTCTCTCAAAAGAGTTTTAACTTGGAAAAGTTTTTAAACCTTGGTGTATTCACCCCCCTCTACACCAAGATATCCGTCTTGGAACCAACATTTCTCTATTAAGAGAAAAAATATGTATAAAGTTGTAAATCAATCAAGTTCCCTCTTCCATAATCGAATTGTTTTAGTTTCTTCCTTTGAAGTTTGAACATGCCTTTTTCTTTCGATCATTTGGGCTGTTTGGCTATTTTTACAATCTGACACATGTATTCTAATTTCCCACTTCATTATACACACATGTACGTGTATGTGTGTGTATAACTGTATATGTATTTTCAAGTTTTCTCACATTTGGTGGGAGGCGAATTTTGCAGCGCATAGTTTGGCTAATTTTGCTTTAAATATTCATGATGTACTGATTTGGAAGTCGGAGTTTTCCTCTTGACTTCTCGACATTGTTCAAGCCGATTTAGCTTAGTTTATAATATGGTTTTTTTTTCCTCCAAAAAAAACTGTATATGTATTTGTTTCATTATATTTGTTCGGATGAGATTAAAGAATGACACAATAAGCTAAACTTCATATATATTTTGGATATATTTTGTTTTTATGTTAATTATAATAACTCACAAACCATCACATAAGAACAATAAACTACACTAAAATATTGGTAACCAAACTCAACCCTACAAGAAGATCGAATTCAAATTCATAAATTTCAATCATAAAGCTCATTCACTCCACTAATAAATCAGTTCGAAGAAGTCTCTTATTTGATATTCCCTTCTTCATCCACCAAAAGTTTGCATATAATTCTATTTTGTGACGTTCACCAAAAATATGCACATTCTATTTTTATATATGACGCAACAATCAAACTTATAACTTTAACCCTTAACTGTAGGACCATTTATCAACTCGCACCACTTTCAATCAGTTTTTCTTAAAATCCGTATCGTAATTTTTGATGTGAACTCTTGGGAGACGGAGGGGTATTTGACTGAGAAAAGTTTGGTTTGAAGATTTTTTTGGGGAGGACAGAGAAATTTAACTATGTTGATTGTTTGGTTTGGACTTTGGAGGAGTTCCCAATTTGCCATAATCATTTATATCCACCAAAGTGGGTAGTGACCATACATCTAAATTACATAAAATTATGTCATTTGTTTATCCTCATTCACCAACACTATAATACTTATATTCATCCTCGCTGTAAATTACCAGTCGACAATTTTTAATTTTGTTTTATAAATTACCGGTCGAAAATTAAGTACTCTAATATTTGAGCATTGGAAGTCTTTTACTCTCTCCGTCCCGCTGAAATTATCTTGTTACTGTTCGTCACGGTTATTAAGGAGAAAGGTAAAAAGAAAGAAAATGAGTATGTCCCATTAATTTTGAAGGGTTAATTATTTCTTTTATGGGAAACAAGACAATTTAAATGGGACAGCTCAAAAAGAAAAGGAGAACAATTTCAATGAGACTGATTTTCAGTCCAAATTGTTTCAAAAATTTAAAATTCGCTATGATGTGATATTTGAGAATTGTACTCCCTCCGTCCTCCAAAATGATGCACACCTCAAAATAACACGGGTTTTAATAAAACTGGTGGAGTGTGTTGTGAGTGGAGTAAGGGTTCCACTTATTATATAGTTTTAAATTGCTTTTAAATAATGGGTTGTGTGTGGAGTGAGTTGAATAAAGGCCCCACTTGTTATTTATGATGGGTCCAACAATGGCAAAACAATAAATATAAGGTTGAGTGAAGGATTAAATTAAAGTAAATTGTGTGGGCCATGTTACCAAAAATGGAATGTACATCTTTTTCGTGGACGAATCAAAATGAAAAAATAGATATCTTTTTGACGAAGTATTCATGAGCACTTCCGCATTGATGAAGTCGGCACATATATAGTTACAATATTATATTCCATCATATATAAATAAATAATTGAAATTTATTTCACACATGAATTGATTTATATAATTATATAAAATAAAATATCTAGATCGACTTAAGCATACTCCTATCACAACTACTCTGAGACTACCGGAATAATTTATTCCCTACATCACTTCCACGCTCCTTCATATACACCTCCTTTTCGCCCCCTTTCCAATTTCCCCCCTTTCTCAAAACCCCCACCGCCGCACAATTCCCAATTCCCCATCGCCGACGCCGGTGAAATGGCGAACTACGGCACCATCCCCACCTCGTCGTCCCCGCAGGGCACCGACGTCAACCTGGAGTACATCTCACGCGCCAAGGAGCGCATCAAGGCCGGCCTCGGCACGCGCCGCCCGTGGCGCGAGATGATCGACATCCACGGCTTCGGTCTGCCGCGATCCTTCCGCGAGGCGATGGCGCGTGTAAAGACGAACCTCTCCTACTTCAGCATGAACTACGTCATCGTCGCGCTCGTGATCGTGTTCTTCAGCCTCCTCTGGCACCCGATCTCGCTCATCGTCTTCCTCGTGATGATGGCGGTGTGGCTCGTCCTCTACTTCCTCCGCGACGAACCGCTCAAGATCTTCGGCCGCCTCATCACCGACAAGGTGGTGCTGATCGTGCTCGGGGTGCTCACGATTTTCGTCCTCCTGTTCACGGGCGCGACGTGGGAGATTCTGAGCTCACTGCTCGTGGCGGTGGTGGTGGTGCTGGTCCACGCCGCCCTGAGGAGGACCGACAATTTGTCTGCCGATGAGGAAGCCGCCGGTCTGTTGAGGTCAGCCGGTCCTCCGCCTTCCTCTTGATTTTTTTTTTCCGCCGTTTGTTTTGGTTCGTGTTTATCCTCTTCCATTCCACTGGAGCTGTGGTGAATTGAAATTACCCATTGATCGTATCGTATCAGGTGATGATTATCTGTTGTTGACTTTTCGATTTTTTTTTTTTTTTGGTAATTCCGTTGGATGCTTGAGATGTATTTATTCCGTAACTCTCTTATTTATTTCTCTTGATAAAAATTTCAGTTCAAAATGTGAAGTGTATTAATATTGTGATTAATGTTCGTAGCTGCATTTCAATTCGCTCAATTTAAATTCGGTTGATTTCTTGTTTTCTTTAGTTGCCAAAATTTACTGCGCGAGATATATTTGAAACTTGAAACTTGAGATTTAGGTTTCTAGTTGCAACTTCCATTGCCATTGTTACTTTTGTGCTGTGACGTTACGTGTTTAACTACTTAAATATGATGTTTTTACATTATTAATGGCAAGTATTATTGAGCATATGAACTGTTACATGTCTATAATTTTAGTTGTAGGACACGTTAATATATCTGCCGGCGTGGATGTGAATGTTATTTGTCTATTACATTTTAGACTTATTATTGTGAAATATTTTCACCTCACAATTCTTATATGAAATTTGTTGAATGAGATGGTGGAGTTCTTTGAACTTTGCGGCTTTTTGGTTTTCATATTCCTTTTGGTTTATCAAAACCTTATTTGGTCATATTTGAACTGTTTTTTTTTTTTTGTAGTTTTAGATATGGAGTTTTTTTATAAGGCACAAATATTATTAAAACTCATAAGTTTAAGGTGTAGTAAATGAAAGAAGCCACTAGCCACATGTACATTTTCAGCTACTTGTGCTGGAAATTTGCATGTCAACATTTAATATTTATCATAAGAAATTGTCAAATATGGATCTATACTTGATTGATAATTTCGGATATTTCATGTCAAGAGTCACGAGACTCACGACCAAACAAAGATATACAAAAACACTTTGCGAGGCCTAACTCAAGTGGCTAGCTGAGACACCACAAGACTTTTTTTAGCGAGAGGTTTGGGTTCAATCCCGTCTGCGTGCGGTGTAGTGTAGTGTTTGATTTGATTAAATTTACAAAAACACCGACCCAACAACTATTTGTACTTGGTTTGAAATATTTAAGGCACCTATTAATTCGGGCTGTAGATCATACAATATATCCAATTAAGTTGTCTGCGGAACCAAATATAAAACCTATAAAAGGAAATTATAAACTTGATACACAGTTTTAATCTCTATAACCTATCTCAATTTGTGTCAATTGTTTGTTCAAATACTCGTAAAAAAAATAGATATTGTTCTCAATTCTGGTTTCCAACATTGACACATCATCGTCTCTGTTTAACGCCTGCAAGTACAAGTGCAACAATTAAATGTAGTTTTTGGTATATTTTGAGTTCTCTTGTGTTACAAAATTGACCAGCTTTTGGGAAAATTCGAAACTACTCGATGTCAGATTCAAAATAAAAATGAAAGCCCAGAATGAAAATTTTGAAATCAATTTAAAATCTATCTTATTTCATGATTAGATTTTTATTATGATCCTAGCTCATCTGTATTTCAAAGCAAAATTATAGGAGAGCAGTTTCAGAAACAATTGAGTCCCCTGTTATCAACTGACAACAGTAGCTGTTCCATTAACATTATTATATGTTACCTGCAAAATTATATGATATCATTAGAATATTTTTTGTGGTGACAAAAAATGAATAGATTGATCTACAAAAGAAGAGAAACCACGTTAAGCTCGAAAACCGAGATTGCAAACAATAATTAGCTGTCGTTACGATGCTAGTGATCAAAACCATTTGATGAGTGTGAAAATATTTTTAAAAGTTTATAAAATCTAAAATTTGGTTGCCATGTCAATGGTAAAAGAGTTGCACTCCTGTGCAGCTGGATGTACATACATCCGACCCGACCCCCCTGACCGGATTCGACCCGACCCGGTCAACGATTAACGTTTGACTGTTGACTTTTACGTTTTTTTTTTCTCCGCCTTCGGCTCTGATTTTAATTTATAGATAATTATTGTGACAATATTAATGGGTTTTAGTTCGCTCCGAGGCCTTCGGCTCCCCTCGCTCGACTTTTGAAAAAATAAAAATAATAATAATAAAAAGTCAACGGTCAACATTGACCATTGATCGGTCAATGTTGACCGGAGCGGGTCGGGTCGGGTCAGTCGACTGTACAGTAGTTTTTGCCATGGTAAAAAATAGGGGTGAGCAAAACAAACCGAAAAACCGAACCGACCGACAAACCGTACCGAAACCGTCCAGAAATTATGGTTAACCGAACCGATAGTTCGGTTTATTTTTCTAATTTTAAAAACCGAGGGTAACGGTTAGGTTTCTTTTGTCTCAATACCCCAATATACTCACTTTGCCTTTTAAAAAATTTGTTATACACCTCTATTTTCAAACAAATTAGTTATACACAAGTTTGAGGTGAGTGGACGAATTTACCCTTGGATTGTGACATATTTAATTGAAAATGTTGCCAATGATTGAGAATCTCTTACATTGTGTCATAACTTTTGTCTTTGTGTCATTATCTTGCACAATCATTGTGACATTATAATTTCATTATTGTTTGAATTTTAGATTCTACAGATTATTTATTTAGTAAAATATTATTTAATCTATTTATTTAGCATACATGAGTACGCACAGATAAATAAATATTGAAGGCCGAAAAATATGTAAACTATACCAAAAGAACAATAATATCATGAAGGGCCAAAAAAATGAAGATCTCTCTCGGACAATAGCAAAAAAATTGAAGATCCCTCTCGGGAGGGATCTTCTTCAAAATTGTAGATATCCGAGAGGGAAATTTATGTTTTATGTCTGGATTTAATTATAAAAATTAACTATGAAATTTGTTTGTGAATTAGTGCAAAATAAATATATCTTTGTAATTTTTCTATGATTTATCCATTATTTCGCATTTTTAGACGAATAATCATAATTTGATTAAATATATGATTATGTTGAATTATAAATGCATTGAGACATTTCAAATCCCTCTCGTGTTTGACAAGATCCCTCTCGAGAAAGGCTAAATCCCTCTCGAGCGGGATCTTCTTCAAAGTTGTAGATATCCGAGAGGAAAATTTATGTTTTATGTCTGGATTTAATTATAAAAATTAACTATGAAATTGGATTAATTATGTGGTTAAAATATAGGATTTGTTCGAATTATAAATGCATTCGGTTAATAGTGAATTATTTAAAAAAAATTTTTTTGCCTTTTCTCATATAGTGAATTGTTTAACATGATTGAAAATGAAGATCCCTCTCGTTCACCATCTCAAGATCCCTCTCGGGAGGGATCTCAAATTATATTTTATTATATTATTTTTTTTAGTAATAGAATGATTGAATCCGCTTGGGATATGAAGATCCCTCTCGAGAGGGATCTTCATATCCCGAGCGGATTCAATCCACTTATTATGGTAAAAGACAAAAACTGACGCCAAGACAAAAACTGCCGCATGTTTCACTTTTTCAATTTCCAAGCATTGATTGACCGTGTGGGTTGTATTTTATGGAAAAAGTTTGATATATGGTGGGATCTTGGATGGTATTTTTGTAAACTTGAGTATAACTAATTTGTTTTCAATTACTAGTATATAACAAATTTTTTATCTTTTGAAGTGAGTATAACAAATTTTCACTCTTTTATTTTTATATATAAAAACCGACGGTTAACCGAACCGAACCGAACCGAAACTCATTTCAAATTATAATTTTACTAATTATATGTTATAAAATTATTATACCAACTAATTATATGTTATAAATTATAATATTAACTAACTTAATTTTACTACTTTGACTTGAAAACATGGGAGTGTTCATTTTATTATTTATACTTCTTTAAATGTATATTTCAAATCCACATTTTAAGATATGAATTTTTGTTTTTCATGCTATGAATTATAAAAAAATTGAAATTTTTCTTTCTACATGGTTAACCGTTGAATAACGGTTAACCGAACCGATTTTTAGGTTAACCGTTATAGTGGTTTTTGGTTTTTATTTTCTACATTTTAGCGGTTAACCGAACCGATTAAAACCGTATGGTCGGTTTTTTTTGTGGCAAACGGTCGGTTAACCGAACCGTGCTCACCCCTAGTAAAAATGATGACATAAGTGATATAGTATCCACTATTTGGATAGATTTTCGAGTGAAGCATAAAACATTTTTAAATATATTAATCACAGCTTGGATAATTATGTAACAATGTGTTCGGTTCAATTACCTTTATTTTAGATCTGAATCATCTGCGTCAAATTCATTATTCTAAATATATTTTCTTTCAAATAAAAATTATTATAAAATAATAAGTCACAATTAACCTTTATTTAAGATTTGAAATTGAAAATAAATAGAAACTCCTAAATGGAATGTAATTAATTCTAATTAATAATTATAAAATTAAATTAAATTACAAAAAATTGATATTAAAAAACGATAAAAAAAATTAATGTTGTTTCAACATATAGAATTATGGAGTAATTCCGATAGACCATCTGAAATTCCGTTAGACAAGACTCTCTTTCGAGCCGAGGCCCAAAATAATGGTGTCACCAAACAATTCAAAATTTCGTGTTTACGCAGCCCAATAAATTACAGCAAACTTAGATTCCGAGCGGCCCAATTCAATATTAACAAAAACATTTCCCCGCAAAAACCCACGCACACTCCCTCCGCCGGAAACTGAGATTCTTCGCCGTCGCTTTATATTTTCCGATATGGCTCATCCGCCGCCCTACGAGCCTTTCTACCTGGCCGCGCCGCCTCCGGAATACGGTTACGCTACCGGCGACAGAAACGGAATCAACACTCTGTTCGTCTCCGGTCTCCCCGACGACGTGAAGGCGCGCGAGATTCACAATCTCTTCCGCCGCCGTCCCGGCTTCGAGTCCTGCCAGCTCAAATACACCGGACGAGGCAATCAGGTCTCAATTTATTCGCTGCTAACTACCGAGAAATAGTCTATAATTTATCGGTGATTATGGAATATAGTGTGATTTTTTTTTTTTCTGAATTAATCTGAAAATGTGATTCAATCTGTAAAAAGTTTCTTTAAGAATCTGAAGCTTAGCCATTTTATGTGGATACTGATGAATTAGAACTTCAATCTTACAGGTTGTGGCATTTGCTACCTTTGTGAATCCCCAATCGGCAATGGCAGCTCTTCATTCTCTGAATGTGAGTTTTTATTTTTTTATTTTATTTTTTTTGGTAATAATTTGCAAGTGAATTGTCATGTGTTTATACTAATTTGTTAGAAACGAGTGAAAGAAAGTAGATTGATGAATTCTCCACCTTTGCCACGCTGCGTGCATTATGTGAAATTTTCATCTTCCATGCCTCAGCTACCATCTTTTTTGGAACTTACATTCTTGCAATTTGCAGCTTAGTAAATATCCCAGGAAAACCTTGACCTACAGTTTTAATTGATTGAAGTAGCTTAAACAAATCATTTAATCATTTAACCAAGGAAGAAAATTCATTATCAGCAATGATGCACGTTACAAATTTACATTACATAAGACAAATGACATGTTTGGTCATTGAGATTACCTTGTCTGAAGCAGTTACAGATTACTGAGTAGCATATCGGAATTCCTTGCTTGTGGGAGCAGACTTCAAAATGCATCAATTCTTGTAAAATAAGAACCTTAATTTCGAACCAAAATAGAGGCTATGTGCTTCATACACCAGGATGAGAAAGATTTCTTATCTCGTGTGGAGAATACATTCCAATTCTTTTTTTTTTTTCTGTTCTTTTGTACATATATTGCATATTTATATACACTTGTAAGTTGATAAGTTGGTTAGTAGTTAAAAGTTGATGAACATCAACAGGGTGCTAAATTTGATCCTCAAACTGGTTCCACTTTGCACATTGAACTGGCGAGATCAAATTCTAGAAGAAAACATACACCAGGTGCACTACTTTCACTGTCTTCTTGTTTTCTCAAAGTTCATAAATAATCCTTAACCCTGTGGTGTGATTTTTTTTATTATGTGGTATTTCATTCTATTTAACATTGCATGATGGCTGACTAGTGCTTAATGCTGATTACAGGAAGTGGTCCATATGTTGTCATTGATAGAAGAACGAATTCTGAGACTGACGCAAGGGAATCATCTAGCGAGGATGGTAACTATGCTGTATACTTCTTTTTTTTATTTACATGTTCTTTGTACCTACTTTCTGAGATGGCATCCTCCCCGTAGTCCATGCAATCCTAGGGATGGGGTATCATAGAATTAGATATCCGTAGGGAGGAAGAATGCTTTCATATTCTATTTGCCATGAAAGAAACTGTAATGGTAAAAGTAACACAATTGTGAGTTTATGTTGAATGTTTGCCAACTGCCATTTTTTCTCTCATTCCGTAAATTACTTTGAATTTTCCCCGTGCATTTATATAACAAAACTCTCACTCGAGTTATTTCAGTCTTTGGACATTACACAGTTACATTTATTTCCAGGAGATGGTGATTCCGATGACCCAGCCACCAACCCTGATGATGGGAACCAAGACACTTCAGCAGCTGAGAGTAGGTTAGTCTTATTAACACAGTAGTTATTCAATATGGTTATGCCCTGGATTTTATGTCTTCAGTTAGCAATTCGGTTTCAGCTTCTTCATTCTTGTTGCTAATCTAATGAAACAAAGCCTTGCTTTGACTGCAGCGAACAAACAGGCTATGGTAATGATGCTTTTGCTCCAGAGAGTGTAAGTAAATAAGATTACACTTCTGTTTTCTAAAGCAAGTTTCCTGTGACTGTTATTATATATTATTAACACTCGTTATTGATTGTATCGAATGGCTTCTTAGGAGCAAGGTGAAAAGGCAGCAGACGGTGCATGCTCTACTTTGTTTATTGCAAATTTAGGTCCAAGCTGTACTGAAGAGGAACTGAAGCAACTTCTTTCACAGTAAGTTGCCTAGCATTGTTATTTATGAGAATCAACAGAATATGACTTCTTAGCAGTTATTTTCTAGAAGGCAAATTGTAAAACTAGGAATATCAGTTGTTTCTTTCCCCTTGATTTCAGATACCAAGGATTCAACAGCCTTAAGGTTCGTGCCAAAGGTGGAATGCCAGTCGCATTTGCTGATTTTGAGGTATGAGACATGTCAACATGTGTGAAAAATGAAGCCTTCCTTTCTCCTGTTTTAGGACCCTTGTGTTTCTTAATGTGAATCTCAAAGAATAAAACTTGTGTTTCTCCGTCTCACAGGGAGTTGTACAAGCAACCGAGGCAATGAACGCACTTCAAGGAAGCACGCTGCCATCCTCAGACCGCGGTGGAATGCATATAGAGTACCCACTCTAACCTGATCTTGCATGTTTTGTTAATTGCATTATCCAACTAAACTGAAACTAGATCTTTTTTTCCTCAGATACGCAAGGTCGAAAATGAGGAAACCCTAAATATCTTCTTCACTGCATCAGGTTGAAACTTCTTCAAAAAATATGGATGCTTAAAGTTATGACCTAGTTAGGAAACTGTTTTTAAACTACGATGTAACGATTCGAACCTTCTGCTCCTGTATCTGTATTATATTACATCTAACTGGAATATTATTTGGTAGTATTGATGCAATGGTGTTTGTTAATTCCTGCATATAATTATCATGTTAAACAATATTACTGAAACAGATATATAACTCATCTCTTCATTAATTGGAGATGAAGATTGTTCCAAGACAAAATATGTATATATATATAATATATTACTAACCAAGCAATTGGGTATCCATTTCTCAATGATGATTACAGAAACTTTATACTACCATTGCTATACACAAGGCAAAAATCTTGATGGCATCAAATAAAAACAACTTCTTGATGCCCAAGGTAATTCGTCCAAAAACTTCACCAGATTCTGAAATTTGATCTTCAGTTGAGAGAAAGATTCGAGCTAAATCGGCTGGATAATTCGTTTGGCACGTGGTGTTGATGTTGTTGTTGCAGCTGCTGATTATCGGACCACATTCTTCCACTCCGGCTGCCCACATCGAAGCCCGGTGTCATTAGCTGACCTGAATCCATCCCGTCACCTTCTAGTATTCGAAGCACCTATTTCACCGAGAAAGAAACCTAGGTTTATTGTCTGTATAAACATGCGAAAACAAGGGTATAATCATCTTCTTACCTGAGACATACGAGGCCTCGTTTGAGGATCCCGACTTATGCACAACGATGCAGCATGCAGCATACAGTAAACCTCGCCCTCCGAGTAGTTGTTTACCAGCCTTGGATCTACCAATTCATCAACAGCATAAGCTTCCAATAAGGGTCGTGCCTGTAATCAATCAAGGTCAGTCTTAAAACACTAACAAACTGTTAGCCGAGGTATGTATATATATAGAAAGCTTAAAATGTAGATGGCGGTTTTACCCATTCTGTGAGGCACTGTTGGCCCTTGGGTCTGTTGAGGTCGACTGCTTTGCGTCCAGTGACAAGCTCCACCAATACGACCCCAAATGAGTAGACGTCGGCTTTTTCTGTGATCTGACCGCTCTGAGCATACTCAGGTGCTAAGTACCTTCATGAAGAAGCATAAATTTTGTCAGTATTAAAGTTTGTAAACAGTATGGTTGATGTCCCTAGCTAAAAAGATGAGTGTTTTACCCAAAAGTTCCAATTACTCTGGTTTCGACTCCTGTCTCCCCATCGGGTTGCCATCTGGCTAGACCGAAGTCTCCCACCTGTGCAGACAAAGATAAGAGTACGATCACATAACTGAGAGAGAGAGAGAGAGAGATTGGAAATTGAATCAAGTAGCTCATAATCAAGTACCAAAGGTTCAAAATCATGAGTAAGGAGGATGTTATTAGGCCGCATATCGCGATGCACAATGCAACCAACTCTGCATTCTTCATGAAGATACCGTAATCCACGTGCTGCTCCGACAGCAACTTTTTGACGTGCACTCCAAGGTAGCGTATTCTGATGGCGTCCTAGAAGTTTCCAATGCATACATACACAACATTATCTATCACGGCAGACAAATAGAATTTTCCTCCTCTTAAGCTAACATAAAAGGCTCAATCAGAGGCTAAGCCGGAAAAACGAAAGCATACCATAAAGATGAGAATCGAGAGAACCGTTGCAGATGTATTCATACACCAATAATCTCCTTCCATCCTCAATGCAGAAACCAATCAACATAACAACATTTCTATGCTGAGCACAGCTCAGAACTTCGACCTCAGAGCAGAACTCTTGATCGCCTTGAGAACTCGCCAACTTATGCTGCTTGACTGCGATCGTTTGGCCATCTGGAAGGACTCCTCTATGAACAGATCCATAGCCACCCTCAGCTAAGAAGTTTGCTTGTGAGAATCCTCCAGTTGCAAGCTCTAATTCTGCAAAAGTAAACCATCTAGGAGGCTTCCCGAAAACCGGAGTCTTATGTTGACATATCGAACACAACGGCGGAGGCCCAAGTGGCGCTTGTCTCGATAGAGAAATAGCTTCTCTCAAACTGCCACTGAAATCCGGATTCGACCTATAGCTTGGGGAACGAAAGCCGCCCTCGTCATCGAGTTTACATAGCTTCTCAAGTAGAGCTTTTGTACTGGGATTTTGCATACGAGTACTATAGCGTCCGGAGCTTTCTCCGAGATGATGATCCATAGACTGACAGCGCGAGCTCACGATATCCGCCATCCATGGCTGAAACCTTAAACTCGAAGATGAAGACAGTGTTTCACTTTCGGAATCCGAACTGGATTCTTCGAGCTCTCGTTCTTGCTTTGTGACGAGTAGTTTCTCGTTCTTGAGGCTGTTTTTCACGTCTGTGATGAAGAAAGGCGAAGTCCCGGGATCGGAGCTTGATACGGATGACGTTCCAGCTTCAGTGGCGGTGAACGTCTCCGGGCTACTTGATGGGGTAACGAGGGGTCCACGAGTGGGATTCAGACAATCCTTTCTGTTCTCTTGTTTGTTTGAAGATTGGTTATCGTCGGAACTGACAGCTTCTTGTTCCTTTCTAGCTGTTCCGACTAAATTTAGGCGTAAAACCTTCGGTTGTGAGCGCTTCATGACAACAATGTTGCATTGCAATTCCTCCATACAACGTTTTTCTTCGTTTTTAAGCTGTCTGCATGAGATATTCAAATGTTTAAAATCACAGGAGTAAAAAGCAAATTATCTATTTATCTTAAAACAGTATTAGGAACTTAATGATGGTAAAAATTACTTGTCCAAAACAACCCAATTTGCTTGGTTTTTCTTCGCTTCTGCAGCGACTGATCCACACGGCGTCCCAGATACGAGTTTTATCTTCACATTGATCTGATATTTTAATTAGATAAAATCTTGTTCATCACTGTCACCAAGCAAAGCACCAACAGTAAAAAAAGAAAATTGCAAATTCCCAAAATACTTACTTTATTTGGATCATAAACATCATGAAGCTGAAGAATCATATGAGAGCAATAATCTGTTATGTCAGATTTATGTTCTGCACTTGTAGCAGAATTTGATCTCCTGTGACCACTAGCACAATCTCCAGCAAATCTTGGAAAGCCCCATTTCCTACCTGATTTGACAGGGATTAAACGAAAAAATGTAATGCATCTTTACCATAATGACAGTTAATTACATGCATCGAAAATAAGAAATAAAACCCTATCCTCAAAATAGTAAACAAATTTCTGTTCTGCTTACTAAGTAGGAATTTCGAAAAAAAATAAAAAAAATGAACATGTACACAGAAATAGGGCAGTAGCTGCTGAGGTGAAAATTTCAGTAAAAAAAATTACAACCCACATTCGAGCATACGGACCAGCTCCGACACCCTAACATGCCACTGTAATGTGGGAGGAAATTGCGAAGGTTTAGGGATGGGACACGATGCACTTATTAAGCAAGTAGAGTTTTAGTCATTTTAACAATGTGTGGACGAGTACAGAATAAATGGTGGAGGAGCCCAATCCATCAAAGACTCGATGTCACTTGCAGGAACCCACCATGTGGACTCAGAAGCAAGACATAGACATCAACATTAAATCAAACAATAGACAGAAACCTGCAGAACTCTAAGACATAACATGTGTGAAGAATAAATGTTAGTTCTTGCTATAGCATCTAGCTCGGGTTTTCGGATTAAGTTACAAGTCCATCTCCTTCCCCCTAAAATGATTAAATGACAAGGAACAATAATCATAATAAACTAACCAAGATTTGCATTCAGCACTGCAGGGCTAAAAACACTCTGAAATCGTGAAATTACAGCGATTACGGTTATGGGATTTGTTCTAGCATCATGCCATAGACATTAAGTAAAAGAGAGAAGCTAAAGTAATGAATCTCAAGGAAGCAAATGCCAGTCCCAGAAACAGATGAAACAAGAGAACAAACACTAATGCTTACACATTATTCCATATTAGACATAAACTGCAACCAAGAAAAAAAAAAAAAACAAGAAATCAAACAGATGTAAGAAATTATTTATTACCAGAAGTATGTGAGATGACCACAAGAAGAGTGATGCAATCCCCAGGCTGAACAACATGAGTCAGAGCCCAAACCAGAGCAGTCTTAGGAATCTCTTTAGATGCCTTAACAGCCACCACAACCTTCTCAGCCATGGCAGAACCCTTTTCCACCTTTTCCCCTTTCTTCAACTCTCTACTCATCATTACAACATAAACAAATCCCTTCTCACTCCTCCCACCAAAGCTGCTTCTGTCTTTCTCACAAGATCAGCCACAACTTCAAGCACTATATGAATGCCTGTCTACAAATGAAATCAATAACAAAAAACATTAGGTGCATTATTAGGCCTCCTCTGCCCCACCACCACTAAAGTTGTGATGAAACTCATGCATTCTACAGCTGACTTCCTCACTGTTTTCTCCCCCCCAAAAAAAGCCCTTTTCAATCAAGTATCAAGTCTTCAAACAAATATAAACCCCTTTTCTCTCTCTCCCGGCAATTATTTTTTCTTTTCTTTTTCAGTCAAAGCACTGAACTCTTCATACATTTTGGTTTTTAACCAGAGTGAATGTAACATGCAGGTTCCAGAAGTAGTACCAAGACAGCTATTCCAATGGATCTGCAGGGAGAGTTCTTTTCAAGCTGAAGACTTCACTGTTTGGCACATGATCTCTGCCTACAAAAACGACAGGACAAATACAACCAATTTTTTTAATTTTTTTTTTACCTCCACATTCCAAAACAAGCTGCTTTCAAATCAGAGAAGTCAAGTTTGGTTGAATCTTGAAAATTGGCAAAAAAAGTATCAGGCGAAAACAGCACCTTCTTCTCTGCTCTTTTCCTCCAATCTCAATTATTGGAATGCCAGAATTGCTCAGATTTCTATAAAAACCCAAGATTTTTCACTCCAGACCAAAATATCGCCTTTTTCACTTAAAAAAAGAACACCCATGTCCATCCAAATTCCACAGCTCTTCAAGAAAAGTTTTGATGAAATGACGCGAGAGTTGAGTTACTGTGCTATCAGATAGGACTTCTCACTCTTCCCACCGAAAGTTTCAATCTCTACCAATGTCCGCTTCTGCAAAATCCAACATGCCAATCAGCACATCTAAGAAAAACACACACAACACACACTAGAGGACACACAACGCATATAGATAGATTCGGATGAGATTGGGAAAAGGGTGTTTAATTTTCATTTTTGTGTCAATACCATCTCATCATGATTCTTTCCCCTTATCTCACATCAAACCAGCTAAACAACAATCACAACATAACACCGAAAATAGAAGATAATGATTTCACGATAGAGAGAGAGAGAGGGAGAGGGTAGAGAGAGAGTGAGATGTTACATGAAATGAGCATTCAGGTTGAACAACCTTACCAACTCAAATCCCAACTGATGTAAAGAGAAAAAAATGAAAATCCCAGATCAAGAAACATAAAAAGCATTAATTTTTTTTCTATACTGTGATGATTCTTGACTCCTTATTTAGTGTAATGGGGGGTGGGGTGGTGGGGAAGAGCAATGATGCACTTACATTTTGTAACAGCGACAGGTAAATGTTTATACAGAAAAATACAATGCAAACGAGACGATGTTCACAAAATCTGTGCAGATGTAAATAGTGGGTGTCCGAATTTTCTTATAAATCTCTCTTCTCTCTCCTCTCTCCTCTCTCTCCTCTCTCTCCCCGCTGATTTTTACTGCTCCAGACAACGTCGCCGTCGAGGTTTTTGCCTGTCGAGATTACCCTGGTGTTTACGTTTTAACTACAGTTTTGACCTTTTTTAAATAATAAAAAAAAATCAACTACTTTTCGGGATTTTCTTTCCTTTTTTTAATCTACACACAAAGATATTTCGGATTTGAAGATATTGTGGGTTTGATTCAACAAATAATTTTCCAATAATAAAACTATAAATTTTATTTGTCGATGAGGCCTAGCTCAATTGGCTAGCTGAGGCACCATAAGACTCTCTTTAGCAAGAGGTCTTAGGTTCAATAGTTATTTCCCACCTTATTTGGTGGTGTAGTAATCCTACATTTATGTGGTGTAGAGGTCCCGCCTATATATATACCTTGTAATTCTCTAAAAATAAATATAAATTTTATTCGAATTTTGTTCATCTATTGTAAAAATTGAAGATGTTGACAACTTTGACTCTAGTTTACAAGTAGTAAAGTTCCAATATATATCAATTATCTAAGATTATTTAATTCTGAGATTAAATAAAAATTCTTTATATGTAGATTTCTTTAAAATAAAATATACAGTATGTTGTATATATTGTCATTTAAATTCATACATTTTATATAGCTAGTAATTATAAAAGCATTATGGCCATGCAAGTGGGATAAAGACTTTATACAATTGATTTTGGTAACTTGTATACTTATCATTTGAGTGGGCCCGTTCCACGCTACTTCTAAATGAGATGAGATATTGAGATATCACAATTAATTAAATTTACATTTTCTTGGCTACAAGAAGAATTACTAACTCCTATTTACAAATGGAATAAATACAATTAAATTAGACAAAGACGTGTTGTATTAATTATAGTATGGCGCAATAAGATAAGTTAGAACATGGAAGGACGTGCTACGTAGTGGTCGGCTATTATATTGCGTCATGAAACAAATTTGGTATTCAACTTTATATTAATTTTTAATTAAAAACATTATGCCATGTTTTTTCAATAACATATGAATATACAATTCGAGCTCGCATAATGGAAAATAGTAATAAAATACATATACGTATGTCATCTATATTTCTACCGTTAATAAAATACATAGACATATGTCATTATTTAAACTGTAACCCGATAATAAATATTGGCAAAAACTTGCGTGCACCCGCCTCTTAGGTGCGACGCCCCACGCGCCCATTTTGAATATATAAGTCAGGCACGTGCATGCGCCTAACAAATTTTTTTTTATTCGGCGCGTGTGTTACACGCGCCGCATTTTTAAATTTTTTTTCAGTTTTTTTTTAAGAGTCGAGCGAGCGGAACCGAAGGCCTCGGAGCGAGCTAAAACCTATTAATGTTGGCACAATCATTATCTATAAATTAAAATCGGAGCCGAAGGCGGAGAAGAAAAATGAATTTAAAAATCAAATTAAAAAAAAAAAAACTGACCGGATCGGGTCAACAGGATCCGGTCACTTATAAGTGGCGGTCTCACAGAAGACTTTCTCATAAATATTAGATGTAAATAAAAAGGTTCCGAATTCAATTTCTACCGTTCTCCTTTTCCCTAAGTCGAAAGACCAACATTCTTTCATACCAGAAGATAAATATTGTTTGCTAAAGTGACTTGTCAAATTTCAATTTTGAAGTCACAAAAGCAAGGGGAGAATCAATATCTATATTTTCCTCATCTCGAAATTAAAAGGCTATGCTTCCTGCAGGTAAAATATAAATTTATTCTTCACGTGATGGTAATAAAAATTGACATATTTAACTGCTCTCAAACTACAATAATTCAAATTTTCTTTGTATTTTTGAAAGTAACAATTCAAACTTAAAAGTATATATATAGCGCCAGATGGAAAGGCTAATAAAGTAATTCCAACGTAATTTTCAATATTGAAATAATAAAGAGATCAGCCGCAGCTCTTTTTTTGAGTAACGTCGATGTTATAAATTTGTGGCTTCAGAAAAGGATTAAAAAAAATTGTATGTATATATATATATATATAGACACATAGAGAGGTGGTGTTCTACACCTTATTGAACATTTTTCGTGGGCACTTCTCGTTTCGTCCATGTTAACATTATTTTATTTAATTTTTGATATTGTATTTTATTCTAGTACCTTATGAATTGTTATTAAAATCGTTAAATTTACAAATTAATGAAAATCAAAGCTCGATTTGTCCTATCTATTCATTTCATTTGATTGATTTGTAAATTTAACGATTTTGATATGTACTCCCCCCGTCCCATTCAATATGGTATGTTTTTCTTTTTGGACCGTCCCATTCAATATGACATGTTTCATTTTATGGAAAGAATTATAGCTTACTTTAGGCTTAAAAAACACTTTAGTAGCACTTTGTTGACTAAAAAAACACTTTATTAACACTTTATTATACCTAATTCTCTTCTTCTTAATCTCCGTACCGAAAAGAAATAGGCCATATTGAATGGGACAGAGGGAGTATATAATATCTTCCGTGGATAAAATCAAGGATTGTCAATCCTCCAAGTCCTACCATTTGTGTTATAAATTGAAGATGAATTTCGAATATTAGCAATATCATCACATACAACTATAGTAGTATGCGCTGATGAGGCCTAGCTCAATTGGCTAGTTGAGGCACCACAAGACTCTTCTTAGTAAGAGGTCTTGGGTTCAATATCGCCTGCGTGCGGTGTAGTATATTTCCCACCTTATTTGGTGGTGTAATGGTCCCACCCTGCATGGTGGTGTAGTAGTCCCACATTTATGTGGTGTGGAGGTCCCGCCTATATGGTGGTGTAGTGCTTGATTAGATTATATATATATACCTTGTAATTCTCTAAAAAAAAACTATAGTAGTATGCAAATTAGTCACCGAATATATCGAACATAATATCGTGAGTACTTTATCGATTTGGCTAGCAACTACCACTGTTCAGTACTTAATATTTTATACTCGTTTTTTAAAATAGCGATGATTTGTGTATTCATGTTTTTAAACAAGCCAATTGAACACAACATCAAATGTTTAAATAACCAAAAAACTTATTGAATCGAACTCCAAACTTATGGCGTAAAATTAAATGGACATAAAAATTGCTGAAATTCCGAGTTTTGAAAATTTAGCGCGGTTGTGAATAAAGTTGAAATTTTAACTCTAAAGATTTGTCTTTAGTTGTAGTATAGTATTCAAATTAAAAAGTAAAAGATATTGTCTTTTTTAATAATTAGAGTTCAGTATAAAATGGCCGGCGCACAATCACTTCATTCATTTCTGCAGATTATCGTATCATATAGTCACGAGAATTCAGTCCCACCAAATTTTTTATTTATTTATTTTCTCTCAATAATAATGTCTTTTTGTTTTAATAAAAAAAATTATTGTCGTTTTGGGGACAACTTATACATCTTATTTAACCAGTGTAGTAATAATGACTTTCAGTATTTTTGTGGCTTTTTAGTTTAACTTGTACAGAAAATTTTAAATTTAATTTATAAAAGCTACTAGTTCTACTCTATTGAAGACAATTTCTCATTCTCCTGACCTGTCAGAAGTTTATATACTAATAATAAGAATACTTTTTATATGATACAATGTGCCTAAATGTTAAAATTATTATTTTGAAAATCTTGATTATGAATTTTAGTGCCTGTGCTATTTTCAGTTACTGAAATTCAAATTTCGTTCAACGTTATACGGAGTATTATATTTTGTCAATGTAACGAATTGATATTAAATTATTTTTTTTCATTTGTCTACTTTGCATCGTAATCAACTATTTTACAGATGTTATGTGTTCAAATTTCTTACTTTAATCTTTCACCTTTATAAAGAAAAAATACCACTGATTAAACTACAATACTTGTAGTTTAGAGGTGTTAGTTAGTCGTAATTTTGAAAATTATGTTGAATTAGTGAAAAAAAATAAAATGAAATCAGCAAAGTTCATAATACAACTTTTACTATATTTCTTTAAGTATCAATCATATTAATCAAGTAGTTATTTATCTCCCACTGTTAATTTTAAATAATTTTACTGTAATGATTGAATGATAATTTGCGGTGGAATATGCCATTATAGGGTATAAAAGTCCACTTAATCATTCAAATCAACATGTGACGTGTCCATGAAAGTAGCTACAATATTGAATTTTTTATAAAATAATTTAAGTTGATATTTTTATTTGGCATGATATTTTCATCACCACACATATAATATAGAGTATTATTTATGTATATCCAGTACGGTGATAGTGTATACCCCCATAACCAGTTTTGAGGGCATGTATAATATATAACCACTAAGACTTTTGACTTTCTTAATTATATCTATTGTGACACTTTCTTAAAATGTGTCTTATTTGTGTGGAAATGGGGAAAAATTGACTAGTTAATCAAAATCATATAAAATAATGTATTTACCCTCCTATTTTAGCTATTTAAAATGATAGCTACGTATTTCTTTATTACATATTTTGCTAATCGATCCAACGCTTTCAAAATGGTATCAGAGCCTTAGGTTTATCTGGGAATTATATTTTATTTATTGCTTTTAAGTATTATCCTAACGGAGGAGACATCAAGAAAAATATGGATCCGGACAATTGTCCGAGATGCGAAGGTTACAGGAATTAACTCCATGATTTGGAGGTACAGAAAACAAGAACCCAACTGCACTAGCAATGTGGAAAAGAGAATTCCACTCTGCAGTGCTAAGAGTGGATTGTGAATCTATTATCTCTTGCCACCAAGAGATGAGAAGAAGAGAAAACTTCCTCGAGGAGTTGAAATATCTCCATCTAAGGACGGAGTACGTGATGAAAGAAAACCATCAGAACCATACTGACTGATGGACCTAGAAGAATGTCCAAGGTGTGGACATTTCCAGGAACGTCTCCAAATCTTGGAGAAAAGAAGGACAAGATATCAGAGTGTGCTGACACACTGGAGAAGGCAGTTGGATATCCTAATCCAACAAAACCAGGAGAAAGAATTAATTGATTCCTGCATCCAAGGAATCAAAAGAAAAGAAGATCTTTTACATGGTTGTATCATCCTTGAATGGGAGATAGAACATGCCATGAGAAGAGACCATTGGAGTCATTTGGGAGTAAATTGGAATTTATATGCTACACCGCTCTGATGGATTCAAAGAAAGATAAAGGAGTATCATCTACTCTTTTATATAAAGAGATTACTCCAGATTCATCCAATATATCGGAAGATCTGAGAGAAATACAGAAGACAGTACAACATTATGGCGATAGCCTGTATGGTGTACCACGCGATCTTTACAAGATTTCTATGAAACAGGATGAAATTTACAACATCCTGAAGGAGATCCAATCACGGATCGAAAAATTGGAGCAACAACCTCGTTCCAGTCAAGGGAGAAATCCTTTTGGTAATGAACCCACTTATCCATTTCCAGTGGGAGAAACCAAAAAGGATCCCAACATGGAGGCCTTGAAAAGAATGATTCGAGAAAGAAAAAGATGAATAATCTTGAAAGAATCAAGCTTGACGACCTCCAGGAGTTAGCAGAATCTTTTGCTAACATGACGATGGTGGATTTAAAAATGAACCAGAATGTGGTCCAAAATCCACAGTCGGTGAATCAACTTCCACCAGGAGCCATTATTGGAAATCAACAAGATTTTCAAAATGCACCCGGAGCCATTAATGTAGCACAGGATTTTCAGACTGGAGCAAGGTATGATCAACATACCCCAAATGATGCATACATGGCAGCAAGAAGGACAAGAGCAAGAATGCCGCATCCAAAGGTGCAAGATACACCTTATGGAAAGGCAACCCTGGATCCTATCCATCCCTACGGAGTAATGCTCGACCTTGATGAAGTAAATTTCAGAGATCGAGAATCCGTTATTGATGAGTGGATGTCAGCCCTGAGAATTGCAGCAGCAACCCTCGATTTAAACAAGGAAGGATTCGTAAGAATTCTCGAAATGAGTCTTGCAGGAATTGTCAAGATAGTATGAGAATTCTTTCATGTGGACATCAAGAATTCATGTTTTGAGAGTGACAACTACACAGAACATGTCCAGAATATGGCAATGCTTTTTAAAAACCATTTTCTGGGAGAAGGATATTTCGAAGGATTTGATCAAGAAAAAAGGAAGAAATACTTGATGGCATTGTATAATCTAAGACTTGCAGTCCTAGATCAACAATCGCTTAACAAGTTTCTACAGCTCTTTACTCTTTATCAACATCAATCTAAAGTTGATGATAGAGTTGCACTGAAAATTTTCTTTATGAAATTTCCAAGCCCATGGAAAGAGATGCTGATTCGGGATTATGAACCAGGAGATCATGAGAACGTCGCAAGAAGGATGTCATATGTACATCGGAAGCTCTCAGAGTGGTGTCAACAAGCAACAGCTCTGAGGAACATGAAGAAACTGAGGAGAATTAACAAATTCGCTCCTCTAAACTGTGATGACAATGATCTGCCAACGATCATTGGAGGAGAACCACCGAGGCTGAAGAAAAGCAAGAAAAATAGGTTTCAGCCCTATTATAAAGGTGGAGATCCAAAAAGAAATTCTTGAAAACCAAGAACCAGATGGTCAAGACAGAAGGCCAGATCTTACAAATCAGGCCAAAGAAGTGGACCATCAAGGAATAGGTATCATTTCCGAGGAGATAATAAATCCCAAGGAAGGACACCCGCCAAGAAAACTTTCAGGAGAACTCACACTAGAGTTAATGAAAGTTTCAAGGATTGCAACTGCTGGACGTGCGGTGCGAAGGGACACATTTCCATAAATTGCCCTGACAACGAGAGAAGAGGTATCAATAAATTCGAATCCACTCCGGATATCGAAGATGCCATCTACTACCAAGAACTGATACAAGTATATCAGTTCGAAGATATACCCTCGGATGAGAGTATATATGAACAAGAAGAAGTCTTCAGCGAAGAAGATTCAGAATGGTCTGATGGAACTAGATCGGAGACAGACTGATCCAGAGATTGTTCATCAGGAGAAAGAGGATAGGACGGGATTCTCCAGTCACACAACTCACTCTCAAAGTCTGATTGACAAAATCATGAAGAAGAGTCTGAATATACAAAAGTATCAAGGCTTTTCAGCAAACAACATAGATCAAGTTCTAAGGAACTTTAATCTAAGGAGCAAGAAACAACAAATCATCTATGGAATTTCTAGACGAAAAATGTCGCTTCCTATAGAGCTTACAGGGAATCAAGTAGAGATGCAGTTGATTCCAGCTAGTGACATCAGGGAAGATCTATCAAAGATGATGCCTGAAGTCGCGGAAAAGATGAACTGGATCCATATTGGAGCAATCCAGTTGATGTTAAAATCGGCTCTCTTTACCGGAGTTCACACGCCGATCGATATCGCTATATGCGATAAAAGAGTTAGAAATCTGAAAAATTCCGTATTGGGAACAATTGCGGGAGATCTTTGTGCAGGACAAGTAGTGGGAATCATCTATCCAAAGATTGCTTACAATATTAATGATACCCATTTCAGCAAAGCCCTAACGTTTTATCAGGACTTTAAACGCAAGGATTTATTGGAGGACGGAAATAGGCCTTACTCCATTACTTATCAGGTATCATATGCTCTTTCCAACTCACATCACACTGAGTTATTTCTGGGAAAGAAGTTCATTGAGATACCAGATATATTCAACAAGGTGACAACGGCGATTTGTCCCGATAGAGTGGAAATTGCTCGGTTAAGGAATGTGGATATTCAAATCCGAGATAGAGAAGTCATGAGACACGACCAAAGTCTCAGGATAACTTCAGGGAGATTATCTTTCCAAGGAGACAGAATCATGTCTTTGCCATATGGGAGGAGTCGGAGTTTCATTCGAGAAGCACACCCTCAAACATCTCAGAGTAACAAAGTTCCAGTGAATCTGAAATGTCCCGAAGGATGGAGAGAAGTGATGGTAAAATTTGACACTACAAGGTGGGAAACCAACTTCCCTTGTAATGTTCTTTACTATCTACAGCAGCCGGAGATCCATCATTACAAAGGTACCTTGGAAATTGGGGGACAAGTGATGGAGATCAAAGGTAGAGCTGGAAGAGAAGCAGTTTTGCATTTGGGTTTGGATTTTCTTGAGGATCACAAACTTTGGGGAAATAAAGAAGAATGAATGGAAATCACGATTAATGGGAAAACACTATTGATCGAATGACAAGTCCATTCTCCATATACATCTCTATAGGGATGTTATATGAAAAATATAAAGCAGAATATTTTGCTGCTTATATTGATTCAGGGGCAGGAATTTGTACTGCAAAACGAGGAGTCTTCCCAGCAGAGGTAGAAGATGATCTACTCCGAATTGCAGAAAGAGATTTCTCAAAGAAAATTTTGCTCTTGGCTAAAGGAGTAAATGAAACGGAAATTCTGATTGGCGGAGCCAGAGGTACACCTTGGTATAAGGTTAAAACTCCACCAATTTATTTCCATGATACAGGTGCAGATATTATGTTAGAAAACAATTTCCTACAGATGTTCAAAAGATACATGCAGGATAATGAAAAGAGGCAATTGGTGTTTACAACCATTTGCGATCACAAAATCATTGTCCAGAGGCTCAAAGGGGCTTTTAATTGCCAGATACCATTGAGTTTTCGCAGCAAGCGTGGTGACGAAGGAAAACTTCGGCACCCAAAAATGAAGGATCAAAGGAGATTCAGCGAAGCAGTGCTAAGCTGTATTAGGGATGGGGATCTCAATGATTAAGAGGTCCAGATCCTCAAAGCATCTTTAATATCTCATCAAGATATTAAAGAAGAGATGCAGGTGTCCCTAGAAGATGTCAAAAGAAAGATTAAAAGGAATTACAATGAGAATCCATTGGCATGGTGGGACAGAAACAAGCTCAAAGCTACCTTGAAGGTGAAGCCAGAAAAGGAGTATGAGTTTGTTAGATACAGACCAATCCTGATGAACCTCAAAGATCAACAGGATATGAAGGAGATAATCAAGGAACACCTTGATTTAAAATTGATCGAACCAGGGAACTCACCTTACAGCAGTCCTGGATTTCTGGTAAGGAATCATGGTGAGATCAAACGAGGTAAACCCAGACTAGTTATTAATTACAAAGGAATTAATGATATTCTGGAGTTTGATGGATATTTTATCCCTAGTAGGGAACACCTTATTAACTGCATTAGAAATGCTAAGGTATTCTCTAAGTTTGATTGCAAGTCAGGTTTCTACCAGATTCGCATGGAAGAAGGGAGTAAGAAGTTTACAGCTTTCTCTACTCCACAAGGGCATTATGTCTGGAAAGTAATGCCAATGAGGTTAGCTAATGCGCCTCAAATATTTCAGAGAAAGATGGATAATCTGTTTAAAGATTATTTTTCTTTTATGTTCGTCTATATTGATGATATTTTAATAGCATCAAAAAATATGGAAGAACATATCAAACATCTTGAGATCTTTGCAGATGTTTGTTATAAAGAAGGTTTAGTACTGTCTGAAAAGAAGGCAGTCGTTGCAACTCGGAAAATGGAATTTCTGGGTATCGAGATTGATGAAGCAGGAATTATTCTGCAGGACCATATTGTTCAGAAGGTCCAGAATTTTCCTGAAGATCTAAAGGAAAAGAAACAACTTCAGAGTTTCTTAGGAGTTGTTAATTTCACGGGACCATTTATCAAAGATCTCGCAAAACATAGAAAAGTTTTCAGTACATTACTGAAAAAGGACGTTCCGTTCATCTGGACAGAAGAACATCGACAGGGTATGAAGGAGTTAAAAGAGGTTTGCAGAAATCTCCCAAAACTCTCGATACCACAGGACGAAGACGACTTGGTCCTGTACACAGACGCAAGTGATTATTGGTGGGCAACAGTCTTAACCAAGATCACTCCTAATGGAGAAGAACCCTGCAGATACTGTAGTGGTTTATTCTCAGATGATGAGGCCGTGAGATGGCACATCAACGAAAAAGAATTCTTTGCAGTCCGAAAGGCCTTTAAAAAATGGCCTTTATTTTTATTAGCAAAGAAATTTACTTTGAAAGTCGATAACACACAGGTTAAGGCTTTCTTAAGAAACAAGATTGAATCTAAGCCTGAAAAGGCTAGATTAATTAGATGGCAAGCTGAATGCCAATATTATATTTATGATATTGTCGTTTTGAAATCTCACGAAAATGTTCTTGCAGATTTCCTAATAAGAGATGGAGCAAACTGATGTGAACTCCATTCTACTGGCCCATAGGCATCTCAAAGAGAATCTGGAGATGTTAACGGGAGAGTGGGACGAGTGCATTCTGAATGCTGAACAAGCAGGAAGATTGCAGACTCTCGACAAGACGAAAGTCACCGAGAGAATACGAGCTTGCATATGGTCTCAGGGGCAACTCTGGGCTGCATGCCAAACACCAATCCTTCGAGTGGCCAAAGATCCTTTGGTAAAAGAAGAGTTTCGAGTACAGGGCTCTAAACCTGTAGCAGAGGATTCAAATACCTCTTGCTCGAGTTCTAAGGTGGTGGTATCTTCGGAACCATTGCCCCAAGAAAAAGATGATACTCAGGGGTCACACTCTGAACTATCATGTCAACCCAGCACCTCTGGGGAAAAAGAGAGAGAGATTAGTCTTAGGCCAATGACTGGCACTTCTAAGATTAATACTGATAAGATTGAGGTTTCTTCTTCTTCTTCTTGGCAGATATATCAAGCAAGCTGGGAGAAGCTCAATACAAGGACTGGAATCAACCCAGAAAAAATAATGGTTGATGTTTCGGGGAAATATCCTCGGGTGTGGATGATGCCAAATTCAGATCCACACGAAGTCAAAAAATGGTATAAATTCGGAGCACTCGCTTCAGTTTATACCACATCTCCATCATTCGCCGAAATCAAGAATCTACCCAAGTGGATTCAAGAAGCGGTGTATGATACCTGGGCTAACAATCCACAGCTTAGCCGAGGGGACGTTTTGGAACTGTATTTTATCAGTGCAGCCCCAGAACCAGCAGGGAAAGGAAACCATGAAGCCTTCCACTATATTAGGCTTCGAAGACCAGATGCACGCGCCCTCGAAAAGATCAAAGCGCCTGCAGAAAGAGAGACTGCTCTAGTCTCTACATTACCGGAAGACCTCATCTCTACCAGAAGAGCATGGGGATTATGGGTCTGTCTCACTGAGATGGACAAAGTCAAGTTCCCGTTCAAATTCTTTCAGAATTCAGTGAACGGATCATTCCTGTTAAACACTATGACAGGAAAATCGACGAGATTCGCAGAGGAAGCTTTCGAAAGAAAGAGGACCTTGCTCTGGGAGAACAAGATTGCGACGAGTAAAGACACTCATCGCAAATACTGCAACATGGCTCATTTTGGAAACTGGTCTGAGCGCGTCTGTTCGGACTGTCAGAACCAGAAGGAACCAGAGTTCGGGAAGGGGTTCATGCCCAGAAAAGGAAAAGAGAAGGCTCGGTCCAGCAAGCATTGTTGGGAAAATTATAAGGTTTCGATTTGATACCAAAACCCAACTGATTCTCCAACCGAATAGATGATCGCGCCAACCTAAATAGTGTTTTCCAGCTCGCCTGTTTGAGCCTTAGATGTTCTAGGATTACAGGTTAAGGAAGCGGAAGATAATGACCCACCGTGTCTACAAAGCAGAGTCGGCCACGAAGACAAGAATGACCTACTGTTCACAATGGAGACGTAGAAAAAGCGAGGCGTCAACCTCACTGAGTGATCCAAACAGAGCCCGATCAAGTTCAAGAGAATTCGAGCCGAGTTCAAACACAAATGGTCCAAATTGTACGAACAAAGGAACTATCTCCGAAGACTCCACGACGAGACAAATCTCAATTCAAAAGCGCTCTAGCCGCGAAGATCCGAATCGTATGCTCAACCTACCTCGACCAATGAGGGATTGCAGACGCATCCTAGACTTCAGAACCTAGGATGTGACACAAATGAAGACAGGTGCAGATACGCCCAACGGCAGATCTTGTATTTAAGAAGAGTAGGTAAGATTCAAACGGCTCCTCCAACGGCTAGTCTTGAATCTCTACCTATATAAACTCGTCTTCAACCTCAGGATCAGACACGAAAAACTCTCTACAAGCTTTCATTATCTGAATTCATTATTATTTCAAAAGCTCCCAAGCAGTTCTACATAGATCAAACTCATTCTAGTTAAGAAACTGCTTAGTTTTTCGTCTGTTCCCTAGGCCAAACTCATTGTATATCTTAAGCCTAGATTTCGAACGAGTTCATCATACTCTGAAGTTCTTAATTGTAAGAACTCGTTCACAGTTGGAACCCCATACCCAAACCCAAACCTGCAGGTTAGGTAAAGGTACGCTGCTCGAAGCGCGTAATTCGAGTGGATAGGTTCTTCGCACCCGCAAACCGAAGGTGTATAGGCTTGATGCTGCCCGCATACCGTTGGAACACAAAGCTCGGTTAGAGTTGCGAAGTTGCTTGGTACTTCGAAACCAAGTGGTAGTGGATTACGGTGAACTCGGTCGCGGACGAGGAGGTGTTACTCCGAACCACGTAAAAACTCGCGTCTTCTATCTCTCTCTTTACTTTTGCTTTATATTCTGTACTAACGCCTTCATATCATTGCATACTTGTTCAAAATCGCACACACAGTTCTCCAAAGATACCGTGTCTCTCGAAAAGTTGCACAACCCGACTAAGCCGAAAACGATAAGTTAATATTTTCAAACCGAGTTTTTCTAAGTAATCGAGCTAAGTTTTCAAACCACCACTTTCCGCACCGCCACCGAGTTGTTTACCTACCGACCCTCCCCAAATTGGATCAATAATCGAGCTCTCACTCAACTCCGTTTTAACTTGATAAAAGTTTCGAAAAATCTACTTGGTGTATTCACCCCTCTACACCAAGTACCTACCGTGACCATCAAGCATCTTGAAAAGGCTGCTAAAAGCAAGTACGCCTGTGGCCCCGGAAAAAGTAGATTCTCGACAGTTGGTGGAGTCATGTGACTACGGCGGATCACCCACTAAAAAGAAAACGACAATAAGTGGGTGGAAGAAAAGTAATTACCCACTAAAAACAATGGGTAAAGCAACAACGGAGAACCACTACCAAAAGAAAGCGTGGTCCATTAGTCACAAGAAAGGGACCTCACACCGAAAGTTGGTTGTCTTCATTCAATAATGGAGGACCCATTCACGTGGATTTGCAAGCTGGCAAGGATAAGAGCATCCAAGGCACATAATGCGGAGGAGGCCTTTCGCACCTCTATATAAACCAGATCGAGAGAGTATATAAGGTATCGAAAATCCATCAGAAATCCTCTACACCATCCTCTCTGCTCTCTCCAAAATAAAATTGTAGTATAGTTCCTATTCTAGTATTGTATAGTTTATGTATTTCAATACCGCTACCATAGGTAGCTAAACAAGTCTGTCTCCTCCCTAAAGGAGATATACTTATGTTGTAATAAATATTATATAATTCCTAAATAAAAGTTTGGGCTTTTGTTCATCCCTTCCAGTATATTAATATTTTCAAACTGAGTTTTTCTAAGTAACTGAGCTAAGTTTTCAAACCACCACTTTCCGCACCGCCAGCTGAGTTGTTTACCCAGCTGACCCTCCCCAGCTGGATCAATAACTGAGCTCTCACTCAACTCCGTTTTAACTTGATAAAAGTTTCGAAAAATCTACTTGGTGTATTCACCCCCCCTCTACACCAAGTACCCAAATTTCGGGGACCATCAATTGGTATCGTAGCTGGTTCAAAAGACCACCGTTTTTGTATCAAGAGATCTCTCTTGACACTCGCGTCGATGGTCAATCGAACAGATCCGTTTTTCGAAAAACTCACTCTAGTGCATTCTCGTACATCTCTTCATGGATTCCTATCTTAACAGAACCTTCCCACCTTCTCGCTGATGATTATGCAATCCGGAAATTCGGATTGAAAAGCTTCTGTGCGCGCATCACGACATGATGTGGGACGTCATTTCGTACGGTCCCATCCTTATTTATAAATACGGAAATGAACTTGTACCGCTCAAGGACAACCGAATACCGGCCAACTCTCAAGCCAAAGAAGGAATATTCTTCCGAAGAGCGAAAGCAAGTCCGGATGCTTCGCAGGAACACCATCTCTTCAACAAGCCTCAAACGCCTACCTGAGCAAAATCATCAAGTGCGAGACAGCCAAAGAGATGTGGGAAACACTCGCCAAGCTATGTGAAGGATCAGAAGAGAACAACGAAAACAAATTCACAATAGCGTGCCAAAAATTTGACAACTTCAAGCAAATTAGCCAACGAGTCCATCGAAGCGATGGAGCTAAGGTTCTCAAACATAGTCATTGAGATAGAGACAATCGAATCGGGAAGATACCCAATGGGAAAAGAATCTAAAGGTTCTTTCAGATCTTTCAGCTGAATGGAACACTTACAAGGTAGTTCACCAAAGTCGAAGTGACTTGGGTGATCTATCTACAGAAAGATTGTTCTCACTCCTAAAAGCCAACGAGTACAACTTGAAGATCACTCAAGAAGAATCTTCAAGCGCATTTAATGACGGAGAACTCACCCCAGCTCCAAAAGAAATAGCTTTCAGAGCCAACTCTGAAAAGTCAGCTCATGTCAAGTCAGCTGAGTCCTCCAAGATGAAGAAGGACAAAAAGGATATGAGCAAAGAGGAGCTACTCGAAGAAATTGCCATGATGGTGAAAAGTTATAACAGACTCAACACCAGCAAGGGCAAATACAAGAAGTTCTTCAGAAATTACAGAGATAAGTACGCAAAGAAATGGATGAGAAGTCACCGACAAATGAATCAAGAAGGTTGCTTTAACCGCAGGAACCGTGACACTACCGACAAGATTGTCCAAAGTTGTCCAAGAAAGATAAAGACCAATTAAAAGCTAAGGCAGCTGACCGAAGAAGAGCTTATATCGCTGATGAAGAATCAGAGTGCAATAAAATGGATGATATGCCATTTTCAGACTCGGAAGAAGAAGCCCTGATGGCCAATCATGAACCTGATTGGGATACTTGCTTCATGGGACAAACAGACGGCATCGATGAAGATGAGGTAACTTCTCGAACTCTAAATCTATCTAACACCTCACCATCACACGAACACTCTACACAGGACTCAGAATCTGGACTACCTGATTGGAGTTTAGTAGAGAAAGTAATGAACGATTCCAAGGAGCTTCAAGAGATCCTTGACGTCATTATGTGTGAGAATGCCGAGCTAAAGGTAGAACTGGAAAAGATAAAGGTATCAGACACAGCTGATACAACTCAGCTCCAGCAAGAAGTCGTTTCACTAAAAGACAGAATAGTGAAACAAGATCAGCTGATGAAGAAAGTCAACACTGAGAAGACACAGCTGATAGAAGATGTGGAAAGGGTCACAGCTGAATCGGAAAGGAAGTCAGCTGAGATCATTGAGCTGAAAAGCACCGAAGAGGTACTATCTAAAAAGATAGTAGCTCTCATCAAAGCCACGACAACAATGGACGAGATCATTAGTGCTCAGCGCCCAGCAGCACTCAAAGCGGGACTGGGATACAACGAATCAAAGGATGCCTCAAACATTGCCTCCACAAGTGGAACAAAGGTTATGTTTGTACGAGCAAATGAACCTTCAACCCCAAAGAAACAAGATCAACAATCGAGGACACAGCAGGCGTCGGGAAGAACAGTTGTGAAACATTCTCAAGCTCCGTTGAGGACATAGCAGACGTCAAACAGAACAGCTGTGAAACAGTCTCAAACTCCGTCGAGAACACAGCAGACATCAAGAAGGTCAGCTGTGCGGCAACCTCAAGCTCACTTCGACAAAGAACGTGCTCAACCTCAACGAAGACCACAAGCCGGATTTTACAGATATACCACCACAAAGACTAAAGACGTTGATCGATATCAACCAAGATATCAGAGATACCCAGCTGGATACCACTCATACGAGTATCAGCTGGATAATCATTTCCAGCCACAGCATCAGGGACAGCAGAGACAAAGGAACGTCTCAGCAAGGCACACAGCTGGAAATCAAACAAGATACAGACAACAAAACAAGAAGACACGAAGATCAAGACCTCGCCAAAGAATAAAAGAAGAACACAATGAATGTGTATATCGACTCACTGAGAATTATCGCATCTAATGACCCAATTCGAGTCATCAAGCAGATCTGGGTCGTCAAAGGATCTCTGTCTAACCCACAAGGACCCAATTAAAACTGGGTACCTGAATTTTAACTTTTTGTTTAGGTTGCAAGGAATCGACGCATCTCTGAGGAGTCGATGAGAACACTTTGGTACTTGGACAGTGGATGTTCCAAGCACATGACGCACCTAAAGCATCTACTCCAGGAGTATATTGAGCGTACAGGTCCACAAGTAACATTTGGTGACAACTCCAAAGGCCTAACCAAAGGTTATGGTACATTTAAAACTAGAAATGTTATAATCCCAAATGTTTCTTATGTACAAGGATTGCAACATAACTTGCTTTCCATTAGCCAATTCTGCGACAACGGTTTTTCTGTCAAGTTTGATGCACAGTGAAGCACAGGGAAACCAAGCAGATACTCCTAAGAGGGAAAAGAGAAGGAAATATGTACTTCGCTGACTGGAACAAGACATCCGAGACTTGTCTTGTATCAAAAGCGAGAATTTGAAGTCACGGTTGTGGCAACGTACCTACGAATCATCTCAACTTCAAGACAATCAACAAACCGGCTAGGAACCACTTCGCTAATGGAATTCCAGATCAAGTATATGACAAAAGTCATATGTGCGGCGCGTGTCAACAAGGAAAACAAACAAGAATTTCATTCTCTCTCAAGCGCCTACCAATCGATCGAGTTCTTCAACTTCTTCACATGGATCTTTTGATCCAAGCTCCAAGAAGCTTCAATGGCGTAAAATATACTGCGGTCGTTGTGGATGATTTCTCAAGATTCACATGGGTATCATTCTTGTACCGGAAGAGCGAAACGAGAACTAAGCCGCCTATCCCGCCGGAAAGATTATCAACACGAAGGAGTGCAAGATAATGGCAATAAGATCGTATCGTGGAACGGAGTTTCTAAATGAAACTATTTATGATTTTTGCGAGAAGAACGGAGTTCAACACCAAACATCCGCAGCTCGCACACCTCACAGAATGGTGTAGCGAACGAAGAAACGTAACTATCGAAGCATTACCTCAATGCTAGCTAGCTCGCCATTCCAAAGAAGTTCAAGCAATCAACACAAACCTTGCTTCACTCGTAATCGCTCCCTACTCACATCAAGACAAGGAAAGACACCGTATGAGCTATGGAACAACAGAATACCATACATTGGATATTTCAAGGTATTCGGATCCAAATGTCACATTCTCAATAATGGGAAGACACAGCTCAAGACGTTCGACGAAAAGACAGACCGTGGAGTATTCCTTGGTTACTCCGCTGTGAGTAAAGCATACAGAGTCTTCAACAGAAGAACTCAAATAGTCGAAGTAACTCCACATGTTACCTTTGACGAATCCTCCTTCGAATATAGAGATTCTATCAAACGAAGAAGCGAAGGAGAATCTTCAAGATTGATTCAGACAAGGGCTCAAGAGAATAGAATCAGGAATCTGGCCGAACCATTAATTTGGGACAATGAGCCAGAGGAGGAAATTCAAATCAACCGAGAAGCTCCACCAGCTGGAAATCAAGAAGAAGCTTCAACGCCAAATCAAGCGAACATCATCACCGGAAATCCAAACACAAACTCGAGTCCCCACCATCTCCACCGAGCCTCTACAGACATCTCCTCAAAATCCAAATCAAAGAGAGCCAAACTCTCAAGATTTAACTCCAGAACAACTCCAAGACAGACGAAATTTAGCCACTTCAAGCTTCAATCAACTGGAAGAAGAAATTCGTAAGAGGAGAAGATGGATTGAAGATCATCCATCATCAAAGAATCATTGGAGAACCTTCGACCAAGTCAAAACCGAAGCTCGCTTGCTCAAGCTTCATCGGATCATCAAGAGGTACACGGCTCAACTCTCGCAGAGCTAGAATCGACGGTCTATGATGAAGACACGGCTCTAATGGCGTGTTACGTAGCTCAAGTGCCGAGCCTCAATCAATTCTCGAAGCTTTGAAGAGTGTGCCTTGGACAAATGCCATGCAAGAAGAGCCGAACGAATTCCTCGAAATTGTGTCCGGGAATTAGTCGACGTACCTCAAGAAGTCAAAGTCATAGGACTCAAATGGATATTCAAGAACAAGTTGGATACCCCGGAGTCGTCATCGAAACAAAGCTCGACTCGTTGCCAAGGGCTACACTCGACAGAAGGAATTGACTTCGAAGAATCTTTTGCTCCGTAGCACGATTGGAAGAATCGGACTATTTCTCGCCTTTGCAAGACATCACAAATTCAAGGTCTATCAAATGGATGTGAAGTTTGCATTCCTAAATGGAGAAATCAAAGAAGATGTCTACGTTGAACAACCTCCAGATTCGAAGTAGAAGGAAATAAAGTCTACAAACTAAAGAAGGCTCTTTATGGATTAAAGCAAGCACCTCGAGCTTGGTATGACACTCATCAAATTTTCTCTTATCCAAAGGATTCAAGAAGGGCTCAAGAGATTTAACTCTCTTCACCATCAAGTCGAGAAGATATCCCGGTTGTTCAAATCTACGTAGACGACATCATCTTTGGATCAAGATCAAGATTCTTATGCCAAAGATTTGGAGAGATGATGTCGTAGAAGTTCCAAATGTCCATGATGGGAGAAATGAGTTTCTTCCTAGGACTTCAAGTCAAGCAATCTTCGAAGGGATCTTCATAAATCAATCCAAATACGTGAAAGACTTGATCGCCAAGTATGGAGTTCAATCAAGCGAAGCGTAAAGATTCCAATGAACACCAACCGGAAGATTGAACTGTGAACTGAAGGAAGTCGATTGATTCCAAAGAAATACAGAGGATAATAGGATCCCCGTCGTATCTAACAAAGAAGTCGTCCGTACATCTCTTTGCAGCGTGTGTGCCAGATTTCAAGTTGATCCAAAGGAAGCACACATGCAAGCAGCCAAGAACATTCTCAAGTATCTCAAAGGAACTCGAATGTCGTGGTACCACCAAGACAATCTACACTGACGGATACTCGCATTCGTACTTCGTTGGAGATCGATTGGACGTAAAATCAACTTCGTGAACTTGTCGCCTTTAGGAAGTAAGTTGATCTCATGGTTTTCAAAGAAACAAACATGCGTCGCAACTTCCACGACGTGCGGAATATATGGCCGCCGGAAGCTCGCCGCTCGCAAATTCTCCGTCGAAACATCACTGGATGACTATGAAGTAAAAACCGGACAGTTCCAATTTTCTCGTGATAGCTCAAGTGCGATTGCCATATCGTAGAATCCAAAAGACTTCACACAAGATGCAAGCATGTAGACGTACGACATCATTTCATCGAGATCACGTAGAAAAGAAGGATGTGATTGTTGAGAAAATTCACACGTACATACAAATGGCCGATATTCTCACAAAAACCGCCGATAGAAGCAAGATTCAAAATGCCGTGCGGATTACTTGGACTTCTCAACCCGTGACGATGCTTCACCCAGAATGGAAGCAATCTAAATGGAAGCAGACCAACTACCGAACGAAAGCAGACCTACCGAATGAAAGACCAAGCCGAATACAAGCAAATAACCGAAAATCGAATCAATGTCACTGATATCAGCTGAGAAAGAATTCAGCTAAACCATATGCTGAAAGGAAAGGATTATTCAGCTGAGGGGGAACCAGCTGGAACCACGATGACCCAGCACACCCACTCAACCGAGGTATCAGCTGACTACAATGATCAGCTGAGAGGTTTGAAATAACTTTAATTACACCTACTCAATCTGTTTTCTGTCAATTCACATCTTGTCATTTCTAATCAATATTAATTAAAAGTCTGCAAAGAATTAAATAATGGGAGATTCGAGGCAAAAGTCAAAGCGCCTCAACCGTTTTCTCTCGCATTAAATTGACATGACGCGAGAATCACTCCCAGTCGTAGATCTTCTTATTAACAGACAAATCTTGATCGTCCATTCTTTCAAGAAATCTCTTTAAATATGCTAGAAGATATTCGCATCAAACGTAGAAAGTTTTTTTTTTCTTTCTTATTTCCATCAATTGGTATTGTTTGCTTCTACTAACAAAAGATGCAGAAAAAGAACATGGAATCCAGAAAGATGTCTCCCAAAGCCAATCAGACCTGAAGAATCTGTCAAAGCTTCAAGATAAGAGTTGCTTAACTCTCAGGAACCTCAAAGAAGACGGAAGTCCAAAAGAAGGTGAAGCCCATCGACGTAACTGTGCCGCAAGAGGAGACCGCAAAGCTCAAGAACGTCATCCACCAGGAAGGTGCAGAAAACTTTCTGGGAATGACAAAGGAAAAAGACCTCCTCAACCCCACTGTTTCTCTCAACATAAAAGAGAGAACGGGACACACAGCTCCCTGGGATGCAAAAATCAACGTCAACAGACCTGGACCAGATGTTGATGAAACCGGAGTATTAAGGAGCAGTCATTTCAAAGCTCCTGCTCCGCCACAGGAGGAACAGAAAAAGATGCGGAAACAAAGCAAAGATGCATCTAACTCCGTCCCACTGAATCGGAAACAACTGAGGAGACAAAATATATCAGCACTCGTCTTCAAACCGAAGACTCAAGTCAAAAGTGCAGTCCGGTCACAGAGAAGCCACCGACATTATGAGAGAATTCGTAATCACTCTCCGAGGAGCGAAGGCCCACAAGCGGTCGTTTCTTTCGGTGGAAGAGAAGTTCACGTCCTCGCTTGAACATAATCATCACCAACACCGCAACGGAGTATTCCAAATTTGAACAACCAAGCTTAAACCCCATGACAGATGGGATACTTCAACCGCCTTCTCTTCGCTTCCTTCACTCCACAGACACCTTCTTCGAGATCTTTCAATAAAAGATGCTCAAGTCCCCGCACCAAGCTCAAATGAGAAACTTCACCCGGCCCAACGATCACCCGTCACTTGGATGATGATGATATGAGCCGAATACAAATCCTCAAGTCTTTGTATCGGACTTTCTCATTCAATCTAAGAAGTCCGAAGAAGTAAAATTGCAAGGAATGAAGTTATGCCCGACTCGAAGATGCTATCTCCCGTGCTAACTCATCCCTCCAAGCACTCACTGACCGCCCCCGAATCAGCCAAGGACGCCGTGTCCGCAATCACACCGAGGCTAATGCAACCGAAGAAGAGCGCCTAATACAACAAATTCGAGCCACTAAGACTCTAAACCTCGCCGCTCAGAGCTGAAAACCACAGTTTCGCCAAACTAAAACATCGCAACAGACGATGGTGTATATCTCCCACCCTGTTTTGATCATGCCAAAAAGGGGGAAGTAAGGGAGAAGAGAGACAAGTCAATAGAGGCAAACTGTTGAGCTAAAGGAACCAGCTGGATCAGAATCAGCTGAAGAAACGAGTCAAAAGAAAGAAGCAACGGATGCAGAAGAGAAGACCCAGCCAACTGGGATTGAAGACTGAAGGATTGAAGACTGAAAATTTTTTTTTCTTCTTTCTTTTTCCTGTGTTATAATGTATTTTCATACATTAATAAAACACAAGTTTCTCTGCATCATAAGTTGTTTCAGTTAGGTTTTGGCATCATCAAAAAGGGGGAAATTGTTGGGAAAATTATAAGGTTTCGATTTGATACCAAAACCCAACTGATTCTCCAACCGAATAGATGATCGCGCCAACCTAAATAGTGTTTTCCAAATTTCGCCCGTTTGAGCCTTAGATGTTCTAGGATTACGAGTTAAGGAAGCGGAAGACGACGGTCGACCCAAATTCGTGTCTACAAGTCGGCCCAGCGGAAGACAAGTCGACCCAGTATGTTCACAATGAGACGGCTAGCAAAAGGCAAGGCGTCAACCTTCACTGAGTGATCCACAGAGCTGATCAAGGTCAAGAGAATTCGAGCGAGTTCAAAACACAATGGGCAGTATGCACAGAACAAAGGAACTATCTCTCGAAGACTCCACGACGAGACGATCCGGCTCCGAATTCAAAAGCCACTCTAAAGGCGAAGATCCCGGAATCGTAGGAAGTCAACCTACCTCGACCAATGAGGGATTGCCGGATCGCATCCTAGACTTCGTAACCTAGGATGTGACACAAATGAAGACAAAAGATACGCCCAACGGCAGATCTTGTATTTAAGAAGAGTAGGTAAGATTCAAACGGCTCCTCCAACGGCTAGTCTTGAATCTCTACCTATATAAACTCGTCTTCAACCTCGTGATCGACACGAAAAACTCTCTACAAGCTTTCATTATCCGAATTCATTATTATTTCAAAAGCTCCTGCCAGCTTCTACATAGATCAAAGAACACTTTATCTTAAAGTGTTTCTAGTTAAGAACCGCTTAGTTTTTCGTCCGTTCCCTAGGCCAAACTCATTGTATATCTTAAGCCTAGATTTCGAACGAGTTCATCATACTCCGAAGTTCTTAATTGTAAGAACTCGTTCACGCTGGAACCCCATACCCAAACCCAAACCCGTAAAGGTTAGGTAAAGGTACGCTTGCTCGGCGCGTAATTCGAGTGGATAGGTTCTTCAATACCCGCAAACCGAAGGTGTATAGGCTTGATGCTGCCCGCAACCGTTGGAACACGGCTCGGGTTAGAGTTGTGAAGTTGCTTGGTACTTGGAAACCAAGTGGTAGTGGATTACCAAAGTGAACCCGGTCGTGGACGTAGGAGGTGTTACTCCGAACCACGTAAAAACTCGCGTGCTTCTATCTCTCTCTTTACTTTTGCTTTATATTCAGCCGTGTACTAACGCCTTCATATCATTGCATACTTGTTCAAAATCGCACACACAAACTCTCCAAAGACAAATTGTGTCTCTCGAAAAGTTGCACAACCTGACTAAGCTGAAAACGATAAGTTAATATTTTCAAACTGAGTTTTTCTAAGTAACTGAGCTAAGTTTTCAAACCACCACTTTCCGCACCGCCAGCTGAGTTGTTTACCCAGCTGACCCTCCCCAGCTGGATCAATAACTGAGCTCTCACTCAACTCCGTTTTAACTTGATAAAAGTTTCGAAAAATCTACTTGGTGTATTCACCCCCCCTCTACACCAAGTACCCAGCTCAGGGACCATCAAGCATCTTGAAAAGAAGGTGCTGCCAAAAGCAAGTACGCCCAGGGCCCCGGGAAAAAAGTAGATTCTCGACACAGGTTGGTGGAGTCATGTGACTCTGAGCCGGATCACCCACTAAAAAGAAAACGACAATAGTGGGTGGAAGAAAAGTAATTACCCACTAAAAAACAGATGGGTAAAGCAACAGGAGAACCACTACCAAAAGAAAGGTGGTCCATTAGTCACAAGAAAGGGACCTCACACCGAAAGTTGGTTGTCTTCATTCAATAATGGAGGACCCATTCACGTGGATGCAAGCTGGCCAAGGATAAGAGCATCCAAGGCAATAATGCAGGAGGGAGGCCTTTCAGACCTCTATATAAACCAGGATTGAGGAGAGCATAAGGTATCGAAAATCCATCAGAAATCCTCTACACCATCCTCTCTGCTCTCTCCAAAATAAAATTGTAGTATAGTTCCTATTCTAGTATTGTATAGTTTATGTATTTCAATACCGCTACCATAGGTAGCTAAACAAGTCTGTCTCCTCCCTAAAGGAGATATACTTATGTTGTAATAAATATTATATAATTCCTAAATAAAAGTTTGGGCTTTTGTTCATCCCTTCCAGTATATTATTTTCTTTGTGTACCGACCGAAAACCCTACGCCCCGGGTAGGAAACGAACGAGGGTTGTGTTGTGTGCTGCTGAAGGAGTCTGCGTCTGGAAATCATTGGTTGCGATCGTGTGGTTGGACGAGGTCCCTCAAACTTCCGGCGGAAATACCCGGCAACATTCCGGTCAAAAAGGTATGAAGTTGGTATACGTAGAATTTATTTATACGGAAGTGTGATGGACCTGATAGTATTGCATGATTTATCTCCAAATTGAAAAGTGAATTGATAAATCAGAGTATGTAATGAAGAAATTCAGTAGAAGGGTAAAATAATTTTACTGATATTGTATGATTATAAGGTTAACTAGTATATATCAATATTTCCCCTTATTTTAATACAATATTTTATACACAAAAATAGATATAATAATCTTGTTGGTGGGTCAGTGGGTACTGCTTATACCCGCTATCAAAAGTGGTCGTAGGAGGTACACACTATCTCTATACTGGTTAGAACGAATTTCCTCTCTATAATATATGTATTGACAAAAAATGAATTATGGCAATAAAATATATAAATAGATGGTCTTGTCTGGGACAAATAATCTAAATAAATAATTAAGCGAGCGTGTGCAAATGTGATTAGTTAACCATAACTTTTAACATTAATTTGGTATTAGTCTATCTAGCCAGCCCATTAAGATTGACAAAATGTATATTTGTGGGTGGGTCCCGTATATAAAAGTTATATTTTAAATAAAATATTTATCTTTTTATCAAGCTGTTGTTAGATTAACACAAACCGACTATGTCATGTAATAATTTAATATTTTTTATAATTAGTTCACAGAATTAGATATTTGTCCATCACAGTAAACAAACTCCTAATTTTACAAGTACGATACATATATATATATTTACTTACCTAACTACCATTGTTGTGCAATTAATTTCTAAAATATTTATGTTCTTTTTTTCCCTTTCCCAGTTAAGAGAACCCAGCTTATTAAATTAAGAGAGTTGGTGTATTAATCAATCCCATAAATATTACATGTTGCATTTAATGAAATCGTGGATTATTTATTTTCTTTTCAAGGCAAATAAATAACGAGTTTGATGGAGTATTATTTTAGGAAAAATATTCTTCCCTTTATGCCTATCCATAAGTACTGCAAAAAAAAATATTTGCACACACAATGCTATAATTTATCATTTTTTAACAACTAAAATATTAGAGTTTTCAAAAAAAAAAAAACAACTATAATATTGGATTTCCTAATATTGTTTTTTATATACTATACATATATTATTGAGGTCCAATTTTTTAATGTGGCAAGAAAAATGTGGACCCTTATATTTCCAATGGATTAAAAATCAGAAGAACAAAGTTAAAAAATTGAATATGCGTATTAAATAGCATTGAAATCAAACCCAACAACAGCGCTGCACCACAGAGACCCTGCTGCACCTACACACACAGTATTATTTGTATGCACTTAACTGCTATCTGGCTTAACCGTGGGCCCCTCACCCCTTAAATTTTATTTTTATTTTTATTTTTATCTTTTTTAAATAAATATTTCAAAACTAAACGATCAAATAAAGCATAAAATTCTTTTCAATTCTTTAGAGAATGAGATGAAATTTGAATTCTAACTACACTTTGTAGTTTGTACTCTATAAAGATTTGCTCAAGCCATAAAGGTAAATGGCCTACTATCCCAAAAGAGGACTGAGATTTATGTGATTCTATTTCATTATCGAAGATAGAGATTTTGATTCAAATCAATATCAAATTATATATTTGAAATTAAATTATGAATTTAAAATATATTATTAAATATATGTTTGGATTCAAATCTTTTATTCGTCTCACAGTGAGACCTTCTAAGTTCTAACACATTATTCAAGTGGTGCAGTATCTCATCTATGTAAATGATTGACCACATTTCGAGGTATGAGATTTCATGTAGTATTGAATGTTATGTGTAGTACTCTCTTCCACACAATTTTTAAGTCGTTTTGTGCCTTTACACATATTAATAATTACTTCGTAGAAAAAAGAACAATTTTTCATCTTTTCTCCAAAATGGAAGAGTAAATACTGACAACTTTTTTTTTAGAGAATTAGAAGGTATATATATAATATCAAATAAAGCATTATATCATCATATAGGTGGGACCTCTACACCATACAAAGGTGGGACTATGACACAGCACGCAGGCGAGACTACTACACCACCAAACAAGATGGAAAAATACTACACTGCACGCAAACGAGATTGAACTCAAGACCTCTCACAGGTGGTAAATAAGGACAACTTTAGTATAGCATCACAATACCATAACACACACACACATTAAAAAGCATAAAAGACCTACAAATTGAACGAGAGAGAGAGAGCAATGTTCTATTCCAAGTTAATAAAATAAAATACGCGATTTAAAAAAAAGGATAGTGATATTCGGCCACCCGGTGGCCAACCACCATCCGGTTTTTTTGCTAAAAACCGGTCGGCTCATTTGTTATTTTTGGTCGGTTTATTTAGTATTTTTTTTGTGTCAATTATGTCTCCAATCTAATTTCCCTCCATAATCTTTCATGTAGGTGTCAAATCTATCTACATTATTTCTCCCTCTCTTATTTTTCCCCTCCAAAATGACCGAAATTTATCTATAAAAATATTAAATATTTATTTTAGAAAAATCTTTTTTATGTCAATTAATATATATAATGCTATTAAAATGATATTAAATCGATTTCATAATATTCCTACCGCTATAAATAATTAAAAAAAATTATAATACATTTTATATTTAATTAGATTTAATATAGCAACATATATTTTTTTTCTAATTAATATTTATAAAGCAAATAAAATTTTATTAATTCAATTTCATAATATTCCGACTACAAGTTGAATATTAAAGAAAATAAATTAAATTAAATAAAGTATTTTTTTCTCAATTAATATATATAACGCAATTTTAAAGTAGATTAATTCGATTTTAATGTATATTATTTAATTTAAATTTAATTTAATTTAATTTCGACTACTATAATGAATTTAAAATTTAAAAAAATAATATTCATTGGAAATACTATACAAAATATCTATCGTCTAAGTAATTATTTCCCTCCCATGTATTAGTTCCAAAATTAGTGGGATTATATTATGATAATATTTTTTCCCTCCCACGAATTAGGTCTTAAATTAGTGCGATTATATTAGGATTATATTTCCCTCCACAAAACACAAAATAATTTCGAAAATAAACTAAAATTCGAAATATGATTTAATTTTGAAGAATCCCTAATTTGGTGGAAATTAGGTATAATAATGGAAACAAAATCGAAAATTAATTATGGATAAAAATCAATCACAAAATAATATCCAAAATAAAATAAAATTCGAAATATGGATTTAATTTTGTAGAATCCCTAATTTGGTGGAAATTAGGTATAATAATGGAAATAAAATCAAAAATTAATTATGGATAATAATCAATCACAAAATAATACCGAAAATATAATAAATTTCGAAATATGATTTAATTTTGAAGAATCCCTAATTTGGTGGAAATTAGGTATAATAATGGAAACAAAATCAAAATTAATTATGGATAAAAAATCAATCACAAAATAATACCGAAAATATAATAAATTTTGAAATATGATTTAATTTTGAAGAATCTCTAATTTGGTGGAAATTAGGTATAATAATGGAAATAAAATCAAAAATTAATTATGGATAATAATCAATCACAAAAGAATTCCGAAAATAAAATAAAATTCGAATTTTGAATTTGAAATTCAATATTTGAATTAATCTCCTAGATTATAGCGGTAAAGGGTAAATTAGACAATCCATAATATAGCATAATTTTCGGTTTTTATTAAATTAATTAACAAATCCAAATATTTACAAAAATGTCATGGGTGGCCAACCACCTAGTGTCCAAAAATCTTTTCCCTTAAAAAAATACTCCATAAAATGTGTTCCGTGGGCCATTACATTAACTTGGAATAGAAAAAAAAAATGGCTTCAACTCGAATTTGCAACAGAAGAATAACCAAAAGAAGAATGAATTCAAATAATGAATCAGAATGTACCTTATACTAAATCACTTTAACATAATTAATAAATAATAAATGCATTTATTTTGGGTTAGTCAAAACATTTACCCTTAACTTTTGCAAAAATCCCAGTTCCCCATATACTATACTAATGGAAAACGTTTTCCGTCTGTCAGCTAACGTCGCGCCGTTGCCTGACTTAACTGTCACGCTAACTCAATCAATGCCTGACGGTGACTTAACGGCGGCTCCCATTCGACGGCTCAGCATGGGCCCCACACTCCACGGATCCCCTGCGACGAAGCTCCGAAATTATAATTTTATAAAATCGAGGGGCTCTTTTGGTGACTTCGATAAATTTTAAACTTTTATTTGAATTTAAAGGATCTGATTTTTGGCATTAAGTTGGACAAAATTTTTGGGATTTATCGAATGAGACAAACTTAAGTTAATAAGATTGACGAGAAATAACATGTTAATATTACTCCCTCCTCCTTCCATCAAAAGTCTGATTTTTTATGGGTGACACGAGTTTTAAGAAAAATAAATAATGTGTGTTATCATTTTTTTAAATGAAAAAATCACATTCTTGGTAGATGACGAAAAAAAAAATATGACCAGTCTTTGTGGACGAAGGGAGTATAAAAAAGGGTTAATTGCTTCTAAAATCATGAATTTTGCCACTAGTTTGTGTTTTATTTTTATGAATTTTAAATCATAACATCAATAATATTAACTTTAGTTGGGAATCTTGGGATGTAATTTTCCCACAAAATTAATTTTAACAAAGTCAAAATTTATGTGATCCATAGATATACATCCTAGCATCAACTCTCGATCATTCGAAATGACGTGGTATTTTAAAAGTACCAACATAGTCTTATCTATTTCTCCCGACGTCGTTTTGTTTATCAAATGTTAAAAATAGCCAAAGCATCCTTTTGTACTTATAAATGACAAGTTAAGTTTTGTATGAAAATTACACTACAACGAAAGTTAGTGTTATTGATGTTATAATTTAAAGTTCATGGGAAAAAATAAACTAATAAATTCATGATTTTTGAAGCTATTAACCCTTATGAAAATTTACGGTCAATTTTTATAATCTCATAGTTCTTAAAGTCTGTGATTCTTTTTTATACTTACTCTTTAATTGGACTAGTAGATTATGCCCCCACTATGTTTTTTCATGGTTGTGGACTTAGTAGACAATAGCTGAGAGATAGAGACTTTATTGCCTAGTTAACACATTTAGTTTTTTTTTTTATTTATTTACATTGAGAAAATAATTATCGCTATTTGTATATGTAGTTTAGATAAATTATTTTTATTTGTAACAGTACTAGATACAATATGTATTAAACAAGTCATGAAATTTGAATAAATAGAGTACATCTATTACGGGGTAGAAAATTAATTTTTTTTCTCAGGTCAAAATTATTTAATTTAATTTGGATACCCATTCTATAGATCTTAAAATTAAAAACGTGACCAACTTGTGATCTAACTCGAATACATAAATTTAAATGAATTAAATCCATTAAAAAAACTCAAGTATGTCAAGATCTAATTCAACGTATCTAGTCAAGTATAATTGTCAAAGCGGATTGTACATGAGTCATGACTCTCGTGCTTGTCCGAATCCAAGCTCTTACTGAAGATCATGCAAATCCAATTTCCTACAAACTTAATTTTGTAAATACCTATTTTTTAGAAAATAGTAATACAACCAAGAGAGTGTGTGTCGATGCCTTTCCGAGTGAAGCATCGAGAATGTTTTTTTTTTCTTTTTTTTTTGAGGAAGAAAAAAATTTCATTACATAACCAAATCGGACCGAACAATATATAGAAATTAAGACATAACATCTGAATTTCAGATCATTATAACTGAAAACATCAATAGTGAAAATACCCGAAATTTGACTAGTGGGTTTCACCCTATGTTAAAGATTAAATTCTGTGCAATAGTTTTCGAAATTAGAGTACTAAAATTGCACAACAGAACTACTATTAGCAAGGCTACGGAACATTTAATTAATTTATTTATTTTTGAATCTATTCTTGGAAGCATATAAAAGATGGAAAGAGTTTGGGATTCAAGAACAATAATTGAATTGTGTATTTAATATTTTAAATTGCAAAAATTGTTGGGATTGTGAGACTTTACAAAAATTCCAAATTTCAATATCATTGGGCTTTGTGGAGCTTTGTTGTTATTAAATTTTAAAATACAGCTAGTCCTTCCTTGTCCCGTAAACCATGGGCCACATTTTGCTGGGCCAATTCTAATATTATTATAATTTTTAACAAAATAAATTTTACTATATTATTCAACTAGCACCTAAGTATAATATCGATGGCATACATATTTCAAAGCACCTAATCAATCAATCAATCAGTTATTTTTAAATAAAACATTGATTTTCTCTATATTTTAAAAGCGATGCAGCATCAGCAAATTTGTCATGTTTATTGTTCATCGGCCCCCTTTATAGACTTTTCTAATTCCACGAGTAAAATTTCTCAATAATTTAGTTTTGTCATCACATTTTTGGCCATAGTCATTTTGTAAAAATCTAGAGATTATATAAATATTAGTACAATTTAATTTACTAGCATGGTACTTAAATCAAGTGGTAAAGTAAAGTAGCCATCAAAATATGACTAGTCAATTTGCCACACCTTATCTATCCTATTACACATGTTCTTTGATCTTTCACAATTGTACCAAAAAAATATTTTTTGATTTGTCAACAACGGCACTCAAATATAGAAATTACGAGTTGTTTGGATGATTTTACTTTGCTATTGTGTGATCGAGAAGTTCAAGAGATTTTAGTCGCATCAAATTATATACCCCATAAAAGTATGAGCAAGTCTCTGGTACGACAGACCGTATAATTGGTTGGTGCAGTTAGTTCATAATTTTAATAAATTTTATATTTATTTTAATTAATTATAATAAGAATTAATAAATTCTGATAGAAGCTTAATGAATCCTAATTAAAGATTAATAAATTTTATTATATTAATTAAATTAAAAAAAATAGGTGAACCACACACCAATCATGCAATGCAGTCCACCATACCTAAATCTTTTGCCTAAAAGTATTGTATTTTATGCAACTATCATTATATCTCAATTATATCCCTCTCTTTTACAAGACTGAGTTACCAGAATACAAATTCTTGTGCTTTATTTAAGTTATTTGAAAATATTTAATAATTTCTAAATACAATACGAAACTTCACTTCACAGTTTTTTGATAAAACATGTATTTCTATACAAACATTTCTAGAGTATATTACAAGGAATACTATATATTCAGGGGGCGTTTACTTTGGGTGATATGATAGATAGATAAAAATAGTATATGTTAATCTACCGTTTACTTTGATGGATTGATTACTTTTGAGCTTGTTTGATCATCTAATACTTCATATAGTCAATCATATGTTTTATCAATCGATCATATCACGCAACATAAACGCTCCCTCAGTGTATTCAAATAGCAACTACAAATTAAATTACTCTTGTCAAGGAATTGTCATATATTTTAGCCAATAAAACATGGTTTATGCATGATGCCGGACCCCTAAGGTGATTGTGAAATGTGAGAATTTCACATGTTATATTACTATAGTGGTTGGATTGGATATCCATGTGAAAAGGATTGATGCAATATTGATTTTTTTTTTTTTTTTGGGAGAGAAGGTAAATCCTATTTTTATTTAAATAGAAGTGTAAATACACGGAATCTTTTATTCAATTTAAGATGGTCACTTTCTATTTCCCCAAAAGTTGGAAAAGACAATGATATTCTCTCCGGTAACTTTCCTACTCATGAGCTCCAATGCCCCACCACCCCTAAGCCATTACTGTCTCAATTGTCAAAATAATCAGAAACTCCCAACCCTTATCTTGTGGTCCCCCACACTTGATCCTGTCTCTTTCCCCCTTTCACATTTTGCAAAAATTGTAACCTCATGATATATATATAAAAATCCCAAATCACCTAAAATTATATTCCAACATCACTAATTGAAGTTGGCACGAATACATTCGTTAGCTAAAAATAGTTCGATAAGAATGAGCCAAAAAAATAAATAAATAAAAAATCGACTAGGCTTGATTACCTAGTTTGTTTGTTTGTTTGTTTTTTTGAGGGGAAAGTAGATTGATTACTAATTTGTTAATAATCTAAAATTCAGCTTAATTTAATTCAATTTAAATTGGAGACCCGAAACAATTCTTTTGAATATGGTGGGAAAAAGAAAAAGAATAAAAGGATATGGGCTTCCATCATATATAAGGTGGGCCTCAATGGGCTGAAGCTGTAATGTTCCTGAGAAATTAAGATCAAAAGAATTTGAAGCCCACACTTTTCCATGTAATTTCTGACCCATATTATGGATAGATATCATGGATCAAAATGTTTGTTTTGGTCCACATCATTTAAAAAAAAAGGGTAATTCATAGTTTATGGATCTAATTTTGTGCGTTTTTTTTTATTTATGACATCAACTTTAATTTATTTGAAAAAAATACCTTAACTTTGAAAAATATTTGAAATATGGCCGCATATTATTTTCCGGTGACCGGCCGCTGACTCAGCTCCCGGAAATATGACGTGGATTTTTGAACTCCACGTCACAAGAAACGATGTCGTTTCTTGTTTATGATTAAAAAAGAATAATTCATAGTTTGTGGCCCCAACTTTGAGCATTTTTCATTTTATGGTCTCAACTTAAATTAATTTGAAAAAATCCTCAACTTTGAGAAATTATTGAAATATAGCCTGCATTTTATAATTCACGTCATATTTTCGGTAGCTGAGTCAGCGGCCGATCGTCGGAAAATAATACGTGGGCCATATTTCAAACATTTCTCAAAGTTAAGGTATTTTTTTCAATAAATTAAAATTGGGATCATAAATCAAAACGTTTAAAGTTGGGTTACAAATTATGAATTACCAAAAAAAAAAAAAAAGCTAAAATTTTGTATAAGCATCCTACGTCAACATTTGGGAACCGAAATTTAGATGAGGACATTAAAATGAAAATGTTTTAACTTAAAACGTTTTTTTTTCTTTTTTTTCTTTTATTTGTAAAAACCATTCAGTCTGCTGCGAAGTGGGATTGCAATAATTCAAATTTGGGGACTTTTGATTTCCGAGTGTTTGTTCATCAGCTCAAGCTAGGTTTTTTGAGGGGCTGCAGAAACCGTGAGAACGAAGCGTTCATTTTGAGGTAATCTTCATGAATTTGTTGTGTGTTATTTGCTTGCTTCGAGTCTGTTTGGGTAATTTTGAGTTTTGGATGGGTATTTAATTCATGGATGATGCTTGATTCTGTTTCAAAGCTTCCGATTTTGAAGACTGCGAGATGAGAGACCGACTCAGTGAGTTGCCCAACTCGGTAATTTTTCACATATTCTGGTTTGTTCCGATGGATGATGTTGTTAGGACAACAATTCTGTCTAATTGGACCACTGTCCCCTTCCTTAATTTCTACAATGATACTCCGGAGCTTGACTACGCCGCCGTTAAATTTCGGAACTTCGTTAATCGTGCTCTATTACGCTGGAATGGGATTAGGGTTCTGAAATTCAAGGTCGATACGTGTTATAAGCTGGAGAAGAATTCCATGTATAATGATATCGAGTTGTGGGTTAATTTAGCGACGGAAAAAAGAGTCGAAGAATTATACTTGCATATGCTGTTATCAGACTTTGAGTATGGTGGGGGTTTTGGTAGTGAGAACGAAATATACTGGGTGCCACAGTGTTTGTTCTCTTGCTCATCGCTTAAAATTTTATCGTTCAAATGTTGTAACTTTACAATGACTAGGAATGTGCAGTGGAATCAACTCAAGAGTTTGACAATTACTGAATGTTTTGGGGTCACTGAACATGCGATTAACCAAATATTGTCTGGTAGCCCTCAGTTGGAAGTCTTGAGCTTGGTTTGTAGATCAAGGTGAAAATCTGAATATCCGATCTACTAGTTTGAAAGAGCTGTCGATTTGCAAGTGTTATTATATTCGTGATGATCTGTATTTGGTTTCAGAGCTGACAATCTGGACCCCGAATCTTGAAACCTTGAAAATTACAGGAATTCCTTATACTAATTGTCGGCTCATAGACGTCTCATCTTTAACCCATGCGACTATTGGGTTTTGTAGTCTTAACTTATTTGGGGCGGGATGGTTGTGAATTTTCTGGGATCGATTTGGAGAATGGTTTTTTATCCTCCCAAGATTATATTGGTTACAAATTCAGTCAAATCCTTCAAACCATCCAACATGTTGAAAGTGTCACATTGCTCTATTGCTGCCTCAAGGTTCGGTTTCTTTTCACTATCTTGTATAGCTTATATTTATCATAAGATTATAAAGATTTCTGTAATTTTATCGTCTAACGTCAATGAGCATGTCAGCTTGGATCTTGTTGTGTGTGTGTATGTTTTCTTTGCTGAATCAGTTATACTATAGTTATCTCTGTTTTTAAGGCAACAAACTCCTACCCTTCGTTTTTCTTTTTCAACATGCTCGTGACTTGTATGTTAGTATTGTAATAACCTTAAACATTGAGGGGATCCAATGCTAGATTTTCTTGGTTTTTTACTTCAAACATTTTCTCCTTATCATAAACTTGTTACACCAGATGCTTAGAGCTATGAAAAAGAGACGTATGCGTTCCTCTTTTCCTAATGTGAAGTCCTTAAAGGTCGGAGATTGTTACGACAACTATGAAGAATTAGTAGGCCTTCTTGAGATTTTCCCTCAATTGGAGAGGTTAGTCCTTCAAGGTGAAGTAGAATGGGACTGCCAACGAGATGAACCAGAGGTAGTCAAGTATGAAACAAGTATACCTAAGTCCTTTCTGATGCAGCTGAGGAAAATTGAGGTTAATTCGTATAATGGTGACATCTTTCCAGCAATAGAGATTTGTTGAAATACGCGAGCAAGCTAGAAAAGGTGGTATTCGAAATAAGAGGAAAATTTGGACGAAATTTTTTGCTTTTTGACATCAACTAAACTGCTCAACATGCCAAGATCCTCAGCCAAGTTCAAAATTGATATTCTGCACTATTGATCTTTAAACGTAGGGGTGCCTCGTAAATTTAAATATTTTGCAGTGAAGATGATATGCTCTGACCTTGGGAGCTCGATGTCCCTTTTCTTCATCGTGTTTTGATATTTCTCTCTTGTTTGTCACCACCAAATTTGTCATGCTAGTGTGTGTACATGTATAATAAAATTTCTCCCATTTCTATATCTAGAAATAATGCATCTGGAGGCTATCTCATCCCAACTTTCCGCCTTACGATTATTCCCTCCGTTCCTGAATAAGTGTTATCTACTGTCAAATCTCGTAGATTAAAAATGTGGGCAAGTTTAATTTATTTACTCTTAATTATTGCTAGAAAACGGAACGACTAAATAATTTACTATGAGGCTAGGGACAAATTGAAAAAATTAACATTATTTTTTAATAAAGATTTATAATAGGACACTTATTTGAGACACTGGGCATGTACATTTGTGGTCATAGAAATTAACATGACATAATTTTGTTTTTGAAACCAAATAAACATGGTATATATATTAATTGATATTACTCATGGTTGGAAAGTATATTGGGCAGTAAAGAACATTCACAAACGGACAATCATTAAACGGCGAGACTGAAGAAAAAGTTAGATTAAAAAAAAAAAATTGATGAGACGTGAACCGATGGTGCTGCTCATAGTAATTAATTAACTTGTTTTGCTAGTTGTAATCATGGTAAAATAATTTTAAAAAATCGAACTTTCCGTTTTGGCTTATATGCATTGTACACTCAGATTTACTCCTTTCGTCCCGAATGCCCAAAAAACGTATATCAAAACAGTGGATAAAATGTGACATATTTTACTCTTAATTATTGCCTAGAAAACTAAAAAAATTAATTTTTTGTCTCGATTCAAAGGGTAAATGTAACAATTTAGTCTAAAATTTGTATTGAAACTACGATAGGACACTTGTTCGGGGACAAAAATTTTTGGGCTCGGAACACTTATTCGGGGACTGAAGAAGTAATTCCTAATGCAATGTTTGGTTTTGTGAAAAAAAAAAAAAACCATGATTTCAGAATCACGACAGACAAAAAACTAATTACCAATACAAATGAGTACGAAAAAGGTAAAAGGATATTTATAGTAATACGAGGACATATAGTTAATGTTCATATTAAATCGTGTCTATGGTGATTTGATATCATTTATTTGTTGTAAATTCTAATATGGAAATGAGATGTACTTTTGCTTCTAAATATTAAAGAATCTAGATCTATTTTACTTTCAAATAGGGATGTCAATGAGTCGGGTTTTACGGGTACCCGGCTCTACCAAACCCTAATGGGACGGGTTTGAGAATTATTAAATGGTTTTGGGACGGGTTTGGGTAGAAACATCCAAACCCGTGACGGGTTTGGGTCGGGTTTGGGAAATTACCTACGGGTACCCACTACCCAAACCCATTATATATATGTAAGATAACAAAATATTATATATATAATTTATAATATAATTATAGATATTAGTATAAATATTAATAATTTTAGGTTATTATATTATTATTTTTAACCCGCATACAAAGAATTAATAATTTTAATAATTAAATATTTGTTTTATATATAATTTATATTAATATAAATATTAATAATTTTAGGATTTTATATTATTCTTTTAACACTCATGTAATTTAATATAATGAAATTTTTTATTTATACTTATGTCAAAATTATGTTTATAATATTTTGTTATTTCTACTATTTAATATTGATGTTTATGTTCTAGTACATTCGAGTTTTTAACGGGTATTACCCAACGGGTTTGGGTCGGGTACGGGTTTTAAAATGATTTTTTCATCGGGTTTGGGACGGGTATGGGTTGAGGAAATTTTAATGAGTTTGGATTTGAGAAATACTTAATGGGTGGGTAACCGTCCCATTGTCATTCCTTCTTTCAAACGACTAAAAAGACATATTTTATACATCCATCAGTGAAATAAATAAAGGAAGGAATTACTTACACTATTTAACCTACTAAAGTGAAGTATGAAATATCTTATTCTTTTGACATAATTAATATCAAACTTATTAGCAGCAAATCTTACTTGTCAGAAGAATTCCACGTGATTAGGATTGCTAATTATGTGATTAGCAAGTTATGATGGTAACTAGTGTTGCCTTCATAACATATACTACTACTAATTTGATTGATATTTTTCGACAAATTAAAGTCATTTATGATTTTCTGTCAGTTATTGTGCAAAAGAAAACAAGAAGCAATTAATTTTGCAGTGACCTTCCAAAATTGCATTTCGATTTCATAAGTGCAAGTGGGCACAAGCCCAAAGCAGAATAATGCAATTACATGCCACATTTACATGTTAATTAAACAATAAACCCTAAATTGGGAAACATAGCATATTCAAATAAATAAATAAATATAGACGAAGTTGTTTGGCCTGGTGGGAGGCCGAGCGCACCAAACAACTACCTAGGATCAAGGTCCTGGGTTCGAGTCACCTTGGGGGTAGGAGTGAAATCCTTTGATCCCCTTTATAAGAAAGAAAAAAAAATAAAAAAAATAAATAAATAAATATTCGAGTCACCTTGGGGGTAGGAGTGAAATCCTTTGATCCCCTTTAAAATAAATAAATAAATAAATACGCCAAAAAAAATATATAAAATAAATACGCCGATAAAATAATTAAGCCAGGTGGTGCATTTATATACAAATAATACCGTTTGAAATAAATAACCTTTTATATACAAAGAGATTTCTTTTTTTTTTCTTTAAAAATAGATATTTCCTTTTGAAAATACTATTTTTGCATCAAATATATTACTTAAATATTTGCGGTACGCCTAAATTTTTGTACCGCATAAATCTATTAATTAAGATCTAAAATTAGAATGTATGAACGGTGAAAGTGAAGTGATATGAAATTTCATGACATATGGTTGTCGTGTGTGCCTTGATGCCTTACAATTTACAGAGGGAAACTACAGAAAGACAAGAAGTGGCCGTTGTCATTTGTCAATGACAATGAGTAACAAATTGATAAGTCTAGGGTTTGCGAAAGTAGCTGAAAGAAATAATAACACGATGACACAAGGATTACGTGGTTCGATCAAAGTGATCTACGTCCACGGGAGAGAATATAGAGAGCTTTTATTATGCTTGAGAGTACAATGAGTATTGAATCCCCCCACACCTCTAATCTTGCATCTATTTATAAGCTTTGGATTAAGCCCTAAATCCTTCTAGGGATCGGACTCCTTATACATATCTAGTTTCTTAATACATGCATATCCGATTCCCATTCGTAGTAGAATTCTATCTTCTTCCAAAGTAGGGTTTCATTACTTGGTCTTCAAGGCAGATGTTGACTTTGTTTGGGCCGAACTCTGTGGGCCGAGCTTTAATATACAGGCCCAATTAGCCTTAGGTCGGGCCCAGGATGAGGCCGGTACTATCACATCCCCCCCCTAAAAAAAAGGAAAGAAGACATGTAGACGCAGACTACGAGGTCTAATTATTCGAGGTGATCGATCGCGCAAATCACCTATGCGAGCTGAATTTCCGATCTGATATTCCGAGTTGAAGTAGCAGGTAGCGGCTATGTTATGTTGTTTAGGTAGGGTAGTAGACACGGCCCATACCCGATTTAGAGGGCGGGGAAAGTAATGGGCCATTTGAATTTTGTTGAGGGACGGTTCATAGTCCGAGAAAGGCGGGCCCACGTTCACACGTGTGTCAGATGCGACGGCGGGATTCAAATGTATATTCACAGAAGTTGAAACGTTTCTCCCCCTATCACATTATTTCACATCCGCCATCGTTAGCAGAAAATCTCTTGCTCAGAAAAGTTTTCTTCTTCCCCAAAATCCCCGATTTACTGCTTCCTGTACCGCCGGTGTTCCCTCCGTTGGTTCCTCTGTTCACAACTGCAAATCACCCGTCGGAGCATTTATCTTCTACTTAACAAGTAAGTATGGCTTCCCATTCTCAATCTACGAGGGTTAGTGGTTCTCCGTTGGCGAGTGCCGTTGATAGCAGTGTAAATTTTAGGATTTTTTCACTAGGATCCTCCATTGCTGTTGAAACTTTGACAGTGCCCCGGTGTGTAGAGGGAAAAGTGGCCGATTACCCCTCAACCTTAGACGAGTCTAGGATAAAGTTCCTCGCCCGGTCGTATAATTTCCCCTCTAATGTCGACCTGATAGAACCTCGTTCGGAGGATAGGGCGTGTTCGCCTCCGATGGGGTTCGTTACCGTTTATGAGGACAGTTTGCACTCTGGTCTTCGTCTACCCCTCCCTGAGCCGTTTGCCCAGCTCCAGAAAAAACTTGGTTTAGCTTTGGGGCAGATAATGCCTAATTCTTTTAGGCAATTTACTGATTTAGGCGTGGCAGCGATTCGTGAGGGTTACCAATTATCAGCCGAGCTCATTCACGAGCTCTTTGTCTTCAAAAAATCGGCGGACTGGTACTATGCCGCTGCCCGTACTGAGTTCAAGGGTCGAACTCAGAATAAAGTAGAAAAATGGCATTCGAAATATTTTTTTTGTCGACATGATAGTTTAGTCGAGCATATGTGGAGGGTTGGTAAGCCTTTTACATGGGTGGGAGGCGAGGTGGATAAGGATCTGGAGGCTGCTGTTAAAGCAATGAGGAATTGTGGCCCCTTCGAGGGGAACTATGATGAAGATTCCTTAGCTGAGGCGGGGTTGAGCCCGTTTGAGCCCCAGAGGATGGTGGATCCTGCAACGGTTGAGACCCCGCTAGTGCTATTAGGATTGTGATGTTTTTGTTCATTAATCATCCTAACTCGTCTCATGCTTTGTATTGTAGTGAAGTTTGGGAAGATAAAGGGAGTCGATGCCAAGGCCGCAGCTCGAGGGAGTAAGAGGCCGAGATCGTCAGGTCGATCTGCTTCCTCGTCTGACCTGGTTCAGCGAGCTGAGGTAACAGATCCTACCGCGACAGATGTTCGCTCTCCTTCCGCCAGTCCGCACAAAAAATCAAAAGTTCAGGATATCATCGAGGTCTCGGGTGGTGATGGGAGCCCGGTAGCTCCTTCAATGAGGCTGGAGGATCTTTCTTTTCCTGAGGTAAAGATTTATTGCTTTCGTTTCTTATCTTCCGGTATTTCTGCCCTATGCTTTTCTTTTGTTTAACTCCGCTTTTTCTTGTAGAGCCTCGGTAGGGTGATGAGGTGGCTAGAAAATGGCGTCGGGCAGATGTCGGCTCGGCATGAGGACGAGAAGAGTCATAACTCCGATAGGCTGACTTCGACCAGGGCTAAGCTGAAGAAGGCTGAGGGGGAGCTGGTCAAGGCCAGAGAGGAGGTGAAGACTGTCAAGTCCGAGCTGGCCGCTCAGCTTGCTAAGGCCGAGGTGGAGGCTGAGAAAGCCCAGAAAAGGTTTGAGGCCGAGCTGAGTGCAGCTAAAGACAGGGAGGCCCAGCTGGCAGCTGGTCAATGCGAAGTCTTACGGGCCTTTACAAAGAGGCTTCTATTGTCGGAGAGTTTCTCCGGCCTGGCCAATGAGTTGGCTGGGCTTATCAATGGAAACTACGCCTTGGATGCTTTGGAGGAGGCCGCTAGAGAATTTCCCGGCTTGGATGCTTCCAAGTATGGCTACGAGCGCCTAGAGGAAGCGGCTCTCCTTTCTCGGTACGCCAGCGTGATCCGAGATCACCTCAACCAGCTACCTGTCCTTGACGACCTCGCCAGCTCGTCTGTGCTGCTATCCGCCGAACAGATTGCTGCCTGCCCGACAGATCGGGACTCCACCTTGGACGCGGTCTTCGATGCTCTTCCTGATGAGGCTGAAGAAGAAGGCAAGGAAGAGGAAGAGGGACGGGAAAGCGTGGCAGATAAAGATCCGATCCCCCCCCGTAGTCCTGCGGATCCCAAGACTTCAGGTGTGGAGGGTTTGGCAGGGTCCTCCTCCGAGCAGCCACCTTCTCAAAATAAGGAGGTCGGCGATGTTTAGTTAGTTTTTTTTTCTTTTTTGTACATGGTATTTTTGTACTCAACAGCCTTAAATCAATGGATTTGTTTTCCTTTTCTTGCGTGTAGACTTTGGATTCTGTCGGTGTCTCTTCTTTACGCATTCAAATAGCTCTCCTTTCACAAGATCTGCTTGAACAACGATCCATTGCTCAGCAATGGAGGGAGAAATGCCGCCGAGCTGAGGAGCTTTTCAGCACAAAGTGTACTTTGTTGAAATCCCAAGAAGCCGAGCTGAAGGAATGGCAGGTGAAGTTCGAGGCGCTTTGCGAGGAAGTTGAAGTGAAGCGGCTCGCTTTTCAAGAAAGTACCGACTTGCTTCAGGCGAAGCTTCTTCAGGCTGAGGAAGAGTTGGAAGTTGCCCGAGGTCGAGGTGGCCGCGTTCCCAAGGATTATGAGAAGATCGCCGAGGAGCATGCCGAGTATGAAGATATTATCCGTCGCGGCGGTGGTATCACCATATCCGAGGCGGAATTGAAGACAAAAGAAGACTTGGAGCAATATCTCGAGCTGAAAGAAGCACTCGGGTCCGATTTTTTTGGACTTCAGGGTGCCTTTGACATGCTGAAAGAGAGTGCGGGCAGGTATAAGTGTATATTGGACCGCCGACCTAAGTTACGTGCGCTTCTGGCAAATGGCACTGGCGCGGCCATTCCTTCTTCTTCTCGGACAATGCCTGCCCGCGAGGTAAAAATGGCTTCGCGGGGACATCAAGTCGGCCCGAGCCACGGTAGCCGAGCTGTTAGGCGAGGTTCGGCGACCCCGCGAGGTCGGAATTTTCTTGCTGGAAGAAGTCGAGGTCGGGGACGGGGCCGAATTTCGATTGATGATCTCTTGGGGCCTTCCTCATTTGAGGAAGATTGGCTTAGCTTTAGCAAGAAACATCCTCCCTCATAGATTAGCTCGATTCTGCCTGTAATTTATGTACACACAAACTGTTCCAAATAGTTAGAAATAAAAATATATATATATTGGATTTTTGAACTTTCCTGTTCTTTGTGAAGATTGCTTCCTTGGTTTATATGCGTGTTGTATCTTTTAGGGAGTTGAACTCGGACCTCTTTGTGTTTTCAAGGGAACCATGGTTCGGACCTTGTATTTTATCCTCCCGGGGGAACCTAGTTCCGACCCCAGTTGAGAACTAATTATCCTTAGGAGGGAGTTTGACTCGGACCTCGTGGGATCTTCCTTTTTGGAGGGAGACGAGCTCGGACCTCGGAAAGGGTTTCCTTTGCGCATTATAGGATATTATTACCCCATGTCGGGTCATTACTGACCACGCAAGGGAACCGTAGTTCGACCTTATGAGGGGATTTTTGATATTATGGATACTTCGTATAAGCAAGTCAAAAGACACAAGATGCAAGATAAAAAAGAAATTTTATTAAAAAAGACCAAAACAGAAAAGAGTTTTGACGAGCTCGTAAAAAAAACAAAACCTTAAGGAAAAAAAAGAAAACCTAAGACTCTATATGCAAGACTTTGCTGCTTATACGAAGAACCTCTTTAGATGGGCGATGTGCCACGTTCTGGGTATTAGCTCGCCCGAAAGATAGGCAATTTTGTAAGCTCATTTGCCGAGGACTTCGTGTACTCTGTAGGGCCCTTCCCACGTGGCTTCGAGCTTGCCGAGCTTCTCTGAAAGGCTTATCTCATTGTTTCGAAGCACAAGATCACCGACCTGGAATTGTTGGGGTTTAACCCTTTGGTTGTAATATCGAGCCATCTGCTGTTTGTACTGAGCTTCTTTTATGCTGGCTTGTTCCCTTTTTTCCTCCAATAAGTCCAGGTCGGTTCTCGACGGGTATGACTGCTTCTGACCCGTATACTAAACGGTACGGGGTTTCTCCCGTTGGAGTTCGGGGTGTAGTCCGATATGACCACAGGACGTTTTGGAGATTGTAGATCCACTCCGTTTTGTCCTTCTCTAGGCGGGCCTTGAGTCCGTTCACTATTGTCCTGTTGGTGATCTCGGTCTGGCCATTAGTTTGAGGTCGGTTGACCGAGGTGAAATTTTGCTGGATATTGAGTCCTTCACAAAATTCTCGGAATTCTCTACTCGTAAATTGCGTCCCATTATCCGAGATGAGGACTCTCGGTACTCCGAACCGGCATACGATATTTTTCCAGACGAAGTCAACGGCTTTCTCACTTGTGACTTTTGTGGAAGGTTCAGCTTCGACCCATTTGGTAAAGTAGTCGACGGCAACTATTAGAAACCGTTTTTGCTTAGGTGCCGGGTAGAAGGGTCCTACGATGTCAATGCCCCACTCCATAAATGGCCACGGGCTTTGCATAGTAGAGAGGTCGGTCTGGGGTAGTCTCGTCACTTTGGCATGCAGCTGACATTTTAGGCACTTTTTCACGAATTCTTCCGCATCTTTTGCCATTGTTGGCCAATAGTACCCCCATCGCATGACCTTCTGAGCTAGCATCCGAGCTCCAATGTGGCTTCCGCACGATCCTGTCTGTACTTCATTTAATATGTAGTCTGCCTCCCTCGGTCCAACACATCTTAGAAGAGGCTGTAAATATGACTTTCGATAGAGGATCCCTCCCTCGAGGACGTACTGTGTGGATCTAGCTAGAATTTTTCTAGCCTTCGTCTTGTCCTCGGGCACTTCCCCGCTCTCCAATCATCTTTTTAGGGGGGTCATCCAATTTGGGTTGTCCTCTATGATCGCATTAACTTCTGCCTCCTCTATACTTCTGTTTCGGACTTCTTCTACTAGCGTCGAGCTAGTTGGGGAGTTCGCCAGCTTGCTTAGCTCGTCAGCTCGGGTATTTGGCTTCGGGGAATGCGAACTATTTTAAAGAACTGGAAGGATTGTTCTAGGAGCTTTACATTTTCCAGGTATTTCTTCAGCTTCTCACTTTTCACCTCGTACCTCCCCAGCACGTGGTTGACTACAACTTGGGAATCGCAGTGGACTTTGACAGCTCGTACCTGGAGGGTTTGGGCGAGACGCAGTCCGGCAATAAGGGCTTCATATTCCACTTCGTTGTTCGTAGTGGGGAACTCGAATCGCAGTGAGTATGTCAACTCCTTTTTCTCTGGGCTGATAAGGAGTATGCCAACTCCACTTCCCTTCTTTCCCGAAGCTCCATCTACGTATATCTCCCAGCCGTCCGGGGGTGTTTTTTCTGGGATTTCTTGGAGTTCGGTTTTGGCTTTGATCTCTTTTGGTTCCTCGAGGTCCTTATACTGAGCTTCTACGAGGAAGTCTGCCAAAGCCTGCCCTTTTATAGCTCGGCGGGGACCGAACGATATAGAATGCTCCCCTAGCTCGATTGCCCATTTCGCGATCCTTCCTGAAGCTTCTGGCTTAGTGAGAACTTGCCGAAGTGGTAGATCGGTCAGAACTTGTATTGGGTGAGCTTGGAAGTAGGGTTTTAGGCGCCGAGCTGCATTTATTAGGGCTAGAGCGACCTTCTCGAGAGGCTGATACCTCGTCTCTGGGTCTTTGAGAACTCGGCTGACGAAGTACACCGGTAGCTGCCGATCTCCTTCGTCTCGGACCAACACTGCACTTATTGCTTCATTCGATGCTGCGAGGTACAGAGAGAGAGGTTCTTCCTTTTGGGGGACTGACAAGGTTGGTAAGTCCCCGAGGTGGCGCTTGAGCTCCTCAAAGGCTAGCTCGTGCTCTCGTCCCCATCCAAATTCCGGTGCCTTCTTGAGAATTTTGAAGAATATGAGCTGTTTCTCGGCAGCCTTGGAGAGGAAACGACTTAGCGCGGTTATGCATCCTGTCAACCTATGCACGTCGCGGATAGTTCGGGGTACCTTCATCTCCTGCACGGCTCTAACCTTCAACGGGTTGGCTTTGAGACCTTCTGGCGAGATCCAGCATCCTAAGAATTTTCCAGATCGCACGTTGAAAGTGCACTTCTTTGGGTTCAGCTTGAGGTTCGCCTGCCTTAGTATGTTGAGCGTAGTTCGTAGGTCGCTCACCGCCGAAGCCTCTTCTTTACTCTTGACGACAATGTCGTCTACGTATACTTCGACGATCTTGCCGATATGATCTCGGAAGAGAAAATCGACTATTCGCTGGTATGTTGCCCCGACATTCTTTAACCCGAAGGGCATATATTTGAATGTAAAGACCCCGAAGCTTGTTGCGAAAGCTGTCATGATCGCATCTCCCTCATCCATTAGAACCTGATAGTATCCTTTGTAGAGATCGAGAAAGCAGAATACTTCGTGTCCCACTAAGGATTCGATCTTTTCATTGATGTTGGGGAGAGGATAGCAGTCCTTTGGGCAAGCTTTATTGAGGTCGGTGTAATCTACACACATCCTCCACTCTCATTCTTCTTTCTTTACCACTACCGGATTAGATAGCCAAATTGGGTACTTGACTTCAAACAGAAGCCCTGCTTTCAACCATTGCTGCACCTCGTTGTAGATAACTTGATTTCATTCGGCAGCAAATGATCGCCGTTTCTGCTTGACCGGGGTCGAGTTCGGGTTAATGTTAAGCTTATGCGTAATGATTTCCGACGATACCCCCATCATGTCTGTTGGAGACCAGGCGAAGACGTCTTGATATTCTCCAAGGAGCTGGACTACCTGCATGCGAGTTTGAGGTTCCCCTGCAAAGCCGACCTTGACAACTTTTGCTGGATCTGTTTCGGATAATGGAACCTGTTCCGCCGAGGTGTCTGGGATCGACGTTGTTTTTTCCAGCTCCTTGGGATACTTTGATTGCTACGCCTGTGGTTGACCTCAGAGAGCAACCTGCATGCACTCCTTGGCCTTTATCTGGTCACCTCGGACAGTAAGGATTCCAGCCGAGGTCGGAATCTTTAACAGTAGGTGGTAGGGCGAAATGATGGCTCTGACTGCATTCAGCCAATCCCGACCTAGTATGATGTTGTAGGGGGAGTTCGCTTTAACCACGTAGAACTGAATCAGTTTATTGACACTGGTCGGCGGGCTGCCAATGGCAACATCGAGTGTGATGGTCCCTTCGGGTCGCGTCTCGTGCTGTGTAAAGCTCTTGAGGGGCAGGGGCGTGGAGTTCACCCGTGCTGGGTCGAGGCCCATCCTATCCAAGCAGTGTTGGAAGATGATACTCACGCTGGCCCCACCATCGATGAATACGCGATGGACCATCTTGTTGGCCACTCCGACCTGTATCACCAGAGCGTTATTGTGTGGTGTAGCTGTAGGTACAGGATCATCCTCAGAGAATGTGACTGTTTCTCCCTTCTTGAACCTCTTCTTCGTTTGCTCCTCACCCGATGGGACTGGTGGTCTGCGAGCTTCTGCCTTCAACTTAGTTTTTGTCATCCCTGTGGGTAGTCCGGTGATGGTGGAGACCACTCCGTCGTACTGTGGTGCGTCGTACTGAGGGTCATCATCATCCTCGTCTTGATCGACCTTAGCTCGCTTATTGTTTGGGGCACAGCGACCCTGTCCTCCTTTCCGTTTTCCTTTTCTGTTTTTCTTCCCCCCGGCTTCGTATTTCTTCAGAGTTCCCTCCTAGGCTAACCTCTCTATCTGTTCCGCGAGGTCACGACAATCCTCCGTGTGGTGCCCATGGTCGTCATGGAAGGAGCAGTGCTTGTTTCTGTCCTGCGGTTTAGACCCTGACATAGGACGTGGTTTAGTGAACCAGTCCTCGTGGAGTGCGAAGATCTCAGCATTCGTTTTCACAAAAGGAGGCCGTTGAGACCGCTCTGGTCCCACCCGAGGTCCAAGCAGGGATTGGATAGGTCCTGATCCGAGCCGGGACTGGATAGGTCCTCTTTGGAGGCGCTCGTGAGCACTTCTCCGATCCCGATCATTCCGACCTCGATCTTCTTCAGTTCTCTTCTTCTCGATCTCTTCCCGCTTCAATCGGTCCGCATCTTGGCCATCAGCGAACTGGTATACAATCCTCCACATCTCCTGAGCTGTCTCAGGTTTCTGTTTAGCGAGCTCTTGGTTCAGGGACCCAGGAGCAACCCCATTTCGGAAGGCCGAGATGAGGAAGACATCGTCGAGTTTATCGACCTTCAAGCTTTCCTGCATGAATCTGGAAGCGTACTCCCTTATAGATTCTTTGTCCTTTTGCTTCACCGATAGGAGGTAGGCTGTGTCTTCGGCTCTTTCTAGGGCTCCGAGGTCGCCTTTGGATGTGATGTCGCTTGGGACTCCGCTGCGGGCTTGGACTCTGACGCTGGTTTGGAGCCCGTCGGGTGTCATGCTTTCCCCTCGGCTCTGGCTCCTGGCTCCTGGTGTGGTGAGGAGTTTTAGGTAGGGATTTTCGCGTGGAACTCTCCCTAGCCTCGGGTATGAGAGACATCCGGGTCATCGCGAGAAAGCGTTTGAAACGCTCCTTGTTCGCTTTAGCGAATTCGGCGGCGGCGTAGGTGGTGGCAAGGTCAAAGTCTCTGGAGAGATCATCCTCCTTCGACTCAGATTCCTTTGGCTCCGACTCGTCGTTGATTTCTTCGACGTACCCTTCTGGAGTATCACCCGTTCTGAAGGACTGTCCGTTGTGTGTCCTCCGATGCCGATTTTGTGGTGGGTTTCTCTGAGGGATGTACTCTAGCGCGGACATCCTTTCGTAGGGATTTCCTTCTATTGGGTCACTGGTGTGCCTCTCATTTGGAACCGAACTGCCTTTCTGGCGATTCTCCTTGCTTATGGGGTGGCTTTCTGCTTCGTTAGGATTCCCGCGTTGGCTTTGGGCCTCCCGCACGCTTTGTGATCGCGTTACCATCATAAATCAGCTACGAAAGAACCGTCGATCTTTCCCACAGACGGCGCCAATGATAAGTCTAGGGTTTGCGAAAGTAGCTGAAAGAAATAATAACACGATGACACAAGGATTACGTGGTTCGATCAAAGTGATCTACGTCCACGGGAGAGAATATAGAGAGCTTTTATTATGCTTGAGAGTACAATGAGTATTGAATCCCCCCATACCTCTAATCTTGCATCTATTTATAAGCCTTGGATTAAGCCCTAAATCCTTCTAGGGATCGGACTCCTTATACATATCTAGTTTCTTAATACATGCATATCCGATTTCCATTCGTAGTAGAATTCTATCTTCTTCCAAAGTAGGGTTTCATTACTTGGTCTTCAAGGCAGATGTTGACTTTGTTTGGGCCGAACTCTGTGGGCCAAGCTTTAATATACAGGCCCAATTAGCCCTAGGTCGGGCCCAGGATGAGGCCGGTACTATCACAAATCTAATATAATAATGGTTATAAAACTTTTTTTTCCCTTACGAATAAATATAAAATGATTGGGATTTTTCTTAAAAGAAAAATGATTAAGAACTAATCTTATATAGATATATTATATATATATACTCTCACTGTCCCATAATAACCAAAGCTGCCAAAAATTGTTCCAAAATAAGTGTTTTATTGTAGTTTTCAATGTAAATTTTAGGGTAAATTATCACACTTACCCCTTGACTCAAGTAAAAAGTTTTACTTTTTCAGTTTTCTATGCAATAATTAGAAGTAAAATGTGTTTCTATTCACTGTCTTGATATACGTTTTTTGGCGACTCGAGATACTTATTTGGGGACGGATGAAGTATATTTGTTTGAGAATTAATCCTTACTAATAATAAATTAATAATGGTGCAACCTTTGTGACACATTTTAACAGTCGCTCACTACCACACGCAAACGCACATGTATCAATCAATCTTTGCCTTATATGTAATGACAAACAAAACCCTCACTGAAATTTCTTTTCAAATTTTGATCTGATTGAAGCATTATTTTTTTTTTATTAAGAAAATCCAGTCACTTAATTATGTCGGGAGTGTGTGTGTGTGTAAATCTCACTAGCATAATGATCAAGAATAATCTCTTTCCTTTAACCAAGTCAAAAAAGTGGATCAAACCAAGAATAACAAAACAAGGTATAGATGACAACAATTCCTAGTGGAAAATTTAAATTAGAAGAAGCCATGAAAGATGAAACTATAGTCCGAAAACTCTCTCTATGATTAACAATAATTTGCTTAAACTAATTTCCTTAATTAAGTGTTTCGGGTCCTCAAAATTTAAATACTAAGGACGTGGACATATAATTATAGCATATAAAACTTAAAAAGTAAAAAAAATGTATTGATGACAAGGATAAAAGAGAAAATTTGACACAATTTAATTTTAAAACTCTGAAATATACAACTTATATTATATGCAAAGATAAATTTAAATTTCAAAATATTACACTTATTATGAGTATTTGGTACGTTCATCTAAACTCATTAAGTTACATTAAACTCATTGACTCGAGTTAATAATAAACAGGTCAGTTAATTAAATTTCGAGGTTGAATTTAGAGTTCATCATAACAAATAATCAAAGACCACACCTCAAAATCTCATTACGGTGGTATCCAATTCGGATTTTTTACTCTCAATTTGTGTTTCATTCTCTGTTCCTTCTATTAGTTGAATGATGTGGCATGACTAGGATTTATTTCACCCCTTTAAGATATATATAATTATCTTCAAATCGTCATATGTCAATAATCGAATGAATGGAATAGATGATGAAACACAATAGGAGTAGAGGATCAGAGTTGGGTGTTATCGCTACGACTTCATTTTTACAATCGATTTGAATTTCAGACATGCTGTTATTTTTATTTTTTGGAAGAATGCGATCGATTAAAAAAGTACTAATTTTTTTGGAGTTATGTGAAATCCGTCTTCAAATTCTCTTCTCGAATTTCCTAAAATTTAATTTCTACCATAATTTTGCAATATCACAAACACGTTACATCTGCACTCATGTGGAAAATAGACAATTTTCAGTGGCATCCAATTCTGATAAGAGAGTCATTTTTTTATTGCACTTGTAAAAGCAAGCAGCCACATTACCTAAAATTTCTTACGTAAAAAAAAAGGGGGGGTCTTCAAAAGGATGGCCTCCTCAATTGCTTTATGGCGTAAGCTGTTTCTTGCTTCATGTAAATTAAATTTGGCTGAATTTTTATCTGATTCTTCTGAACCAATCACTTTGATTGATGTGTTTTTTTTTTTTTTAATTTTATTTAATACTTATGTAATGGTGGTTGATAGTTTACAAACTGCATGAAGTAATAGTAAACAAATCAAATGTTAAGAAGGGAGATGTGATAAATATATATTACTCATTCTTGTTATCCAAATACATTTATGCTTAAAAGCTCTTGTTTGAGACTGTATGATACTTGTTTAGTGCTTGCTTGTTTTGAAATTTGAAGTGTATATTTTGCTGATGAGTTATGGTATTCTCAGGGGAAATTTCTTGGTTGCATAGAGAAATTCTTGACAGAGGATTGTCATCCAATTTGAGAATCATCATTGATTTCTTGAATCTATTGACTGCCTTTGTTTTTTATGTGGTTTTACTTGCAACAAGGAGAAGTAGTTTTAGTTTTAGAGAGAGAAGAAGGGATTGGTTTAACATAGCAATCTTAGGGGGCTGTGCTCTTGTGAGCATACAATACTATGGTGCAGCTATACATAGTTTTATCACGGAAGGCGAAGAATTTAGTCGTCTGAGGTGGTTAGTATGCTTTGGAAGGGGACTCATTTGGACCACCTTAGCCATTTCTGTGATCGTTCGAGGTTCAAGATTCATTGCTGTCCTCAAATCTGCTTGGTGGATAGTATCTTGTGTGTTGATTTCAGCATTGAACATCTTAGATTTAGTAAATTTACACAGTGTAAAGATTCTAGAAGTTGCACCTTGGCTTGCAAATTTGTTGCTTTTGTTATGTGCTTTGAGGAATCTTCATGAAATTGTATCTCAACCGGTGTTACACAGTAGCTTCTCCGAGTCTCTACTGGTTCAAAGCTCGGAGAAAGAGCGTGTGGATTTAGATGAAGCATCGGTGTTGAGTAAATTGCTGTTTTCTTGGGTGAATCCGTTGCTTCGTTTAGGTAACTCTAGAGCTCTAAATCTTGATGACATTCCTTCACTGGGATCTGAAGATGAAGCCCTTATGGCTTACAAGAATTTCGGTGATGCATGGAATACACTCAAGGAAGAAAAGGGCACAAAAAAATCGGATAATGCTGTTCTTGGAGCTATCACAAGAGTGCATTGGAAAAATATGGTGGTGGCTGGAATTTGTGCACTGGTTAGAACATTTTGTGTTGTGGCTACTCCATTATTTCTGTATGCTTTTGTTAGCTATTCAAATCTTGAGGAGAAAAATCTGAAGGAGGGTGTTTTCTTGGTGGGATTATTGATTGTTTTGAAGGTTGTCGAGTCTCTCTCTAACCGGCAGTTCTACTTCTTTGCAAGACGAATAGGCATGAGAATGAGATCAGCTTTAATGGTGGCAGTTTACCAGAAGCAGCTTAAGCTTTCTAGTTTAGGGAGGCAGAGGCACTCAACTGGTGAGATAGTTAACTATATCTCGGTTGATGCTTATCGTATGGGGGAATTCGTGATGTGGTTCCATGTCGGGTGGACTTCAGTAGTCCAGCTGTTTTTAAGCATTGCTGTGATTTCCTCCGTTGTAGGCCTTGGTGTGGTGCCGGGATTAGTACCTTTCTTCGTCTGTGGCCTTCTGAACGTGCCGTTTGCAAAGCTGTTGCAGAAGTTTCAGACCGAGTTCATGATTGCTCAAGACAGGAGACTGAGGTCATTGTCTGAAATTCTCAACAACATGAAGATAATCAAGCTGCAGTCGTGGGAGGAGAATTTCAAGAACTTGGTTCAATCTTTTAGGCAGAGTGAGTTCAAATGGTTGTCTGAAACTCAGTACACGAAGGTATATGGCACGGTGCTGTATTGGATGTCTCCAACAATTGTGTCGTCTTTCATATTCTTTGGATGCGTGGTTTTCAAGAGCGCTCTGCTGGATGCTGGCACCGTGTTCACAGTCATGTCGGCACTTAGGATCATGTCTGAACCTGTTAGGTTTATACCTGAAGCACTGTCTGTTTTGATTCAGGTTAAGGTTTCATTTGAAAGGATTAACGCGTTTTTGCTGGAAGACGAACTCAAACAAGACGACATGTTAAAATCTGGTGCAGGAGATTTAGGCCATATCATTTGTATACAAGGTGGTTGTTTTAGTTGGGATGCAGAAGCAACATCTTTGAACCTGCATGATATAATGGTTGAAACAAGATTAGGAGAGAAGATTGCTGTCTGTGGGCCCGTTGGCGCTGGAAAATCTTCACTTTTGTATGCAATTCTTGGTGAAATACCAAAAATATCTGGAACTGTAAGTTTTTACTTCATCATCAAAGTTTGCTTCAATATAAACATTGAAATTTGATTTTAGTGTTTTTTGTTTTTGTTTTTTTTTGCAGGTGAGTGTTCTTGGATCAGTGGCTTATGTTTCTCAAGCTTCTTGGATTCAAAGTGGAACTATTCGCGACAATATACTCTTTGGGAAAGCGATGGAGAAGGCAAAGTACGAAGAAGCAGTTAGAGCGTGTTGTTTAGACAAAGATATCGAGAGTTTTGATTACGGAGATCTCACTGAGATAGGCCAGAGAGGGCTGAATCTGAGTGGAGGGCAGAAGCAACGAGTTCAGCTTGCTCGAGCTGTATATAATGACGCGGATATATATCTTCTCGATGATCCTTTTAGTGCAGTGGATGCACATACAGCAGCAGCCCTTTTCAATGTAAGAAGCAATAATGCAGTAGAAATGTTTTATTTTCTCGACAGTTAAAAGATTGAGCCGATTTACTGCAGGACTGTGTGATGACTGCACTAGCAAAGAAGACAGTAATTCTTGTGACTCATCAAGTGGAGTTCCTTCATACCATGGACAGGATTCTGGTAATGAATTTTAATGATTGTTTATAAAATATTTGTTGCTTGTGTTGAAATTATATGAACTTTCTCAAATGATGGTTTTAGGTTGTAGAAGGAGGACAAATTACTGAATCTGGAAACTACGAGGAACTTCTGATTGGAGGGACGACGTTTGAACAGCTCGTGATTGCTCATAACAGCAGCATAGGATCATTTGATGATTCATATGGCTCAAAACATCATGAGCCTAATGTAGAAGGTATGAATCAGATAGAGGAGAAAGATCAGTTCGAAAAAAAAGAAGAAAGAGAAGAAGAGATTGTAATAAATCCGAAAACTCAGCTGACAGAGGAAGAGGAGAAAGAAGTAGGAGATGTAGGGTGGAAAGCTTTCTCACATTACATCCTTATTTCAAACGGATTAATCTACGCTTGTTTCAGTGCGATATCTCAATGTGGTTTCGTGGCTTTCCAAGCTGCTGCAAGCTTCTGGCTAGCATTCTCAGTTCAAAATCCTGAGAAAAATAGCCTCTTCGTTGTTGGAATTTATACTCTGATATCGTTACTTAGTGCTGTCTTCGTATATTTTAGATCACTCTTTGCAGTTCTGTTAGGCCTCAAAGCATCCCAGTCCTTCTTCTCGGGTTTCATCAACTCCGTCTTCAATGCTCCAATGCTCTTCTTTGATTCAACTCCAGTCGGGAGGATATTAACCCGTGTAAGACTTTCTTCTACCATTACCTTTTGATTTACATATTTTGATCTGTGATTGAATTTGATGTTTTGGTTTATTCATGATCAGGCCTCGTCGGATTTAAGTGTACTCGATTTTGATATCCCTATGGGGTTCCAGTTTGTTATGGCCGCCTCCGTTGAGATTCTTGCAACAATAGGCATTATGGCTGCTGTCACATGGCAAGTTCTCTTTGTGGGATTATTTGCTGTTGTATCCTCAAAATATGTCCAGGTAAGACTTACTAAGTTATTAAAACATCAAATTATAGTTCAGACATAGGTTTTGTCTGTAATTCTGTTGTCTGATGAAGGGATACTATCAAAAATCTGCTGGGGAGCTGATGAGAATCAACGGAACGACAAAAGCCCCCGTTATGAATTATGCATCCGAGACAGCACTCGGAGTTTCAACAATAAGAGCATTTGGGGTTGTTGACAAGTTCTTCTCAAACTACCTTAAACTTGTAGACACCGATGCTAAGGTTTTTCTTTCCTCAAACGCAGCCTTGGAATGGCTCGTTTTGAGAACCGAAGCACTTCAGAATCTCACCTTGTTCACTTCTGCAATCTTTTTAGTATTGTTTCCCAATAATTACATTGCTCCAGGTAGTTTCTTCTCTTGCTGCTTACTCAAAACTCTTCAAGTTTTAACTATTTCTTGCTAATTTAGACCTTTTTTCTGTTGTTGCAGGTCTAGTAGGACTCTGTCTTTCTTATGCATTCGCGCTGACTGGAACGCAGGTATTTCTGTCGAGATGGTATAGTAGTTTGTCTAACTATATCGTCTCCGTGGAAAGGATCAAACAGTACATGCACATTCCACCAGAACCTCCAGCCATTGTAGCAGATAATAGGCCTTCACCTTCATGGCCTTCGAAGGGCAGAATTGAGTTGCTCGACTTAAAGGTGAGAAATCGAGCACTTATGCTAAAAATGAGCACTCTGAAGAAGAATAGTATCTAATACCGATGTTTTTCTGTTTCCAGATACGCTATCGTCCTAATACTCCAATAGTCCTCAAGGGGATCACCTGCACATTCAAAGAAGGGAGTAGAGTGGGAGTTGTGGGCAGGACCGGAAGTGGGAAAACGACCTTGATCAGTGCCTTGTTTCGTCTGGTTGAGCCTCACAGCGGGCGGATTCTGATAGACGGGCTTGATATTTGCTTGATAGGACTTAAAGATTTGAGGATGAAGCTCAGCATTATTCCTCAAGAGCCAACTTTGTTCAGAGGAAGTGTGAGAACAAATCTTGATCCATTAGGCCTTCATTCTGATGACGAGATATGGAAGGTGAATTCTATATTAATTTGAATTCATGCAGCTGAAAATTTTGAACTTGTTTGATTAATTTAAATGATTCTTGATTTGTAGGCTCTTGAAAAATGCCAACTTAAGTCCACAATCAGTAATCTGCCAAACTTGCTTGAATCTTCTGGTGAGACTAATATAGCAAAAAAATAAATAATGATTATCATTTAATATAAATGGAAGCATTGAAATTGACTGAGATTGGTTTGATCATTGATGCAGTGAGTGATGAAGGGGAGAATTGGAGCATGGGGCAGAGGCAGCTCTTCTGCCTCGGAAGGGTCCTTCTGAGGAGGAACAAAATCTTGGTTCTAGACGAGGCGACTGCCTCAATTGACTCGAACACGGATGCCATATTGCAGAAGATAATCAGACAAGAATTTGCTGAGTGCACAGTGATAACTGTGGCACATAGAGTTCCAACTGTCATAGACAGTGATACGGTGATGGTCTTGTCTTATGGTACGCTTCTGTCGCGTGTTTTCAGATGTATTTGTGAAGTGAAATACGAGATGTGATGGTAAAATAGATATTGCAGAGATTATATGGTTTGTTGAATTTGTTGCAGGGGAGTTGGTGGAGTATGATGAGCCTTCAAAGCTTATGGAGATCAATTCTTCATTTTCACACCTTGTGGCTGAATATTGGTCAAGTTGCAACAACAATTATTAGTACATCTCAAGGTATATACTTTCAATTTGAATAATATGATATTCAACTAATTTTGAGATGTTAGTTTATAATAACATGTAAAATATAAGTAATAGAATTTTGTTCCAAAAATAAATTTATCAAGCAGAGTGATTATAAGAGTATAATTGGATCAGAGTGATGAAAAATGAGAACACAACAACACGCCAAAGTGAAATATTCTTCAACCCCTCCATTTTACTCATTCAAACCTCTTCAAGACTCACTAGCTCTCCGAGAGATGGCAGAGACTGCAAATTGATGAATTTGTATTGATGAATCTGCTTCAATCTGTTGACCTCGAGTCGAGTACTGTCAAGCTCAAGCCCTTATAAAACCACACTTTCAAATACTCCAAATTTGAATTTTTAGCTCCATAGCTTCCATTACATTACTCCTTACCGCCATTGATGACTCATTTTCATCATCCATTTCATCCTCAAATATAATCCCCTGTTCTTGAATCTTCACCTTCTTCTTCATCTCCGCTTCTCGAATCTCCATAACCATCCCTCAATCTAATCCACACCTTCAAAGATCTTTTAAGCTCATTCAAATCCTTCAACAATCCCCACTCCTTCCTAGGGCTGGAGAAAAATACCGAATACCGTTATACCGTACCGAAAAAATACCGAATATACCGAAATTTTGGTATACCGTAATTTTCGGTAGGGTAACGGTATTGATTTTTAGATACCGAAGGTATACCGTACCATATCGAAAATTCGGTGTATACTGTAATACCGGTATATACCGTAATAAATTAATAATAAATATTTAATTATTAATAATAATAGTTAAAATTAATAAATACTCCCTCCGTCCCATTATTGTTGGCCTGTATTCCTTTTTGGGCCGTCCCACGAAAGTTGGCCTGTTTCCTATTTTGGCAAATTTAGTACCTACTTAGGCCTTAATTAAAAAGCTTAATCTCAGCCACTTTTTTTGACTGTGTGATCTTAAGATGTTTGACTAAATTAACAAGAATTAAATATTAAATAAAAACTACACTAAACATGTGGGTCACACACCTTTTATCCTTAATTCCTTTCTCCTAAATACCCGTGCCCAAAAGTTTTGAGCCAACAATAATGGGACGGAGGGAGTAATATTTTTTTATTATATTTGTTTGATATCATCACATTAAGTATAAATATTGTTGGGAGTTTAATTATTGGAATTTTTATAGTATATGTATGCACATATTAATTTTTTAAACATATAAATTTTCGGCATGAAACGATAAACAAATATACCAAGAAATTTCAGCATGAAATAGTATATCGGTATAGCGGTATACCGGAATTTTTCGGTATACCAAATTTCAGTAAGGTATACCGAAAATGTGGTACGGTAAAAGTATGTGATTTGCTCCATACCGAAACTTCGGCATACCGAACGGTTCGGTAAGGTAAAGGTATGAAATTTCTTATACCGTTACTTTCGGTAAGGTATAAGGTATGGCGAAAATTTTACGATATACCGTACCGCCCACCCCTACTCATTCCAACCACTTCCAACACGAACTTCGCTCAACGTGTTCAAACACTTCATGAGGGATACTGGTGAGGTTGTAATAGTAATCCACATTCAAGATTCTTAGTTCAAACAAACTACATATACTCTCCGACAGCTCCACTAAATCGTTTCCCATCAAGTTGAGATGCCGAAGCTTGATCAAGCTCGAGATCTCCCGTGGCAGCTCTGATAAACCACACGAGACTATAAGAAGCGTCTGCAAGTTGTAAAGCTTGCATACGCTCCTCACGTCTTCTACGGACAGAATACTGGTACTCAAGTCCAGCCACCGCATATGAATCCAGTTTTCCATTATTTCTCGTGGAATACGACCTTGCTTATATCTTGTTCTTAACAACCTCGAACTCGAGAGGCAAGGACAGAGTGCTAAGAAAGATGTGTGTTTTAAAATCGAACTTTCCATTTTGGCTTATATGCATTCTCCCTTCCTCCCGAATAAGTGTTCTGGCAGCCAAAAAATATATATAAAGATAGTGGGCAAAATTACACATTTTATTTTTAATTATTGCATAGAAAATTTAAAAAATTAACTTTTTGTCTTGAGTCAAAGGATAAATGTGACAATTTAACCTAAAATTTGCATTGAAAACTACGATTGGACACTTGTCCGAAAACAACAATTTGGAACTCGGGACACTTATTCGGGGACTGAGGGAGTAATTCCTAATGCAATGTTGATTTCAGAATCATGACAGACAAAAAACTAATTACCTATACAAATGAGTAGGCAAAAGGTAAAAGGATATTTATAGTAATACGACGACATATAGGTAATGTTCATATAGCATAGTTGATAATTTGATACTCCCTCTATTTTTTTTAAGTGTCCTATTGAGAAAAATTACAAAAACCAAGGAAGCATGATATATTACTTTTATATCCATATTTATAATTTTCAAAGTCTAATAATTATATTTTCCAATAACTTTTTTGAGGGTAAAATAGGAGTTTTGTCATTATTTTAATCTCAAATTCCGCAATAGGACACTTAAAAAGGGACAAGAATTTTTTCTCAATAGGACACTTAAAAAAAAACGGAGGGAGTATCATTTATTAGATGTAAATTCTAATATGGAAATGAGATGACTTTGGCTTCTAAATATTAAATGAATCTAGATCTATGTTACTTTCAATCCACTAAAAAGACATAATTATACATCCATCAGTACTGAAAATATAAAGGAAGTACTTGCACTATTTAACCTAATAAAGTGAAGTATGAAATATCGTATTCTTTTGACATAATTTTCTTTTTCAGAGAATTCTTTTGACATAATTAATATCTAACTTATGACATAATTAATATCTAACTTATTAGCAGCAAATCTTACTTGTCAGAAGAATTTCACGTGATTAGGATTGCTAATTATGTGATTAGCAAGTGATGATGGTAACTAGTGTTGCCTTCATAACATATACTACTATTTTGATTGATATTTTTCGACAAATTAAAGTCATTTATGATTTTCTGTCGGTTATTGTGCAAAAGAAAACAAGAAGCAATTAATTTTGCAGTGACCTTCCAAAATTGCATTTCGATTTCATAAGTGCAAGTGGGCACAAGTAGGGGTGAGCATTCGGATTACGGATCGGATTTTCGCCCAATCCGATCCGATCCGAAAATCCGAATTTCTTAAAAAAATAAATCCGATCCGATCCGAATTATCCGAAAATCCGAACCGAAAAAAACCGAAATTTTAGCCCTAAATCCGATCCGATCCGAAAAATCCGAAATTCTCCAAACAATATCCAAAAAATCCAGAAATTCGAAATTAATATAATTATTAATTTATTTTCATCCCATTCGGTAATTGGTAGAAAAAATTCGAAAATAATGGACTAACACTAACATACTAACAATGATCTATATCAATGATTATAAATATCTACTTCTAATAAAATATAATTACTTCCTCAACATCATTATTCCTTCAACAAAAAGCAAGATAATCGGGAAACTTTTCATTCTCAAAGCAAATGAAATTAAATAATTTAAAAAATTAAACCAATAGATATCATCAAGTAAATATCAAGTATTTTTAGGGTTTTAGAATTTAGATAGATATTTTCAATTATTAATAATAAAATAATATATATTATATAAAAAATTCGGATTTGTTCGGTTTTTTAAAGTTCCGATCCGATCCGATCCGAAAATCCAAAATTTTGATATAATGAAATCCAATCCGATCCGAAATCCGAACCGAATTTGATATTTCGGTTTGGTTCGGTTTGGATTTTCCGATTTTGGTTATTTTGCTCACCCCTAGGCACAAGCCCAAAGCAGAATAATGGTAATTACATGCCACATTTACATGTTAAAAAAAAAAAAAATAAATAAATAAATAAATACGCCAAAAAAAATATATAAAATAAATACGTCGATAAAATAATTAAGCCAGGTGGTGCATTTATATACAAATAATACCTTTTGAAATAACCTTTTTAGCAAAGCTCTTCAAATAAATAAGTAAATACGCCAAAAAAATATATAAAATAAATACGCCGATAAAATAAGTAATCCAGATGGTGCATTTATATGTACAAATAATACCTTTTGAAATAACCTTTTATATACAAAGAGATTTCTTTTATACTAATCCATCCCTATATATATATATAGGGTATGGATCTGGTGAGAACCAGTCCTTATATAAAAAATAGGAACTAATCCTAACCACTTATTTCAAAAAAAATGTGTGGCTAGATTGAAATTTAAAAACTTGACATAGATTCAAAAATAAGGAGTGGAGGGCTATTTGGGAAAATAAACACTCTTTTTCTTCTTCTCGTTCAATCACAACTCTCTCTCCCTCCATCATTCTTCCATCTTTCTCTTCACCACCACCACACATCATAACCGCCGCCGCCAGACAGCAATGCCACCAGCACATTCGAATAAATGTAAGGGAATTTGTTGTTCTTGACTGGTTTCTGACCGTACTTTTGCCATCAATTTTCTTCCCTGCAACAATTATTTTGGATTCCTCACTTTTTTCTCATCATTTTTCTTCCCAGCTGTTGGGAAAATTAATAGAGTTTTGATTTGATACCAAAACCCAGCTGATCCCAACCGAGTAGATGATTGCACAAGCCCAAGCATTTTTCAGCTCACCTGTTTGAGCTTATAGAGTTTCTTAGTTTACAGGTAGTCGCAGAAGACACAGCTAAGCTGACACATCTGAAGTATTCAGCATAGCAGACTCAGCAGAGCAAGACCAAGCAGAGTCAAAGACCCAGCAGTATCAAGACCCAGCTCAGTGACAGAAATCCAGCTAAGTGTCAAAAACCCAGCTCAGTGTAAAGGACCCAGCTTAGTGTCAATGACACAGCTCAGGTCTAAGACAGCTCAGGTTAATGACACAGCTCAGGTCAATGATACATCACAGGTCTCAGACACAGCTCAGAGTCAAGACACAACAGAGTCCAAGTCGCTGAAGACACAGCAGAAACGCTTAGTAGCTCAAAGATGAAGACCTTCTCAAGACAAGATCCCGATGTCAGAAGATCTTGTCCGACGCAGTCAAATCAGAGAAGAAATAGCTTCTGCAGATGCAGACCTACTTCGTAGGTTAAAGGCCAGAAGTCATTAAGAGTAGGTAAGATTCAAACGGCTCTCTGCCAACGGCTAGTTTGAATCTTCACCTATATATATCTCACCACCATTGAAGACTAGAGAGGCTGGAAAGACGACTGAAGAAATAAAAGAGCAAACAGAAAAATGAACAACGATTTTCAAAGCCAAATCTTTCAAGAACACCCAGCCAGTCAGCTGTGTTCTTAGTTGTTCACATATTCAGTCATAGGCAGAATAGATCAGAATAGAAACATCTTAAGCCTAGTTTGAACGAGTTCATCATACTCCTTGTTCTTCATTGTAAGAACTCGTTCATAGTTGGAAAACACATACCCAAACCCAGAAAGGTTAGGTAAAGGTACGCTTGCTCGATGCGTGTAATTCGAGTGGTTAGGTTCTTCAGTACCCAGAAACTGAAGGTGTAAGTTTGACAGTGCCCGCAAACTGTTGGAACACAACTCAAGTTCGAGTTGTGAAGTTGCTTGGTACTTGGAAACCAAGTGGTAGTGAATTACCAGTGAACCTGGTCGTGGACATAGGAGGTGTTACTCCGAACCACGTTAAAATTGCTTTGTTCTTTATCGCTTTGTTTATGCATTTCGCTAACCTCTCAAGCATACATTTCAAGCTGCATAAACTGACTAACTGAAAAGTGAAACAGAGCTTTGCAATATGATTTGAAGCAACAGACGGACTTTCCAAACCCACCAACTTCTGCACACACACTCACACAGCCAGCTGTGTCAATCAAGCTGCCATCCAGCTGGATTGGACACAGCAGGCTCTCTCAAAATAGTTTTAACTTGGAAAAGTTTTTAAACCTTGGTGTATTCATCCCCCCTCTATACCAAGGTATCCGTCTTGGGACCAACAATTGGTATCAGAGCAGTGGTTCAAAAGATCACTGTATCTGTGTCAAGTCAGCATTTTCTTTGTTGATTGTGGTCACCTGAACAGATCCTTCAAAGTCTCAAAATCTTTTTAAAATCATCTTATTGCATACTGTCGTGGAATCTTCCTTTTGCAGGAATTTCACAACATAGGAGCTCTTGAGAAATCATGAATCCGGGCATGTGTCCAAGATGCGAAGGTTACATGAACTATCTCCATGACTTGGGGGTACGAAGAACAAGATACCAAAGTATCTTGGAGCATTGGAGAGAGGAATTTCATTCAGCAGCACACCAAATGGACTGTGATGCAATCATCTCAAGCCACCAGGAGATGCGAAGAACAGAAAGGCTGATTGACGAGTTGGAACGTCTCATACTCAGAATATATGACACCATGAGAGACAACCATCAAAGTCATCACAATGTCTGATGGATTTTCTGAAGAATGTCCAAAGGATGCAACCAACAAAATTGATCTGGGGGTCATATGAAGAAGAATCATCTAGCCAGATGAATGAAATAAAACTGACTCCCAAGGCAATAGACAGCCTTCAGAGCTCAATCAAAGAAAGAAGCTCAATCAGCTCAGCTTGGAAGGACCAACAAGGAGCACTGAAATGTGAGCAAAGAAAATGAAGAAACCCAGCTAGCTGACTGGGACCAACTGTGAAATAAAGACAGCTGGATGCATAACTGAAGATGCAGCCAGTCATACAGTTGAGCACATTGGTCTCGAGAAGAATTCAGAAACAACAGATGAATCAGCTGGATTTGGGACAGCTGACTACCTGCTATACAAACTGAGACCTCATCAAAAACATGAGTCGATGGTGAGAAAATCCGCTCGTTAAAAGGAAGTAGGATGCAGCTGAAGAAAAAGCCACCTACTATCAAATCAAGGGGAAACTCTACATAGCTGGAAAGAATCAGCAAAATCAAGTAGAATACCCAGCAGGATGCACTCACCAAAATAGACTCAGCTGGAGTCACCAACTGGAGGGAAACCTGATCCTAGGGATGGCAACGGGCCGGATCTGGACCGGATCCTATTGGATCCAGATCCAGATCCGAATTTTTTGCGTGGATCCAGATCCAGTCCGGATCCGTCGGGTCCGAAAATCTGAGATCCAGATCCAGATCCATCAGATCCGCGGGTCCACGGATCTGGACCCGGATCCATTTAAAAAAAACAAATAAAATCAATACAACACAATTATAGAGTTACTGGTATTGTATACTTTATTAGTTTTCAATTAGAACCTAATAATACAAAAATAAATAAATTATCCTTTTCTACGGTTCTACCTATGATTCGGTTTTTCTTGCTTTAGTAATTTATAGCATGCCTAATTCTTAACACAGACGAGTAACACAGCCTTAACTATTAGCTAATTATCTAATCAAATGGTTTGATGACCAATAGGCAATATTATATGGCAAATATGGTTACATTTTTAGAATGAAATAGGCGAGGCAGACGATACGGAAACCCAAATTGGATGGTCAGAATATGAACATCATCTCTTTATCATTAAACTAGACCATTAACTTCTTAACTCATAAATAGAACACCATAATCAGAAGAAAAAAAAACCAACCGTTCAAGAAAACACACACATACACACACTGAAAATAGAGGAATGGGTGAGGAAGTAAACACGAACCTTTGAAGCAGAGGTAGCCATGGACGATAGAGATAGAGGAGGATGGTTGTGGTTCGCAGGAGAGGCTGGACAGTGGACGGCGGGACGGCGGGAATGGGAGAGGAGATGACTGTGAGAGAGTGAGAGACGGATGGTTGTGGTTCGGATGAGAGTCTGGACGGTGGACGGCGGACGGCGGACGGCGGGACGGCGGGAATGGGAGAGGAGATGACTGTGAGAGAGTGAGAGACGGATGGTAGTGGTTCGGAGGAGAGGCTGGACGGTGGACGGCGGACGGCGGGACGGCGGGAATGGGAGAGGAGATGGCTGTGAGAGAGTGAGAGACGGATGGTTGTGGTTCGGAGGAGAGGCTGGACGATGGACGGCGGACGGCGGACGGCGGGAAGGCAGGAATGGGAGAGGAAAGTGACGGACGGTGGACGGAGGAGAGTGAGATTTGAGATTTGAGAATAGTCTTAGTTTCAGACACAGGCGCGAGAGGCGAGAGAGCGAGAGCGGATAGACTGAAATTTTAGATTAGGGTTTGGTTAGATATAAAAGTATACTGTATATAATATATATATATTAATAGTATGGATCCGCGGGTCGGATCCGGATCTGAAAATTCAAGATCCAGATCCGACCCGAATTTTTTTATATGGATCCAGATCCGGTCCGGATCCGTCGGGTCCAAAATTTTGAGATCCAGATCCCGAAAAACAGATCCGGATCCACGGATCTGGACCGGGTCCAAGATCCACTGCCATCCCTACCTGATCCAGCAGAACAGTCAAGATGATTCTCTAACCCAGCTGACGACATTAAAGCATCCAAGAGATTTCTCAACATCTGAAGGACTTCATTGTTGGAAAACTTCACAGAAGCTCAGAATGCAGAAATCCAAATCAAGATATTGTGTGAATTACTAGGACTGATCATTTCAGATAAAGAATCAACCAGCTGAAGGGGAATCAAGCTCAGCTGGATAAACTGAAGAAAAACTCATTCAACATAAAGAAAACACAGCCGTGGTATCAGCTGACTACAATGATCAGCTGACGGGTTTGCAGATTTTTTTATTTTATTTTTCCCTGAGGAATATGCTATGTAAGGATAAAAATATTTGAATTTAATTCAAATACCCAAACATTCCTTAAATGGATTAGTCTGCAAGCTATCCATCCCATCGCATTTAATGAAAAACATGCAGAATACTGTAGCTTGAGAGAACTGAGGCAGAAGTTAGATCGGTTAGACTACCTCACGCACGCGTGACTTACAATCTATATACACAAGTCATGGGACGTGTTGCGCAAATCTCTCTCAGCCGCAGATCTTCAATTCAATTGCCAAGATCTCAACCATTCATCAAAATGGGCAATTGATATATACATAAAAAATATGCAGATCTTCGCCATACTTTCTATCACTCATACTTATCTCTGAATTTCTTATCTCAGATTCTTGATTATCTTTTTGCTAAATACGTCCCCAAGTATCTTCGTCTTTCAAACCTCTTGCTACAGAAGAAGATCATGGCCCCTAAGAAGAAAACACCAGGAGCAAGCCAGACTGAGAACTTGATGTCAAAGCTTCATTTTGAGAATTGCCTGACTCTCAAGAACTACCAGAACTCAGAGTTCCAGGAGGTGCTGGATCTCATCGAAAATGCCGGACTTTTGCAGTGAGCGACTACAAGACCGAAGAATATCTTCCGCCGGGAAGTGGCAGAGTTCTTCCTAGAGATGTCTAACCGAGATGATCGACTCCGATCCAACGTCTCTCTGCAAATCAAGAAGAAAACTGGACATACAACTCCGTGGGATGTTGACATCAACATCAACCGGATGTTGAACAAGTTGTTCGGCCTGAAGACTCTTGGGGACCGCTCCCCAGATAACTATACCAGAGAAGAAATCCATACCGAACTGGATAAGATGCTGTTCAAGCCAGAACCGTACAGGGCGAGCATGTCCAAGCTCCTGCTCAAGCCCAAGTACAGACTACTTCTGGATGTCACCCATAAGTGCATCATCGGTATCGCTGGATCTCAAGGAGAGATCAGCATACCCAAACTGAAACCAATGATAGCCATCCTCAGAAATGACCCTGTGGATTGGTTCTCATACTTCATGGGAAAATTGGAAAAAGAATCTAAAAAGATTCACTTTGAAGATGACAGCTTCACCCGGTACAGCTGTAGGGAGACAATCTACTTATGTACCAAAGTGGCATGCATAATAGAAAGCTACACTACCGGAAGACAAATCAAGTGGCATGACACAGAAGAATTTTCTGTGTCCAGAATACTTTTCGAAAAGCCAAGTCAGCTCACTGACTTGTTGAAGAAGGCAGCCCCTGAAGGGAAGAAGAAGATGCATGAGGCAAAGTAGCAGACTGCCTCTCCCTCTCAAGCGGGAAAAAGGAAGAAATCAGAGGAGACACAGCCAGCTGGATCCCTACCTGCCAAGAAGAAGCTGAAATTCAAGGCAGCCAGCAAGCCAACTGAGGAGGCAGCAGAAAAACCAGTTGTTGAGCCAGCTGGATCGGAATCCACTCCCACAGCCTTTCCAGTCCAAAAGAAGAAAAATGAGTGGAGACCAGTCAATGAGGAGACAGCTCAGGGATCCTCCTCCAGCACTGACAATGGAAGGAAGTTTGTGATTACATCACGAGAAGCTGAAGAATCACAGATAGTGGTCCCTGACCCTGACCCAGAGAATGCTATTCCCCTTCGCCAAATTCTTCAAGCATTCTCACAACCCGCTCCAACTGATTTCACATCAGTTGAAATTCCTCAACTTCAATCTCTTCTCCTTCCACTTCATCCTCAGGTACCCTTCTCAGATTCCCCTCTCACTTCTTCAGTAACTGAAACCGCCCTGCTCCCTCTCACCCTAATTTCAGCACCCAGCTCTCCTCCCAAAGAACCATCTCCTATAAGAGAGCAGACAAATATTCAGTTGGCTGAAGCTTCTTCACAGCCAGCTGACTCCCAAGCTGAACTCTCTTCTTTTCTCAGCTCACCTAAAGAGCCATGTCCAGCTGACACTCCTTCGCAGCTGGATGATGAAAACCAAGCTGAACCTTCTAGCCCCACTTCTTCTGAGGAAGTCGAAATCCTCAGTCCCAGAACCGTTGCACGTGCTGCCACTATCATAAGGTTCGATGACCTCAGACTTCAAGGATTAAAGAGCGCACTGCAACAATACCCGTCTCTAGTTTCACTCCCCGCCGCACTAGTCGCCGTCAGCGACTTCAAGTTTTACCTTGCTACCAAGATGACTACTTGGTACGCAAATGAAGAATTGGTGGAGTTCTACTCTTTTGCTAAGCTCAAAGCCGAAGAAGCAGCTCTGCAAGAGATCTTTGAATTGGAAGTCTTCAGGATGCATTCATGCATCAAGACGAGCTGATTCAAACTCTTATCCAGAAGGCTAAGCAAGATGAAGTACCTCCATCTGAGGAGGTAATCACGAGAGCCAACTCCTACCTCCACACTCTCAGCTGGATTGTTCCAGTTGAGAATGCCAAGAAAGCTGTACATGCCGACACAGCTGAGGCAATGGTGATTGAAGACGAGCCAACTACTGCAACAGTTGAGCCCGCAGAAACTGCCCCACCAAGTCCAATTGCCGATGACACTCGCTCACTGGTCAAGATCGAGGCAGACAAACCCAGCCAAGTCGAATCCGGGACCCAGACGGATCCTGATGCCGTGCTGTCTGATGCAATGAAGGAAGAAATAGCCAAACAAGTTGAGGAAATTCTATTCCAGGATAGACTCAAATCAGATGTTGACACCCTTCTGCGCATCACAGCTGTAGAATGGCAAGTCCATTGTAATGGACAGTCCATTGATGAAATTCACAGATTTGCCCAGAGTCTACAGGAAAGCACCAGTCAAGATCTCAAGCAATCTTTCGCTTCTCAACGCTTTGATCAGTCAACTCATCTAGAAAAGAGAGTCCCTGAGATCATTTCAGAACTTCAAGCTCCACTGGAAAGCAGCTTCAGCGACCTATCCAGCCAGATGGCAGCTCTACAAAAACAAACGCTCTCCAACAGAACTGACATTCAAACCCTGTTTAACCTCTACAAAGAGCTGGACACTCAGCTCAAAGCTGGAAGTAACAGCACAACACAGCTCAACCTCGTCACAGCAGACAACACAACCAAGATTGCTGATGTTGAAAAAGCCTTGGCCCAGCTAAATGAGACAATCGTCAACCTATTCTCCACCATTGTTGATAATGCCAAAAAGGGGGAAGGTAAGGGGGAAGGAAATGACAAGAGAAAAACATTAAGGGCAGACAAAGGGAAAGTTGTAGCGGGAAATGAAATTCAAGTGTTGCAGTCTGAGATTGATGAAGTTGTTGCTGAGCTGGAAGCAGAAGAACCAGCTAGACGGAGAGGAAAATGGAGCAAAATGATCATCCCTCTTGCCAAAGCTAGTGGAGCCACGCCAAAAGAAATCAATGATACTCAATGGCTCTGCAACTTTGTAAATCAACAAAAGCAAGAGATGAAAAGCTTTCAAGAGCAGCAGAAGAAGAAAGAAAGTTTGCTCAATGCTGAAGAAAAGAAGCTGAAGAAGAAAAGAGCAAACATCAGAGCAACGAAGAAAAAGTCTCAGATGTCAATGAACCGGAGAAGAATAGATGAATGGATCCCAGAAGAGCTAAACGACGACTGGGAACATACAAAATTCGAGTTCATTGAAGATTACTACTATCTGGGAGCCTACCCAAATACGCCTCCAGATGTTGCTTTCAAGATGCATCTAAATGAGCTCTTTCATCAAGATAGGATGACTGCGAAAGCATTCTTCAATGATGCAGAGACCGCAAAGATCCAATTCTCTGCTCCCCAGCTGTATCATCTCCAGCCTCCACTGATACCTGGAACCGATTTCCCTGACAAATTGCAAATAATCGCAGAAGTGAATAAATGGGCAATCAGGAGAAAAAATTCCAAGGTAAATAATGAAGAAGAATATAGGAAGCTGGAACGGATGATCTTCAACCGATACAGGTTGAGAACGGATGAACAGCTTGAAGAAGAGAGACTAAAGAATCAGCAGAGGAAGCTCAATTGAAGACCCAGCCTTTTGGGAATTTTGTCTTTTGAATTTTTGTAAATTGTAAAGTTGTAAAACTTCCTTGTATTAATGAAAAGTTCGCTTTTGCTCTCAAGCTCACCCTGATGACAATAACTCTTTGTCCAGGTACTGAACTCTGAATTTGTTTACCTGCTGTGAATGTTTAAAACTTTTGAAACCCCGTTTTTTGTTAAGGGGGAAGTAAATTGTTTTTCTCAGTTAGGTTTTGGCATCATCAAAAAGGGGGAAATTATTGGGAAAATTAATAGAGTTTTGATTTGATACCAAAACCCAGCTGACCCCAACCGAGTAGATGATTGCACAAGCCCAAGCATTTTTCAGCTCACTTGTTTGAGCTTATAGAGTTTCCTAGTTTACAGTTAGTCGCAGAAGCTGACACAGCTGAAGTATTCAGCATAGTAGACTCAGCAGAGCAAGACCAAGCAGAGTAAAAGACCCAACAGTATCAAGACCCAGCTCAGTGACAAAAACCCAGCTAAGTGTCAAAAACCCAGCTCAGTGTAAAGGACCCAGCTTAGTGTCAATGACACGGCTCAGGTCTAAGACAGCTCAGGTTAATGACACAGCTCAGGTTGAAGACACAACTCAGGTCAATGATACAGCACAGGTCTCAGACACAGCTCAGAGTCAAGACACAGCAGAGTCCAAGTCGCTGAAGACACAATAGAAACGCTTAGCAGCTCGAAGATGAAGACCTTCTCAAGACAAGATCCCGATGTCAGAAGATCTTGTCCGACGCGGTCAAATCAGAGAAGAAATAGCTTCTGCAGATGCAGACCTACTTCGTAGGTTAAAGGCCAGAAGTCATTAAGAGTAGGTAAGATTCAAACGGCTCTCTTCCAACGGCTAGTTTGAATCTTCACCTATATATATCTCTCTACCATTGAAGACTAGAGAGGCTGGAAAGACGACTGAAGAAATAAAAGAGCAAACAGAAAAATGAACAACAATCTTCAAAGCCAAATCTTTCAAGAACACCCAGCCAGTCAGCTGTGTTCTTAGTTGTTCACATATTCAGTCATAGGCAGAATAGATCAGAATAGAAATTTCTTAAGCCTAGTTTGAACGAGTTCATCATACTCCTTGTTCTTCATTGTAAGAACTCGTTCATAGTTGGAAAACACATATCCAAACCCAAACCCAGAAAGGTTAGGTAAAGGTACGCTTGCTCGAAGCGTGTAATTCGAGTTGTTAGGTTCTTCAGTACCCGGAAACTGAAGGTGTAGGCTTGACAGTGCCCGCAAACTGTTGGAACACAACTCAGGTTCGAGTTGTGAAGTTGCTTGGTACTTGGAAACCAAGTGGTAGTGAATTACCAGTGAACCTGGTCGTGGACGTAGGAGGTGTTACTCCGAACCACGTTAAAATTGCTTTGCTCTTTATCGCTTTGTTTTATGCATTTCGCTAACCTCTCAAGCATACATTTCAAGCTGCATAAACTGACTAACTGAAAAGTGAAACAGAGCTTTGCAATATGATTTGAACCAACAGACGGACTTTCCAAACCCACCAACTTCCGCACACACACTCACACAACCATTTGTGTCAATCAAGCTGCCATCCAGCTGGATTGGACACAACAAGCTCTCTCAAAAGAGTTTTAACTTGGAAAATTTTTTAAACCTTGGTGTATTCACCCCCCCTCTACACCAAGGTATCCGTCTTGGGACCAACACCAGCAATAAATTGATTAACATCTTCCTTAAACAACGTAAGAACTTATTTGAGCTGAAGGAAAATCAATATAATTATCTCTCTTAAATACCATAAATCCATCCAAGTTTCCATTCTTGTACAACCATTGTTGAGAGAGAGAGAGAGATGAATTGAGAAAAAAGTTTAGGACCAAGATCCACCATAGCAGAAGTTTAGAAATTAGGTGTTTTGATTTTGAAGAAAATTAATGAAGATGAAGAGGTAAAATATGAAAGGGGGTGAGGTCCAAACAATCAGTTGTTTCTCATTATTGTGTGTTCTATGTGAAGACTAATCACGAGTGATGGAGTTCGGGAAATCATGTAAGAGTTCGGGTAGTGATGCTGTGAACAATTCACATGTTGAAGCAAATAATGTAATGTACAAATACCATATACGTAATGCATAAATCTAAACAATGTAATGCACAAATATTACATATGTAATGCATAAATCTAAACAATGTAATGCACAAATATCACATATGTAATGCATAAATCTAAACAACACAATGCACAAATACCATATACGTAATGTATTAGTTTTGATAATGAGTCTTTTGTGCATTTACAATTTCATATTGATGCACCACGTAAATCGTGTTAATGCATCGTAAAATTATGTCCAGATAATCAGGTAACAAATATGAATACGTTATATATAATGCATAATTAATTGTGATATCCTATACAAATACGATATACATATTGTATAAATGAATGATATTGCATGACAAAAAAATACATATTGTAATACATAAATATAAATAATATATAATGCAAAAGAACGATATAATGAATAATACTACATGTAAAAAAATTCACAATGTAATGCATAAAGTTAAACAATGTAATGCACAAATATACTATTTGTAATGCATTAATTGTGGTAATGAGTGTTCCCTATTATTTGCATTTAAAGTTTCATATTACGTGAATCATGCTAATGCATCAAAAAATTATGTCCAGAACATCAAGTAAAAAATACTAATAAGATATACATAATATTTTAATTGTATAAGTACACACTCTACAAAACTTTTGTTATTCTTTATAAACCGTGTAAATATATTATTTGTTCCGCATTGATAAAAAAATAATTGATGCATCAGAAATGTAATATTGATGCATCAGTTTATACCATACTAACTTTACTTAAGTAAAAAAATGCGGGGTTGGCCAAAAAAAGCGGGTTTGACTGATTGACTATGAGATTAAATCATATCCATAGATCTTGTAGGATGGATGGTTTGGATTGGTTCATAGTTCTCATATAAATAGGAGTTCCTATTTGATCATCTCCCTTTATATATATATATATATATATATATATATGGTGTGGATCTGGTAGGAACTCATTCTTATATGAGTGCGTAGGAACCATGCATTTTTATGACTTCGTAAATGCACAAAATGCAGTACTTTAATGCACAAACATAACAAATTAATTTTTTTCGGCTCCGATTTTAATTTATAGATAACGATTGTGACAACATAAATGTCATTTAGCTCGTTCCGAGGCCTTCGACTCTCCTCGCTCGACTCTTAAATCAAAACATATGTTTATGCATTAAAATAATGTAATTTGTGCATTAACTTGTGTGATAAAAATGTATGGTTCCTACGGACTCATATAAAGATGAGTTCCTATACAATCCTTTCCCTATACATCAAAGAAGCCATAAAACAATACATATCTAAATTCTCGAAATATAATGATATAGAAAATACTTCAATTCAAAAGTGTAATAAATACTGTGTAATGGAACAAATCAAAAAAATATGGAACTGCATGAGAATAAAATATCTATTTTTTCTGCACACATACATCGGAAAAGAAAAATAATTTTCTCACTTACAAAAATTAATTTGTGTCTAAGATCAAATTTAATTTTTTTTAAGAATATATTATTATTAAATAATTTGTTTAATAAGAAAACTATTCATGAGAGAAAAAAAATTAAAATAAATTTAAAAATATGTTCATAAAACCATTTAAATAAAGGGAAAAAGTACAAATACCCCCCTTATGTTGGCAGCTCTAAGTAAATACCCCCTTGAACTTTGTTTAGGCACAAATTCACCATTTCCTAAAGTTTTTAGGTACAATTAACCTCTCGCCGTGACGGAAACGACACTTCCATTAGCAAATTTTTTTTTGATTTATTTTTATTCTTGTGGGATCCTCACAATTCCCAACGGTTATATACTACATAATTGGTGCTAAAAGCTCAAATTAGGAAACAAATTATTTCGAATCCTAGCTCACAACTATCAAAATTCAGGTGAGGTTCTCCTATAATTTGCATGAAAAATGATGATGAACCACTTGAAGAATATGAGATCATTAATATCAACAACAAATAGTTGGCTTGGATTGCAAATTATTGGAGAACTTCGTATGAGTTTTGATAGTTGTGAGCTAGGGTTCGAAACAAATTTTTTCCTAATTTGAGCTTTTAGCACCAATTAATTCTTGGGAATTGTAAGGTCCTACAACAATAAAAATGAATCAAAAATATTTTTTTTGCCAACGGAAGTGTTGTTTTCGTCACGACAAGTGGGTAATTGCACCCGAAAACTTTAGAGAAGGGTGAATTTGCACCTAAACAAAGTTCAAGGGGATATTTATCTACCGCTGCTAACATGAGGGGGGCATTTGCACCTTTTCCCTTAAATAAATTATGTATTACTCCCTCCGTCCACAATAAATTTGCCACATTGTGGATGACACGGGTTTTAATAATTTGTTGGTTGATTGTATTGTGAGTGAAATAAGGGTCCCACTTTTATATAGTTTTAAATTGTGTTGTGAGTGGAAAAGTAAGTGAGGTGTGTGGGGTCTATTACTATAAATGAATGTGGCAAATTTTTTGTGGACGGACCAAAAAAGAAATTGTGGCAAATTTATCGTCGACGGAGGGAGTACTAAATTTAGGGAATAAATAAAAACAATTTACAAAAAGCTAACACTAGTACACTACTACTACATTTGAAAAAATGAGTGCCTCGAAGTTAGCGCTTACCTTGATCGAGTTTACTTGGTTTTTTTAATATTTTTTGTTTTAATTTAGAAACACTTTAAAGGGTCTGCCACATGGCAGCAGATTAAGAGTGTGAAACTTTGTTGTGGGAAGCAGCATCCAACTTGCCGTGTGGAAATCTCACTAGCATAATGATTGAGAATATTCTCTTTACTTTAACTAAGTCAAAAAAAGTGTGTACTCAAAAAAAAAAAAATCTTCAAAAGGATGGCCTCCTCAATAGCTTTATGGCGTCAGCTGTTTCTTGCTTCATGTAAATTAAATTTGGCTGAATTTTTATCTGATTCTTCTGAACCAATCACTTTGATTGATGTGTGTGTGTGTGTGTTTTTTTTTATTTATTTATTTAATACTTATGTAATAGTGGCTGATAGTTTACAAACTGCATGAAGTAATAGTAAACAAATCAAATGTTAAGAAGGGAGATGTGATAATTATATATTACTCATTCTTGTTATCCAAATACAATTATATAATTACTGTTTCATTTATGCTTAAAAGCTCTTGTTTGAGACTGTATGATACTTGTTTAGTGCTTGCTTGTTTTGAAATTTGAAGTGTATATTTTGCTGATGAGTTATGGTATTCTCAGGGGAAATTTCTTGGTTGCATAGAGAAATTCTTAACAGAGGATTGTCATCCAATTTGAGAATCATCATTGATTTCTTGAATCTATTGACTGCCTTTGTTTTTTATGTGGTTTTACTTGCAACAAGGAGAAGTAGTTTTAGTTTTAGAGAGAGAAGAAGGGATTGGTTTAACATAGCAATCTTAGGGGGCTGTGCTCTTGTGAGCATACAATACTATGGTGCGGCTATATATAGTTTTATCACGGAAGGCGAAGAATTTAGTCGTCTGAGGTGGTTAGTATGCTTTGGAAGGGGACTCATTTGGACCACCTTAGCTATTTCTGTGATTGTTCGAGGTTCAAGATTCATTGCTGTCCTCAAATCTGCTTGGTGGATAGTATTTTGTGTGTTGATTTCAGCATTGAACATCTTAGATTTAGTAAATTTACACAGTGTAAAGATTCTAGAAGTTGCACCTTGGCTTGCAAATTTGTTGCTTTTGTTATGTGCTTTGAGGAATCTTCATGAAATTGTATCTCAACCGGTGTTACACAGTAGCTTCTCCGAGTCTCTACTGGTTCAAAGCTCGGAGAAAGAGCGTGTGGATTTAGATGAAGCATCGGTGTTGAGTAAATTGCTGTTTTCTTGGGTGAATCCGTTGCTTCGTTTAGGTAACTCTAGAGCTCTAAATCTTGATGACATTCCTTCTCTGGGATCTGAAGATGAAGCCCTTATGGCTTACAAGAATCTCGGTGATGCATGGAGTGCACTCAAGGAAGAAAAGGGCACAAAAAAATCGGATAATATTGTTCTTGGTGCTATCAAAAGAGTGCATTGGAAAAACATGGTGGTGGCTGGAATTTGTGCATTGGTTAGAACAGTTTGTGTTGTGGCTACTCCATTATTTCTGTATGCTTTTGTTAGCTATTCAAATCTTGAGGAGAAAAACCTGAAGGAGGGTGTTGTCTTGGTGGGACTATTGATTGTTTTGAAGGTTGTCGAGTCTCTCTCTCAACGGCAGTTCTACTTCTTTGCAAGACGAATAGGCATGAGGATGAGATCAGCTTTAATGGTGGCAGTTTACCAGAAGCAGCTCAAGCTTTCTAGTTTAGGGAGGCAGAGGCACTCTACTGGTGAGATAGTTAACTATATCTCGGTTGATGCTTATCGTATGGGGGAATTCGTGATGTGGTTCCATATCGGTTGGACTTCAGTAGTGCAGCTGTTTTTAAGCATTGCTGTGATTTCCTCCGTTGTAGGCCTTGGTGTGGTACCGGGGTTAGTACCTTTCTTCGTCTGTGGCCTTCTGAATGTGCCCTTTGCAAAGCTGTTGCAGAAGTTTCAGACCGAGTTCATGGTTGCTCAAGACAGGAGATTGAGGTCATTGTCTGAAATTCTCAACAACATGAAGATAATCAAGCTGCAGTCGTGGGAGGAGAATTTCAAGAACTTGGTTCAATCTTTTAGGCAGAGTGAGTTCAAATGGTTGTCGGAAACTCAGTACACGAAGGTATACAGCACGGTGCTGTATTGGATGTCTCCAACAATTGTGTCGTCTTTCATATTCTTTGGATGCGTGCTTTTCAAGAGCGCGCTGCTGGATGCTGGCACTGTGTTCACAGTCATGTCAGCACTTAGGATCATGTCTGACCCTGTTAGGTTTATACCTGAAGCTCTGTCTGCTTTGATTCAGGTTAAGGTTTCATTTGAGAGGATTAACGCGTTTTTGCTGGAAGACGAACTCAAACAAGACAATGTGTTTAAATCCGGTACTGGAGATTTAGGCCATATCGTTTGTATAGAAAGTGGTTGTTTTAGTTGGGATGCAGAAACACCATCTTTGACCCTGCATGATATAATGGTTGAAGCAAGATTAGGAGAGAAGATTGCTGTCTGTGGGCCCGTTGGCTCAGGCAAATCGTCACTTTTGTATGCTATTCTTGGTGAAATACCCAAAATATCTGGAACTGTAAGTTTTTACTTCATCATCAAAGTTTGCTTCAATATGAACATTGAAATTTGATTTTAGTGTTTTTTGTTTTTTTGCAGGTGAGTGTTCTTGGATCAGTGGCTTATGTTTCTCAAGCTTCTTGGATTCAAAGTGGGACTATTCGCGACAATATACTCTTTGGGAAAGCGATGGAGAAGGCAAAGTACGAAGAAGCAGTTAGAGCGTGTTGTTTAGATAAAGATATCGAGAGTTTTGATTACGGAGATCTCACTGAGATAGGCCAGAGAGGGCTTAATCTGAGTGGAGGGCAGAAGCAGAGGGTTCAGCTTGCTCGAGCTGTATATAATGACGCGGATATATATCTTCTCGATGATCCTTTTAGTGCAGTGGATGCACATACAGCAGCAGCCCTTTTCAATGTAAGAAGCAATAATGCAGTAGAAATGTTTTATTTATCTCGAGAGCTAAAAGATTGAGTCGATTTACTGCAGGACTGTGTGATGACTGCACTAGCAAAGAAGACGGTAATTCTTGTGACTCATCAAGTGGAGTTCCTTCATACCATGGACAGGATTCTGGTAATGAATTTTAATGAATGTTCATAAAATATTTGTTGCTTGTGTTGAAATGACATGAACTTTCTCAAACGATGGTGTTAGGTTATAGAAGGAGGACAAGTTACTCAATCTGGAAACTACGAGGAACTTCTGATTGGAGGAACGACGTTTCAACAGCTCGTGTTTGCTCATAACAGCAGCATAGGATCATTTGATGATTCATATAGCTCAAAACATCATGAGCCTAATGTAGAAGGTATGAGTGAAATAGAGGAGAAAGATAAGTTTGAAAATAAAGAAGAAAGAGAAGGAGAGATTGTGATAAATCCGAAAACTCAGCTGACAGAGGAAGAGGAGAAAGAAGTAGGAGATGTAGGGTGGAAAGCTTTCTCACATTACATCCTTATTTCAAACGGATTAATCTACGCTTGTTTCAGTGTGATATCTCAATGTGGTTTCTTGGCTTTCCAAGCTGCTGCAAGCTTCTGGCTAGCATTCTCAGTTCAAAATCCTGAGAAAAACAGCCTCTTCGTTGTTGGAATTTATACTCTGATATCGTTGCTTAGTGCTGTCTTTGTATATTTTAGAACACTCTTTGCAGTTCGGTTAGGCCTCAAAGCATCCCAGTCATTTTTCTCGGGTTTCATCAACTCCGTCTTCAATGCTCCAATGCTCTTCTTTGATTCTACTCCAGTCGGGAGGATATTAACCCGTGTAAGACTTTCTTCTACCTTTACCTTTTGATTTACATATTTTGATCTGTGCTTGAATTTGATGTTTTGGTTTATTCATGATCAGGCCTCGTCGGATTTAAGTGTACTCGATTTTGATATCCCTATGGGGTTCCAATTCGTTATGGGCCCCTCCATTGAGATTCTTGCAACAATAGGCATTATGGCTGCTGTCACATGGCAAGTTCTCTTTGTGGGATTATTTGCTGTTGTATCCTCAAAATATGTCCAGGTAAGACTTACTAAGTTATTAAAACATCAAATTATAGTTCAGACATAAGTGTTATGTCAATGTAAGTTTTGTCTTAAAATCTGTTGTGTGATGAAGGGATACTATCAAAAATCTGCTGGGGAGCTGATGAGAATCAACGGAACTACAAAAGCCCCCATTATGAATTATGCATCCGAGACAGCACTCGGGGTTGCAACAATAAGAGCATTTGGGGTTGTTGACAAGTTCTTCTCAAACTACCTTAAACTTGTAGACACCGATGCTAAGGTTTTTCTTTCCTCAAACGCGGCCTTGGAATGGCTCGTTTTGAGAACCGAAGCACTTCAGAATCTCACCTTGTTCACTTCTGCCATCTTTTTAGTATTGTTTCCAAATAATTACATTGCTCCAGGTACTTGCTTCTCTTACTGTTAAAATTCTTCAACTTTTACTATTTCTTGCTAATTTAGACCTTCTGTTGTTGCAGGTCTAGTAGGACTGTGTCTTTCTTATGCATTCGCTCTGACTGGAACGCAAAAATTTCTGTCCAGATGGTATAGTAGCTTATCTAACTATATCGTCTCCGTGGAAAGGATCAAACAGTATATGCACATACCACCAGAACCTCCAGCCATTATAGCAGATAATAGGCCTTCACCTTCATGGCCTTCGAAGGGCAGAATTGAGTTGCTCGACTTAAAGGTGAGAAATCGAGGACTTATGCTAAAAATGAGCACTCTGAAGAAGAATGGTATCTAATACCGATGTTTTGTATTTTCAGATACGCTATCGTCCTAATGCTCCAATAGTCCTCAAGGGGATCACCTGCACTTTCAAAGAAGGGACAAGAGTAGGAGTGGTTGGCAGGACTGGAAGTGGAAAAACGACGTTGATCAGTGCTTTGTTTCGTCTGGTTGAGCCTCACAGCGGGCGGATTCTGATAGACGGGCTTGATATTTGCTCGATAGGACTTAAAGATTTGAGGATGAAACTGAGCATTATTCCTCAAGAGCCAACTTTGTTCAGAGGAAGTGTTAGAACAAATCTTGATCCATTAGGCCTTCATTCTGATGATGAGATATGGAAGGTGAATTCTATATTAATTTAAATTCATGCAGCTAAAAATTTTAAACTTGTTTGATTAATTTATATGATTCTTGATTTGTAGGCTCTAGAAAAATGCCAACTTAAGTCCACAATCAGTAATCTGCCAAACTTGCTTGAATCTTCTGGTAAGACTAATGTTACAAAAATCAAAGAGAATTAATGAATGGAAGCATTGTTATTGATTGGGATTGGTTTGATCATTGATGCAGTGAGTGATGAAGGGGAGAATTGGAGCATGGGGCAGAGGCAGCTCTTCTGCCTCGGAAGGGTCCTTCTGAGGAGGAACAAAATCTTGGTTCTAGACGAGGCGACTGCCTCAATTGACTCGAACACGGATGCCATATTGCAGAAGATAATCAGACAAGAATTTGCTGAGTGCACAGTGATAACTGTGGCACATAGAGTTCCAACTGTCATAGACAGTGATACGGTGATGGTCTTGTCTTATGGTACGCTTCTGTCGCGTGTTTTCAGATGTATTTGTGAAGTGAAATACGAGATGTGATGGTAAAATAGATATTGCAGAGATTATATGGTTTGTTGAATTTGTTGCAGGGGAGTTGGTGGAGTATGATGAGCCTTCAAAGCTTATGGAGATCAATTCTTCTTTTTCACACCTTGTGGCTGAATATTGGTCAAGTTGCAACAACAATTATTAGTGCATCTCAAGGTATATCCTTTCAATTTGAATAATATGATATTCAACTAATTTTGAGATGTTAGTTTATAATAACATGTAAAATATAAGTAATAGAATTTTGTTCCAAAAATAAATTTATCAAGCAGAGTGATTATAAGAGTATAATTGGATCAGAGTGTTGAAAAATGAGAACACAACAAGCCAAAGTGAAATATTTCATAGTACAAACCACACAGCAAAAACATGAAATTACATTCACACACACACACACACGAGAGAGAGAGAGAGAGAGAGAGAGAGAGAGAGAGAGAGAGAATGTAGTTGGCCTTAATAACTAGAGTCCTTAACAGAGGAGAGGATTTCTGGAAATATGTTCAGACAAGCTGTAAACTGAAATATTAGAGCCATAAAGATTGAGCTCCTCCATCGCCGCCGCCTTCCGCAGGAGGTGATACGGCAGCTTCTTCAGGGCGGCGCACTTCATAATCATCAGCGTCTTCAGACAAGGCATAATCCTCACCGCCGCAGATTCCTCTTCCTCCGCCGTAATATCCTCCCACTCCGGCCACTCATTAAACGTCAGCTTCTTCAACTTCGGAAATGCAACAAAATCACTTCCAATCTTCATACTTCCCAAGAATTCTCTCCCCACATTCTTCAACCCCTCCATTTTACTCATACAAACCTCTTCGAGACTCGCTAGCTCTCCGAGAGACGGCAGAGACTGCAAATTCATGAAATCGTAGAGATGAATCTGCTTCAATCTGTCGAACCTCGAGTCGAGTACTGTCAAGCTCAAGCCCTTATAAAACCACACTTTCAAATACTCCAAATTTGAATTTAGCTCCATAGCTTCCATTACATCTCTCCTTACCGCCATTGATGACTCCTTTTCATCATCCATTTCATCCTCAAATATAATCCTCTGTTCTTGAATCTTCACCTTCTTATTCATCTCTGCTTCTCGAATCTCCTCAACTCCTTCATCTCCATAACCATCTCTCAATCTAATCCACACCTTCAAAGATTCTTTGAGCTCGTTCAAATCCTTCAACAATCCCCACTCATTCCAACCACTTCCAACACGAACTTCGCTCAACGTGTTCAAACTCTTCAACCGGCCTAATCCTTGAGGAAAAATCTGCAGCTTCGTTCCCTCGAAATGGAAACGCTCGAGCTTCTCGAGCCTGCAAATTTCATGAGGGATGCCGGTGAGGTTGTAACAGTAATCCACATTCAAGATTCTTAGTTCAAGCAAACTACATACACTCAAAGACAACTCCACAAAATCATTATAAAGTGAACTTGTGTGTTAAAATTCGATGGAATTTGAATTCTGCTCCTCTTTATTACAAAGTGATAAATGAGCATGAGAAACCACGTTAGGGAGTTTGTATTTCTCCAAAATTATACCTAATGAATATTGTTCAGAAATCCATTTCAAATTTCACAGTTCTTAGAAAAAAAATGAAAAATGAAACTTGTTGGTAAAAGCGGTCACATTAGTTAAATCACTTCTAATGGGGAGTCACGTCTGATCCGATTGATAATTTGTATAGACAGAAAACATATTGCAGTTCAATCCAATTTTTTCTCTTTAGACTGATGTTTATCTTTTGTACATTGTTGAAAAATTCATCAGTTAGTCAAAATTGCAATAATAAGCTTACATGAAATTTTCTCTCTGTTTTGTTGGTTTGGTGTTTGCTTGAGGACAAGCAAAGGTTTAAGTGTGGAGGGTTTGTTTAGTCATTATTTATGTCGTTTTTAGGGGTTTAGTTCGTCGTATTTTTGTGCTTGCATTTATTTTTCCAGTATATTTTACTCGTATTTTGGCTTTGTTTTATTCTTTTTGGTTTTTCATGTGATTAGTGTAGGTTGTCGAGTTTTTGGATGAAAAGTGATGGAAGAGGAGACGTTAAGCTCGAACACAACAACTTCACAAACAGCAACAACAGTCTTCGATTCTTCTTCTTCGACGGCAACTTCACGCACAGCAGCAACGGGGAGGCTGGTACAGCAGCTCTTGGACAGCATCTCTAGAACGACAGCAACATGTGAAGAACAGCAACACACGAGCAACTCACGCTGGACAGCAGCAGCTCGACCACAGCAGCAGCAGCTCTGGACGGCCGCAGCAGGAGACGAGCTGGAGAAGAACCACAAGAGAGCAGCAGTAGCTCGACGGACGAACAGCAGCAACCCAGCGGCCGCTGGATTCCAGCCGGCGCTGGAATCCGGCAGGCAGCGGCCGCTGAACTTGAGTGAGCGCTGGAGGTGCCCTTCGCGGATTCATCCTCAGCGAGCGGTGGACTTGAGCGAGCGGTGGAAGTCGGCGAGCGATGAGTTCGAGCGAGCGCTGGGCGTCGACTAGTAACGGCTGTTCGCGATTTAATAAGTAGCAGCTAGGATTTTCTTAAACAGGGGGATACGCACTCTCACATTCTCATTCTTTCGACAGCAGCAGACGACTTCATTTTTCTTTTCTTTTCTTTTTGGCTTGGCTAGAACAAGGAGGATTATGCTCACCGGATTGCAACCGTTTTATTGTAAGGATGTAACCGTTTATTTCTTGCGATATTAATCGGTGAATTCTTGTGGTTTTTATTCGATGATTTATTCTATGCTTAGCTAATTTCTTTGCTTAGGATTTAGTGATTCAAATCGTTTTCGATCCATGCTTGTTTATTATTAATTTCCCCGTTGAGTGAATAGATTTGCTTGATATTGAATAATTGATCACTATTCGATATTTATAAGTAGTGGATGAGATCGATGGATGATTCTACTGCTCGATTATGGTTCTCACAACATTAGATTGACCGGAAACGCATGTCTAATAATTAATCTAGATCGTGTAATTTAGTCTTTAGGGTTTAACGGATTGACGCGAAAGCTATTGACGTTAGCCCTATGTTGAAGTTGATTACGCGTGATAAATTAATATAATTAATCTGTAATAAGTCTGGTGAGAAATCGATGAGAAGAATCTAATCCCTAACACTTTATTTCTTCTTATTTCTCTTGTTATTTATTTGTTATTTTATTGCTTTTATTAGTTTAGTTCTCTTCATTTCAAATTCTCTGGTTTAGAATGTTTAGAATTGTTTATTTATTTTCTGTGTGAATAATACAAGCGGTATTAGCCCTGTTGAGCCTTCCTTGAGAATACGACTTGGGTTAGCTTGTCGCCCTACATTGACCTCGTTCTCTTGCGAGTCAATTCGAAGGTGTTTTGAGTTGAAAAAAGACGCTCCTCACGTCTTCTACAGACAGACTACTGGTACTCAAGTCCACCCACCGCAGATGAATCAAGTCTTCCATTATTCTCGTGGAATACGACCTTGCTTATATCTTGTTCTTAACAACCTCGAACTCGAGAGGTAAGGACAAAGTGTTAAGAAAGATGTGTGTTTCAAAAATATGCTGCAATCTATTAATATATAAAAAACACTGTTTTGAAGAGATGTTTTTGGCGCCATTTTTAGGGTATTTTTGTTATTTTCTAAAATTATTCTGAACGATTTATTGCATTTGACAGTTTTTTATCAACAATTTTTATTAAACAATTTTTAAGCTGTTTTTAAGCACTATTACGACAGATCAGTTTTTATGTTTATGGGCAATTATGTGGAGTGGGGTGTGTCAGTTGTATTTTTTGGATATTAGCATGGGTCAATCAATTCACAATTTTATTAACTGATCACATTATCAATGATTCCAGTTCTGATCGTGGCTGTAATTATCTACAAGCTTCCGCATATGAGAATTTATATCTTCCGTTGTTTCAAAATCTATTAAAAATAACTGCATATCCTTTCAAAAAGAAATTAAAAATCACTGCATATTTTCTTCGCAGTTCTATACATCCACTCATCTCACTTTGCAATTTAAACCTTCAGTATTTTGTTAATGGTGGTTTCTCGAGAAAGAATCGTGAATGATAGAGTGAAGAAATCCAAGAGGACATATAGAGTGAAGAAATTCTCAAGAGAAGAGTCATTAGTATATATCATCATGGTGGTTTTTTAATTTGATTTCGAATTCTGAAACTGCATAATTGGAGTAGCAGCAGTTGACATTAATTGCTAACTAATTCTTCTGTCATTAAAACTTATGTGCATAGTTAGTGTTCATAGCATAATGGGATTTCATTGAGTTTGTTTTTTCATGAAAATGAGGAGAATAGTTTCAGGAATTTTGTTAGTCTTAATGATGTTGATATTCCCTTAGTTTTCTAACTTAAATTGTTCATTTTCTTGACAGGAAATCAATTTAGGGCTTAAATGTATATATACACTTGAAGTTCAAATGTCACAATTTGGTCCATCTGATTCATTTCCTACCAAAAAGGTACTGAAGGTTTCTTCTTTTTTCTTTAATTCTTCTACACAATTTGATCCATCCGATCGAATTATTTTAAATGTCGTGTCCGAAAACTCTTTTCTATTATGAATATTTATGGATAACTTTTTGTTAATATTATTTTTGTTGGATGTTTTTTTTTCACATGTTCTTCATTTTTTCTTATGTCTTTGAGAATTTCAGGACGTGGGTTAATTTGGTGCTACCATTTTTCGTCTTCATAGTTGGTATTACTATAGCTATGCTCTCAAGGTAGGTTTTCTCAACCCGTTCCCATTTTTCTCCATTTCCTCACACATCTATTTTTTTTTTTTGTTCAATATCTTGAAATGAGTAATGAATAATGGGCAATGGGTTGGAAAAATCTTGAGATAAATGTGTATGTTCTTTCTTTAACATGATTATTAATCCTAATTACATACTTTTTTGATTTTGTAGGTTTCATACTTTCCTTAGAGAAGAAAGAATTGATTTCTAATTATATATATGAAGATATTTATTTGAATTGGCTGACATTTTTTTGCCGCATTTGTTTTTTGTTTTTTTTCCATATCATTGTGTATATTAATATGCAAGGTTATTGAGTATTGAGTGATATATACTTATAATTGTATTTTATTATGTCATTTATGATTTAACAATAACTATTGTTCACGCATCGCGGGAGTGCAAAGCAAATCTAGTATTCTCTTACACGAGAGACTAACAAAGGGTGGCAGATTTCACATTTTTTGTCCTCGTCCTCGTCCTCAGTGCTATTCTTCCGAATAAACTCTGCAAAACTGTGTACGATTCCATGAATCTTGAACGACTTTATCTCCTCATCAAAATCATCCTTCTCAAATTCTTGAAACAGAGAGAGATTTGCAAGAACATCAAAGCACTCTCGCCCTTTGATTTCCATATCCGAATCTCCCAAATATCCCAACGCCATCCACATTTCTATTACATCCGCCACCTCGATCCTCGAATCTGTCGGGAAGACGGCGCAGTACGAGAAGCAGCGCTTGATCATCGACGGCAACTCCTTGTAGTAACTAAGATTTTACTGCCTTCTCCACCGTGACATAGGGCTTCTTTCAAGTGCTCCCATTTGGTATGATCTTGTGTGCAGACATTATCAAGAACAAGAAGGAACTTTTTCCTTTTGATACAATCTTTTAGACTGTCCAGAGAAGAAGCTTCATTTTTGTTCCCTGCAATAAAATCTGTTAGATTATTCACCAGCATTTCCACTGGGTTCGCGGGAGATTTCTTCACGCCGTCGATGATCTGTTTCGCGATTCCGGCCTCGTCGAAGTGATCGGAGACGGATATCCATAGCCTTAATTTGAAATGTTGTTGAACTCGAGTGTCGTTGTAGAGTAGCTGAGCGAGAGTAGTCTTCCCGATTCCGGCCATTCCTGCAATAGAGAGCTTGGATGCCGCCATTTTCGGACATGAGTTTGGGGAGTAGAATGTCCATGTCGGAATCTCGGCCATGGACTTGCTGTGAATCGACCGAAGAAGAAGACTGAGGTCGTATTGGTTGAGAAGAAGTGGTGGGGTGACGAATTCCGATGCTGTATACATCTTTCTTCTCCAGAATCCGATCGAGTTGAGCTTTCAGAGTCGCTATTTTCTGGGCAATTTTGTATGGAACTTCAACTTCATTCAACATTAACATGAAAAATGTGAATATAATAAATTATTAATTAATTATAAGAATTGAGAATTTAAAATTGAAATTTAATTATAAAGCCATAAATAGAAATTATAATCAGCTCTAAACAATTGTAAAATAAAGTAAACGAAATTCAATTGAAGAGATGAATATGGAAGAGAATCTCATAAATTTGATGATTTCATCTCATCTCACATAAGGTTGATCGTACGGTGCGGTCTAATCCTTAATTAATTATTTTTGAGTTTTAATAAGTAATTAATTTAATTAATTATGAAACAATGAAATTCATAATTGAGATTAATAAATTTTATCTAACATTATTAAAACATAATTAAAATTAATAAATTATAATTGAAAATTAATAATTTTTAATCGAAGATTATATAATTAAGCACCGATTAAACTAATCAAATACTAATTCATCTATATATATTATTAAAACGATTGCGAATTTGAGTCCTCTCCTTAACATATAGCATTCCTCTCTTGGTAAAACATCTTATATAATGAAATTTTTAACAGATTGTGAGGCAAAAAAAAAGCTTGATTTCTATTGATTTCTTGCAACTAAAGAAAGTGAAATGAAATCAAAGAAACACTCTTTTTGATCAATTATCGAAATATTATCACTCAAAATAAAATAAAATTATATTTAATGTTCATGCTTATATATTGCAAAATAATAATAAAAATAAAAATATTTTTTAAAGGAAGTACAATAAAATCGAAGAAACAACCTTATTGATGTATTTTATTTTAATAATGTAGTTCGCCGTCAATTTTCGACGGGATACACACTAGTTAAATTCAAACAAAAGATTAGGTTGACCGCACCAACCCGTACACAAGTTTGTGCGTTATTCATACATATTATGCTACGTACACAACATCCATTCATAGAATATAGTTTCCCTCCGTTTCACTCATTTTATCTACTTATACTGTTTGGCACATAGATTCTAAAGAGATAGAAAGTGAGTAGGTTCGTACCTTTTGCAGATGAGTAGGAGCAGCAACATGATCCTCGTCGGAGTGATGATGTTGAATCCGAATGTAGTAATCCCATCTGTCAAGAAGTTGCTCCACATCGAACGACGTCCGTTCAAGCCACGACAACCAGTCGTTGACGCTTTTCTCCTTCAATCTCCGGTTGTCTGCATCATCCAACACGTCTCTCATCGCCGTCAGCGTCTCGCAGAGACTCGCAAACTCCTCCTCGCCGCCGCCGTCCCGCTCTTGGTAAGTGGCGGCGAGCCGCTGCGCCATGGAAATGATAGCATCCGCCATGATATATATATATATATCACTCTCTTTCTACTTCCTTGCCTTCACAATTTTTAGGGTACGTAGTAGTACTGCAACAAAATGAATGGAGCTTATATATAATTAGTAATGAATTGAAGGTTAGCACATGCACTTCAGCCAACTTGTTTATTATTATTATTATTATTATTATTATTATTATTATTATTATTATTATTATTATTATTATTATTATTATTATTATTATTATTATTATTATTATTATTATTATTATTATTTTTCTTTTTTTTTTCTGATAGATAGTAAATATTTTAAGATGTAGTTGCAAGAACCCTCACCAAAAAAAAGACGGCACATTGTCCTTTTCTCGCATCATAAATTAAAGTCGTCATAGTGTATAGGGAAAAAAAGAAGGGGAAATTAGTGGTTAATTGAATTTAATAGACACCGCCTAAAAACGTCATCAGAAATATAATAATCATCCATTCATTAATTGTAAAATCACATGAGTTATAAAGATAGTTAGTTTCAAGCAGGAGGTTCAATTATAATATTGCCTAGTGGTAGTGGAGTAACAATAAGAAAATGAAACTCGAAAATTATCTGATGTGTACGATAATACGATCAAGTATATATATATGACTTTAATTGTCAATTCGAAATTCGAATTAATTAAGAATGAGAATCCGTTAGGTTTAATTTACGACAGGGCCGGTAGATGCTGTTTTCTTTGTTTTTATTATATTCTTTTACATGTACCTAACCTTATTTGGAGAAGAATAATTGTTTTGGGCAAAGATAATAGCCGCCACTATATATTTAAAATTGTGTCATTATTGGAGTATTTCTGTTATTTAAAAAATACAAAATACATTAATGTTAGTTTTTTCTGTAGAATTTCTAATTGATGTGAATTAGTTGATGCATATGAATAATTGTGTCAGAGTACCATTTTTTTTATAGTGGAAACCGAGGAATTATCTTCGATGCGCAGTGGATAAATCTCGTCTCATATACCAAGTACATCTATTGATGTTACAAACATTTTGCTTAGGAAGAATTCAGGACCACTATACCACCAAACAAAATGAAATATATACTACACCTCACGCAAGCGGAATTGAATAAAAAACCTCTCGCTAAGGAGAGTCTTGTATTATCTCACCTTTGTCACTTGAGCTAGGCCTCATCGACATAAATAATTAATAATATTATCAACAGTCTATAAATAAAAAATAAAATAATAATAATAATAATACATGCTAGAGCATACGGCATACCAACCGTACAGTGCTATCTACCGCACCCGAGTGTTCTTCGATGATTTTTAACGTGGTGTTGTAATTGCACTGTTTTAAACATTACCATCAAAATTGCAAATTATGATCCAGAAAAGTTAAGCATCTTCAACACCTTTCTCAACCGATCATCGCAAAAATTCAGCAACAGTAAACAGCAAATAATCTGCACATCCTGCACACAAACAACCTCTCATCACCTCCGGCGAATCTCCGACGTCGGTAGCATTAGTTTCTTCCATCTCTGTGCTTGTTTTGATTCCCTCCTCTCCTACTTTAGCAATGTCGTCGGAATCTTGATTTTCACCATCTTCAACAGCTCTGTAATATTTGTTTGATGATAACCCTAAAGAAGGCGGTTTTGTGTTATAATCCGAAGTCTGCGCTCTCTCACTGCTTTTAAGCCAGTCTTGAAGCGTCTTAGAGTGATCGCAGTCGGCGCGGCAGAACCAGGCGGCGGCGGCGGCGGCGGCGTCGTCGCCGTCGATGGGGTCATCTGCGGCGGTGAGATCCACCCATTGTGGTGCGTCGATGTGCTCGTACGCATCGTCTTCCACAAAATCTTGATTTTATTCTTTTCCAGTCGATTATTGATACATCCATTCCGTTCTAATAATCTCCAACTATCGTCAGTGTGCGTGTGTGTGTGAGAGAGAGAGAGAGAGATCGACGACGAAGAAGAAGACCTATTTGCAATTTAATGGTGATATTGATCTTCCTATTTGACTATAATTCGAAATATGGTAAATTACGTATATAGTTAAGAACTCCATCTACTGCAGGGAATTGTAAACCTAGTTCAACAATAACTGTTACTATAAGGGAACATAAATCTATACCTATTATAAAAGAGTGGATTCTTACAAAATTGACTTTGCCTAATATATCCATCTTATAATATTAATTTTAAGGGCAATATTGTAAATCTATATTAAATTTATATTTTAATTGAACTTATATATAAACTCAACACATATATAAGAATCATTCTCCTAATAAAACTCTTCCACCAACTATTATATAGTAACTAATTACTATGAAAGAAAAAATAAAATAATTGATCTTCTAGATGAGATGACAAAAGTAACACAATTGAATTTGATACTAGCTACTTAATCACATGATCATCAAATTCGCAAACAAGAATAGAGGAATAAGTTGATAACAAAAATTAAAATTACAAATAATAGCCGGAGACCAAAAAAAAACTCATGATACAACTGAAATTGAGCAAATATCAATCTCAAAATTCTGTACAAAGTATTTAATATATAAAAAACAAATTCTTGGAAATTGAGATCATGGAGTAGATAAACTAATTATTAATTAAATGAAGCTCAATTAAAAATTATTTATAGTATACAATATGAAATTAACATTGTAACTCTTAAAGCATTTTTATGTTGTATACTATAAAGAATATTTAGAGAAAAACTGTAACAAATAAAGAAGAATACAATATATTTATGAAATAAAAATAAAAGGTCACTTATATCAAGAATCACTATTGAAAAGGAACAAATTAGAAAGCTCATAAGGGCATTGAATCTTAGTACAAATACAAAATTTTATTTCTCGCCCAAAATGAATTAGGATATAAAAGAAAAGGCAAGAGTTAACAACTTTATAACGTGAAATTTTAAATGAAAACTTCCTCAAAATATCAACAAATAAACTAAATTCTTTTATCCTTGTATGCCTTGGTGAAATTTGAAATATAAAATGAGGTTCAATCACATTGTCATGATTTGTAATCAAAATCACCGAATAATTAAATATTTAAAATATTTAAATGAGATGGTTGTTAACTGAACAATCAAAATTCGAAAATAGTTATCTGACCAATCAAATATCGAGAAATATAATTTTAATAATAATAGTACAACGATAAATACTACTCCCCCGTTCATAATATTTTTATCATAATTTTCTTTTCGGTACATCCACAAAAGATTTGCCACATTTCATTTTTGGTAATAGGCTCACACAATTTACAACACATTCTACATCAAAAGTGAGACCCTTTATTTCACTCACATTCTACCAACTTAATCAACCAACTTATTATAGTCCGTCAAAATGAGGCAATAAAGTAGTAATGTACAATACAATTATTTTTATTGATAAATACTAATTTTTGTCAACAAAGAAATCTATATTACAACAATATTAAGATAAAGTTTTATTTGAAGAATAAAATTAAGATAATTTTTACAAATATTAATGTTCATTCTAAAAGATTATATATTGATTTATTTATAAGTATTTTATTTACATGATACTTATATCTAAATGCATATGAATAAAATAATTATATGTGAAGTGTTAAGCGGCATGGCAAGTGCTAAATTGTGTGACTTGTGAAGTTTTAAGAAATGATTTATATATTTGTAGTTTAAATTATAAATTTAAACCAATTTAGGGGATTTGAGCACGATTCAGGTAACACAATAATGGAACAGTCATTAATTTGGTTCCTTAATTTCTTTGATATTTTGAAACCAAACAAGAAAAAATGGCCTACAATATTTAAAATATACTCTCTCCGTCCACGATAAGTGTGGTCTTATTATGTCTTTGGGTCATCCACAATAAGTGTGATGTTTTCATTTTGAAAAATAATCTCATATTTTAAAATAGGTGGATCCCTTTCTCCACTAAGCAAACATCTACTAAATTTTTCTTAACAGTTGTGCCACACTCTCCACACAACACTTAGCGTGGACGGGGGGAGTAGTATATTTTATGCACACAGTCTAAAACTCATAGCTTTCTGATTAATTGTGATTTGTTATAGTAATTATTAGTACATTCACTTAATCTATTTGAACAAATTTTCTAAATATTACACGTTTTACACCCTTTATTATCACCATCATAGGAAACATACTCTCCCAACTTTCCAACAAGCTTCTTGTACATTACTTCTATGTTTTTCTTTCAGACATTAATTAATTAATTTTAGCTTATGATTGGAGATTAGCATTTGATGGAGAAAGAAAAGATTTAATTTAGATATAGATTCAAATTTAAGATCATTCACATATTATCAATGTGATAGTTAGTTTCTATTTTTACTCTATTAAAGAATATATAACTTTCCGTAAAACTTATTAAGTAATTTTTATAAATTGTGTTCAAAATAATCTTCCTATCAGAATATTGAGTATCGCATTCAATATGAATTGGAAATATTACATGTCAAGTTGTGCGTGATCCAATCTTATTAAGTTTGATCTTTTCCAATCATTATGGACTTAATTTGTAGGATCGACTCACTTGGGACTGGAAATATTTAGAGGAAATAAATTTGATTCAAATAGATTTCTTCATGAATTACTTGATCACACAAGCAAAAACAGTTATAGAATTCACAAACAAAACATGTTTGCTAACTATGTTTTAAATCATATATTAATGATACAACACTATTATAGGAGCATCAAACTAAGCTTGACATGTTCACTAAAGTATGTTTTCTTTGGATAAATAATGTATGTGTTATTAATGTTTTAACAAATGTCATCTTTTCAATAAAATGAAATTAGAAAATTTATCTCCACAACAATATAACAATAATATGAAAAATAATATTTCACCTGTAATTGATGCTCAAGAGAAAAGACCTTCAAATCTTTTCTCGAAGAAATAAAATACAATAGAAACCACGACTCGCCAGAAGTAATCATCCACAAAAATGATCGTTTTTCACGAGAAAGTTTACATTTCATCACATATCCAAATAAAAATATTTAAAAATAATAATAATAATAATAGCTATATTTGAAAATGTTCAAATATAATCTCTTTACATTGTACCAAAGAAAATGAAATAAAATATTGGTATTGGTACCACGTGCAACGCACGTGACATCTCTGCTAGTTTAGTTAAAACAAGTTAATTATGGTAAGTTGTATATATATTGATTGTGTGTGTTATTGAGACTTTGATCAAGTCACTAATTTTGGCCAAATTGACAAAAAAAAATGCTATTAATTGTCAAACTCATACTAATAAATTGATGACATTAATTTAAATGATTAGCTGAAATAAAGAATCGCACAAATATTTAAACTTTTATTTGTCATTGTTACTTAATATGTATTGATGCAAGTCGCAAGAGAAAATTGCAAATCTTTAATACTTGTTTACAAAATTTATCCAGTATTCATGTAATTTTATAACTGATAAATCTATCCGAAGCAATTTGAGTCGGATATTTCATTCTAGCATGTTTATGAGCTTATTGTTTTTTTAATTATTTGGGGAAATTGAAGCGGTAAAGATTGAATTCGAGATATTTCTGATCACAGATAAAATCTATTATCGTTTGGATGTCCCCGAAGGAAGAGCTTACTGTTATGTCGTGTTTTGTTTGCCATTATCATGTTGACATAAAACCAACATAACAACTTTAATTAAAATCTTATTCATATCTCAACTGTTTTAAGAAAGAAAAGCAGCACATCTACACTAATTACCAACCACTCCAAATTAAAACCAATGTTGTAGATGGGGACCTAATCAATCGCCTAGTTTTAGCCTAGCTAGGCCACTTCTACCATTGGTCGGCGGAGCTACATTGTTCTTGTTCATATCACCTAGAGGATCAAGATGTGCCATTCATCATTTGTAAGTACTTTCCGTGAGCAACGTTGACTATGTACTGTGTATAGCTTACCTCAAACGTTTTTCTATTTATTTGGTAATATTATTTTTTATTTTAATACATTAGAAATTATTATCGGATTATCAATTTTAGAAATTATTTAAAAAATCAAAGTGCAGCACACGAGATGAATAAAAGGCCTACTATATCTGATGAACAAGATATTACCGCTAGGCAAACACACGCACACACTAGAATATATAACTAACTTACTATCACAAAATATCTACTTTTTCAAAAATAATAATCTAAAAACACCTATTATCTGAACGCGTACGGCCCTAGCTAGCCCCTGCCTTTATAACTTTGCCAAAGACAGGCAAACAACATATATAGGTACAAGAAATTAAATGTCGATTTAACGACATTGTGAAATTCAGCAAGTAATTAACAAACATGCATAATTAAAAACGTGAAAGACAAACAAGAAATGTAGTACCTAGTGCATGCATTAATTTATGTATGCAATTCACACACACACACACACATATATATATAATATGATTTGCAATGAATAATATATCTTTAATACAATGGTTTCCTCAGGAGTACTTTCGGGTAAGATGCTTCTTTCTTCTTGATGCATAATTTTATAGAAGGGAAAGAAATTATAAAGTTGTAATTTTAGATGGTAAAAATATTTTTTTTAGATACTTTGACAAAAGATATAGTATTTTCAGCCCAAGTTACATATGTGATCATGATTAACCTTCATTTTTGTAACTAATATCTAACACGTTCGCGCCATATTTTTTCACTTTCATACAATCTTTCTGAAAAAAAATTGGGATATTTTTTGTTTTTAAAGAAAATTAATTTTCATGGAGTTTACTTCTGGCTGAATGCAGCTGATAATTTAGTTGCATTTTCCTTTCTTCTGATTAATATTGTTCATGCACTGCTTCATTTTTGCTTCACTTTTCAAAGTGAATATCTTAAAAAATGAATGAATGGCTTCTCAGAACCTCTACTGGCTGAAGAGTCTGAGAAGAATCGAGGGCGTTTAGGCGAAGCCACGATTTTAAGCAGACTGTTGTTTTCTTGGATGAATCCTCTTCTTAAGTTAGGTAACTCCAAAACTCTAACAATTGATGATATTCCTCTTTTGAGAAGTGAAGACGAAGCCCTTTTCGCCTATAGCAAATTTAGTGATGCATGGAGTAATCTTGAAGGAGCAAGAAATTCAAGAAATCTTGTGTTTTGGGCTTTGACAAAAGTTTACTGGAAAAATATGATGCTGGCTGGAATCTGTGCATTGCTTAGAGCAGTCTCTGTAGTGGCATCTTCACTGCTGCTTCGTGCTTTCGTGAGCTACTCGAATCTCGAGAGGAAAGATGTGAAGGAAGGTGTTTTCTTGGTGGGATTCTTGGTTGTTTTGAAGGTGTTGGAGTCTTTATCTTATCGACAGTTTTTCTTCTATTCGAGAAGATTAGGAATGAGGATGAGATCAGCTTTAATGGCCGCGGTCTACCATAAGCAGCTCGAGATTTCTAGTTTGGGGAGGCAGAGGCACTCGACTGGAGAAGTAGTTAACTACATCTCGGTTGATGCTTATCGTATGGGAGAATTCGTGATGTGGTTTCATGTCGGATGGACTTCAGTAGTCCAGATTTTCTTATCCATAGCTGTCCTTTTCGTCTTTGTAGGCGTGGGCGTGCTTCCTGGCTTAGTCCCTCTCCTCGTCTGCGGCCTTCTCAACATGCCGTTTGCTAGGCTAGTGCAGAAGTATCAGACAGAGTTCATGGTTGTTCAGGACAGGAGATTGAGGTCATTGTCTGAGATTCTCAACAATATTAAGATAATCAAGCTGCAATCATGGGAGGAGAAGTTCAAGAATCTGATTGAATCTTTGAGAAAAAGTGAATTCAAATGGCTGTGTGAAATTCAGTTCTCAAAAACATATAATGTAGTTATGTATTGGATGTCTCCCACCATTGTTTCTGCTGTCATCTTCTTCGGGTGCGTGCTTTTCAAGAGCGCGCCACTTGATGCTAGCACGGTTTTTACAGTCATGGCTGCTTTGAGGACTATGTCTGAACCTTTTAGGTTCATACCTGAAGCCCTTTCCTTTTTGATCCAAATTAAGGTTTCCCTTACTAGAATCAACTCGTTTCTTCTTGAAGACGAGCTCAAGCTAGACGACGTGGTGATGCATCCAACGCAAGATTCAGACCACATAATTAGTATACTAGGTGGTTTTTTTAGTTGGGATGCAGAACCTGCAAATCCAACCTTGCAAAATGTTGAAATGGAAGTAAGGCCGGGGGAGAAGATCGCGATTTGTGGGCCCGTAGGCGCAGGGAAGTCATCACTCATGCATGCTATACTTGGAGAAATACACAAAATATCAGGAACTGTAAGTCGTCTTGTGGTAGAAATTTATGCTTGAAAATGAGTATGAAATCTTGATTTGTTGTTTTTTGCTTCAAGGTGGAAGTTCTTGGATCAATGGCTTATGTTTCTCAAGCTTCTTGGATCCAGAGTGGGACTATACGCGACAATATACTCTTTGGGAAGACGATGGAGAAGGCGAAGTATGAAGAAACAGTTAGAGTTTGTTGTTTAGACAAGGATATCGAGAGTTTTGATTACGGAGATCTCACTGAGATAGGCCAGAGAGGACTTAATCTGAGCAGAGGGTTCAGCTTGCTCGAGCTGTGTATAATGACGCGGATATATATCTTCTCGATGATCCTTTTAGTGCAGTAGATGCACATACAGCAGCAGCACTCTTCAATGTAAGAATGAAAATCATATTCTATCTTAAAATATATAAGTTTCTTGAAATTTGATGGATTTATTTGTGAATTTTTGTAGGATTGTGTTATGACAGCCTTAGCAAAGAAGACAGTAGTTCTTGTCACTCATCAAGTGGATTTTCTCAATAATGTGGATAAGATTCTGGTAATGCAGTTTTAACTTAGATCTTTATAACTTTCTAAATTTAACTGTTTTAATGCTTTTAGGTTGTGGAAGATGGGAAAATCACACAATCAGGAAACTATCAAGAACTCCTCATTACAGGAACGATGTTTGATCAACTTGTGTCTTCTCGTGGGAGTGATGCTGCTTCGTCTGGTTTGAATCAGCACGAGCCACAGAAGCTCGATGATAAGCCTAATAAAGAAGACGAAAGGGAAGGCGACATTACAATCAGCTCAAGAAATCAGTTGACAGAGGAAGAGGAGAAGGAAGTAGGAGAAATCGGGTGGAAATCAATTTTGGATTACATTTCCATTTCAAAGGGATTCATTTTCGCATGTTCTTGTGCAGCGTCTCAGTGCAGCTTCGTGGTTTTTCAAGCTGCTGCAAGCTTCTGGCTAGCCTTTTCAGTTCAAAATCCAGATCAAAATAGTCTTTTTGTCATTGGAATTTATACAATCATATCACTACTCAGTACTTTTTTTGTATATTTGAGATCACTCTTTGCAGTTCTGTTAGGATTAAAAGCATCCAAAGCGTTCTTCAATGGTTTCACGAACTCCATCTTCAACGCTCCCATGCTCTTCTTTGAATCAACCCCTGTGGGAAGGATACTAACGCGTGTAAGACTTTTTTCTCATTCTCAGTCCTTTAAATTTATGTGTTTAGTCATATGATTGAAGTTCGTGTTTTTGTATGTTTCTGATCAGGCCTCGTCGGATTTGAGTTTACTAGACTTCGACATGCCTACTACATTAGGATTGGCTATGTTTGCCACAACTGAGATTCTTGCAGCAATAATGATCATGGCTTCTGTTGTATGGCAAGTTCTGTTTGTGGGCATTTTTGCTTTAGTTTCCTCTTATTATGTCCAGGTAATTCTTGAAATTAACCTCAAATTCTTGTTCACAAATTTTAAAGCAACAAAATTTGTCTGAAATTGTGTTTTTGGATGAAGAGATACTATCAAAAATCTGCTGATCAGCTTATGAGAATCAATGGAACAACAAAGGCCCCGGTGATGAACTACGCGTCTGAGTCAGCACTCGGAGCTGCAGCAATACGAGCATTTCGAGTAACTGACAAGTTTTTCTCAAACTACTTAAAATTAGTGGACACAGATGCAAAAGTTTTTCTTTCCTCAAACGCGGCCATGGAATGGCTCGTGTTGAGAAGTGAAGCGCTTCAGAATCTTACTGTTTTTACAGCTGCTATCTGCTTGGTTTCATTTCCTAACAATTATGTATCTCCTGGTAAATATGCTTTCTAATTCAAAACTTCATCACTTTTTCTGTATTTTGCTAATGTTTTGACTTTTTTTCCCTGTTGTTGCAGGACTTGTGGGACTATGTCTTTCGTATGCATTTGCATTAACCGGAATTCAGGTGTTTTTTTCCAGATCTTACAGCAGTTTAGCTTACTATATCGTCTCCGTGGAGAGGATTAAGCAGTATATGAACATACCACCACAGCCTCCTTTAATCATAGCAGATAATAGACCTCCAATTTCATGGCCTAATGAGGGTAGAATACAGTTGCTAGACTTGAAGGTGAGAAATTTACTATTTTAAGAGCATATATGATGTTGTCTAAACCCGAACCAATGTCTTTTCAGATACGCTATCGTCCCAATGCACCATTAGTCCTCAAGGGGATCACCTGCACATTCAAAGAAGGGGGAAGAGTGGGAGTTGTGGGCAGGACTGGAAGTGGGAAAACGACGTTGATCAGTGCTTTGTTTCGTCTGGTTGAGCCTCACAGCGGGCGAATTCTTGTAGACGGACTTGATATTTGCTCGATAGGACTTAAAGATTTGAGGATGAAGCTCAGCATTATTCCTCAAGAGCCAACTTTGTTCAGAGGAAGTGTGAGAACAAATCTTGATCCATTAGGCCTTCATTCTGATGACGAGATATGGAAGGTGAATTCTATATTAATTTGAATTCATGCAGCTGAAAATTTTGAACTTGTTTGATTAATTTAAATTATTCTTGATTTGTAGGCTCTTGAAAAATGCCAACTTAAGTCCACAATCAGTAATCTGCCAAACTTGCTTGAATCTTCTGGTGAGACTAATATAGCAAAAAAATAAATAATGATTATCATTTAATATAAATGGAAGCATTGAAATTGACTGAGATTGGTTTGATCATTGATGCAGTGAGTGATGAAGGGGAGAATTGGAGCATGGGGCAGAGGCAGCTCTTCTGCCTCGGAAGGGTCCTTCTGAGGAGGAACAAAATCTTGGTTCTAGACGAGGCGACTGCCTCAATTGACTCGAACACGGATGCCATATTGCAGAAGATAATCAGACAAGAATTTGCTGAGTGTACTGTGATAACTGTGGCACATAGAGTTCCAACTGTCATAGACAGTGATATGGTCATGGTTCTGTCTTATGGTATGTGTGTGTGTGTGTGTGTGTGTGTGTTTAGAGTCCAAAGTGCCATTTTTAAGTGTGATTGTTTGCAGGGAAGTTGGTGGAGCATGATGAACCTTCAAAGCTAATGGAGAGTGATTCTGCCTTCTCAAAGCTTGTGGCAGAATATTGGCCTTCTTGCAAAAGGAATCAGTACTAATTATATAAGTAAAACTGTAGAAGTAAATAATGGGTTAGAAGATAAAATTATTGGGAAAAAAACGACCACAGTGGGAGTCGAACCCACGACCTTCTGATCCGAAGTCAGACGCGCTAATCCACTGCGCTATGCGGTCATTAATGAAGTGTATCCTTCATTTATTTAAATTATACTTTTATAAGTTATATTGAAAATATAGCACGTTTGTTATTCATTTTTTTGAATATTTACTTTTACATGAGCTGATATTTAATTGGTTGTCAATTTTAATTTATCTACGGGTGCATTCTTACATCTTATCATGTAAGAAAAATTTAAGACCACTAATTAAGGAGAAAACGATAATACAATTTTTTTTTTGGGGTTAATTTGGTTAAAATATACGAATTTTACTTTGTTTTATTATTTTCTGTTATGACCTTTAAAAGTTATTTTTAAATACATGAACTTAACTTTTTTTGTAATTTTCCATACGATTCCATTTGAGAAAAATCATGCCATACGTACCAGTTGAATTTTGTGACGTGGACATTCCGGTAGAGAGAGAAAATGACATCATTCCCCATAAAATAGTTGCGAATAACTCGACAAGCAAAATTCGGCTGCCACGTAAGGAAAAATTTGGGCCAGGTTGGACCTCGATATTTTAGGCCTAATGAAATTTTGACTGGTTAAAACCTTCCAAATCTCGATATACTCTGCCGATCCAACTTTTTTGAACTACGAATGATATTTCAGGGTTTGATTAGGTCTCATTCTTTTTGGCTTGACATGATTTTGGGCTGTGCTAGCCCAATTTTACCTAAAAGCATGATGGGCTCGGACCGGACCGACGGATCTTTTGCCATTGCTCGTGTGATCTGCAACTGCAACACCGGCAAAATACCATCAAGATATAATTTCTTGTGAGTTTCTGAAAACGGATAATGCGGAGAGAGATGGTTTTGTTTTTATTTGATAAATCTAATTAAAAGGCGCTCTAACCGTTTGACAAATTGCCTATAAGAATCTGGTGTTCTAAGAAGTGGTGCAACAGTTCGATGAAACGCCATATAAAAACTTGAATTTTGGGCGATGAAATATCAGGTAAACACCATTACTCAATATTAATTTGAATTTTTTTTTTGAAGAGATATTAATTTATATTTTGAGAAACACTATTTCTCAAATGTTAATTTAGCATAATCAAGGATACTGTAAAAGAAGCTGGGATGTGTTCCAAAGTCAAAAGAACAACGCAAAAACTAAATTATGGGCTAAAAACTTTTAACATTTTCTTTTTGTTCAATCCAAGTTATAGCAATTTTGAATCCTATACTGATGTAGTTTGATAATGGTCATGGAGTTCATCGACAACCCAAATTAACTTGTCCACGTTGATTAATAATTGGCAAAACTCCTGTGCAACCGTCGCACGTAAGTGACGCCCACCAAGCGCGTCAGGCGCGTGTACAACACGCGTCAATTTTGGCCTATAAGTCAGGCGCGTGCATCACACGCGCCCCTCAAGGCGTGTGCACGAGCCTGACAAATTTTTTTATTTTTTTAATTTTTTTTTTTTGATTTTTTTCAGTTTTTTTAATTCTTTTTTTCGGTTTTTTTTATTTTTTTTAAAGAGTCGAGCGAGGGAAGCCGAAGGCCTCGGAGCAAGCTAAAAAATATGAATGTTGTTATAATCATTATCTATAAATTAAAATCGAAATCGAAAGCGGAGAAGAAAAACAAATTAAAAAAATCGAATAAAAAAAACTAACTGACGGGTAGGGCCGACCCGACCGGAACGGGTCAAAAGACCCGGTCTCTTATATGAGGCGATCTCACAGGAGACCTGCTGTTAATAATTTTGTCAAATAATGCTATGCAAAAGGTGTGAATTTCAGGTGGGCCCCACAAATGGTCGTGTCGGGCTGGCTTAACGTGATTTAGCCTTTGGGAGGGCAAGCATACTTCAAATGTTCATCGTTTTTTTTTTTTTTCATAGAATAATCAAAAGATCCTCATGACTTTGCGAACGAGGGCATATGGAATCAATAGTGTGTTAAAATTGTGACGGAGATAATGCATTATTTTCCACCATAAATCTAACAGAAAGAAAAAAAAAAAAAAAGGAAGAGAAAAAAGGAAAGGAAAGGAAAGGGGCAAAAAACATAAAAAAAAAGAGAGTGAGAGAACTGAAGGTAGTAGTGATAATGGCGGATGCCGTTATTTCAATTGTAGGTGAGAAAGTTGCAGATATCATACAAGATCAGATCCGCTACGAAGTCAATTTGGTGAGAGGTGTGGAGAAGAAGGTTCTCGATCTCTCCGACAGGCTTCAGACGATCAAAGTTGAGTTAGATGATGCAGAAAAGAGAGGAGCCAAGGAAGAAAGAGTGAAAAGATGGTTGAAGAAACTCGAAGCTACGGCTTATGAAATGGACGACATTTTGGATGAATGGAACTACACTCTTCTCAAATATAAGATGGAACATCCTGCTGCTGAGCAAAAGGTATGCTGCTCCTTTATCCCATCTTCATGTTTATCTTTCAACAAAGTTGCTGTTCGTCGTGATATTGCCAAGAAAATACAAAACGTGAAAGCTAAACTTGATCAGATTATGAAGGAGAAAGATGATTTTAAGTTTGTGACGTCTCAGCCCTCTACTGATCCGGTGCCTACATCTTGGCGAGGTCAATCAACACCTTCGATTGACCTCGACAAAGTGTATGGGCGGGATGAAGATAGGAATAACATAGTGAGCAAATTGATGGTTAATGATGATAGACAAATTATGTGTATAGTTGGGATGGGGGGGATTGGGAAGACAACTCTTGCTAAGCTTGTTTATGATGATACTCAAGTAAAGAGTTGTTTTGATTTAAGAATTTGGATTTGTGTTTCCGATCCCTTTGATGTGGATGGGATTGCCAGAGGGATTATTGCTAGTGTGGGAACTGAGATTATACCTCCAAACACCAATGTCCAATTGGCTTTGGTACTAGAAAAACTAAGAGCTTCAATCTCAGGAAAGAAGTTTCTTCTTGTCCTTGATGATGTTTGGACAGAAGACTACAACAAATGGGAACCCCTGAAAATCAATTTCAAAGATGGTGCACAAGGTAGTAAAATTTTGGTAACAACGAGAAATGAGAGGGTAGGAAAGATGATGATGAGGGGCAACGTAGATGTTGAGATCTACCACCCACAAAAGCTCACTGATGAAGAGTGTTGGAAATTGTTGCGTGGTGCATCCCTTTCAGGAAGGAGTGAGGAGGAATGTGGAGAATTCGAGGATGTTGGCAAGAAAATAGCTAGGAAGTGTGATGGCTTGCCACTAGCTGCAAATGTTTTGGGAAGTCTTTTGCAATTCAAGAACAATTTAGAAGAGTGTGAACATGTATTGGATAGTGAGATATGGCAAATAGAGGAGGCAGCAGTAGAGCTTTTTCCTCATTTGCTCTTAAGCTACAATGAATTGTCCCCAGCTCTTAAGTGTTGTTTTTCATATTGTGCTATCTATCCTAAAGATTCTCGAATCAACGCTAAGGAACTGATACAAAAGTGGATGGCGCTAGGTTATTTGGGGCGTGTTACTGGAAGTGGAGGAGTGGAAGTTAAAGGGCGAGACTACTTCAACAATCTAGCAATGCGTTGTTTGTTTCAAGATTTTCAGAGAAGTGGTTTGTCGGGGGAGGAGATAGAATGGTGTAAAATGCATGATATAGTACATGATTTTGCTCAATTTCTTAGGAAGAATAATGAGAGAGCGGAGGCTGCTGGAATATCATAGAGAAGTTGCCAAGTTTGCAACCCCCTTTTACTTTCTCAGGCCCAAGAATATCGTAGTTTAGTTTGGGGTAGAGAATGGCCAATAAGTATTTGCGATTGTGTTGCAAGTGTTAGGGTGTTCAGATCAAGATGGGAGCCATGGGGCAGTACTATAAATGGTCCTCTATTGGGAATGGAAAAGTTGATACACTTGAGATGGTTGGAATTAAGGCATATTAAATTGTCCAAGGATGACCTCAATATCATTTGTAGGCTCTATTTCTTGCAGACACTTTTGTTAGCATTCTGCTCTCTGGAGGAGATTCCTGGAGAACTTAGGAATTTGGTTCACTTGAGACACCTTGACTTAAGTTGCAATGAAGAATTAAAGGAGTTACCAGAGAGCGTATGTTGTTTGGTCGAATTGCAATTCTTGGATATAGGAGGCTGCGCGCTCGAGAGACTTCCTGGTGAAATTGGGAATTTGATTAAGTTGAGACACCTTGACTTATGTTCCTGTACAGAATTAAAGGAGCTACCAGAGAGCATGTGTAGTTTGATTGAATTGCAAATCTTGGATATTCAAGAGTGCTATAATCTGTCTAGACTTCCGGACGGGATCCAGAGGCTCAAAAACCTCCAACACCTTATTATTGATCATCAGGGCACTCCTGTAAGCAATCATTTGCCTCAAGGAGTCGGTCAATTAAGTGGTCTCCGCAGATTTGGTACTTCGTTCCGTGGAGGAAGAAGTGGTTGCAACAAGTTGGGATTGTTGAAAGACTTAAACCGTCTTACTGGATCTCTAACATTGGGAATCGAGTTGAGCAATATCAGTGATTTGGAGGAGTTGGTTGAGGATGCTCGAGAAGCCAAATTAGGGAACAAGGTACACATTCAATCACTACGTCTAAACTTCTACGATAGGATGGATGAATCATCATCATCATTGTGGATGGCCGCAATGGAAGCTCTGGAGCCCCATCAGAAGCTGAAAAAACTTGGAATATGGTTTTACAAGGGTTCAAGACTTCCACATTGGATCTCATCGCCCCACAACTTAGTAAAACAGATTTATCTCGTTTCGTTGACTGAGGTGTCATCCTTGCCGCCTATGGGAAAACTACCTTTCTTAGAACAACTCTTTATGCAGGGGCTGTTTTCATTGAAGTTGGTGGGCCGGGATTTCTTGGGAATTGAATGTTCATCTTCATCAACGCCTAATGCAGTTGTTGTTGCCTTTCCTAAACTCAAGGAACTGACATTTGATGTAGGCGACCAGTGGGAGGACATAACGGCGGAAGAAGAAGAGTCTACGGGCAGTTGCGTATCGATAATTGTGGGGGTTTGAAGAAGCTGCCGCATCGCCTCCTGCGTAAGGCATCCTCTTCGTCTTTGGAATTAATCTTGCATATTTCCTTTTCACTACAGCTGATACAAAATTATGGAGGCGATTGGCCATACCTTGCCATGCCTTGCCGTAATAATCCCCATCTTGACATCCTCTGATTCTGGATTTTATTCATAGAGACATGTATTTTTTTTTCCCTTGTTTTCGCATGATGTAATATACGGGGTAGGGTTGCAAACAAATCGAATCGGAACGAATATCAACATATTCAATTCGATTCGAAAAATTTCATAGTATTCGATTCGGTTTCGAATATTTTTTTTTATTTGTATTCGATTCGTTATATTATTCACGAATATTCGATTCGAATATTCGATTTAATTTTTTCCAAAATTATTTAATTCGATTTGAAATTTCCTGTTTTTTGCAATATTCGATTCGATTCGAATATATTCGATTCGAATTTTGAATAAAATTTGTAAAATAATATTTAAAATCAATATTTTACCTATTAAACACTTCAAAACTCAACTCAAACACTTAATATTTAAAATCAATATATTACCTATTCTTAGTTGTAGACTTGGAGTCTTTAAATTTAAATATATATGTATTATTATATTATATTATATTTATGAATATTATCAAATATATATTATATATAAATATATTAATATATATCGAATCGAATATTTTCGAATATCGAATCGAATATCATGATTTTGAATTCGTATTTGTTAGTTAATCAAATCGAAAAAAGTATTTGTATTTGTATTCGAATCACAAAATTTCGAATTCGAATATCAAAAATTCGAATCAAATATTGAACCGAGCAAAATTATTCGATTCATTTACAAATCTAATACGTGGTACTCTTTTCCTTTACGGAGTGGGTTCCACACTGGGATTTAAACCGTAAAGGTTTTTAACGAGGCCCTGATTTGTAGTATTTTAACCAAAGTTGTTATGTTTCTTTTTTGTTTCCATCCTATTGTACTTTTTTCCTTCTCTTTTAATAATAGATCTCCATTTGGTAATAATCCCCAACTCGAACTGATTAACTCATGCATATTTATATGTATATTCTTCTTCATGCCTTGCCTTGCCGCTTGATTCCAAATGTTGTTTTCTAAATTTCCAAAAATGATTGTCGCCTGTAAAAAACTTTTTATTGCTATGTTTCGAGTACGCATTGAAAATGATCTAGAGTAAAGTATCGAGTTATTTGATTTGATTTTCGAACTTCAAGGCAAACACTCTGCTACCGTGCGCTAACCAAAAAAGGATTAATTAATATTTAATTAAATTCAATTCATATTTATTAATTTTAATTAGAATTTAATTTTTACCAATATAAATGAACATTAATTAAATTAAGAAATTTGAAAAAAAAATTGAAAAGAGAAAGGGATCGCACCCGAATATAGCCCAAGACCTAAAATCTTACCTTAATTCCTTTTAGCTATGAGGCCCAACCTATCAAGCGTTTATTTCCCTTTTAACTATCAAGCAAGCCATCACCCAACCATCAATAATAGTAGTAATATTATTATATATTAATAATCAACTCAAAAAATATTCTAACAAAACATTCTATCTTCAAATAGAACAATTTAAATAGCTAATTTTCACAAGGTGGTGGGACTAGCTCATTGAAAATTAGCGATGCCAAAAATAAGTTCAGAATCAGCAACCACCATAATTTAAACCATCGATTATCCGTTTTGGATTGTTTCTGACATATCACAATGAATTAAAATAATAGATTTTGTTTTCTTTTCTTTTTTTCACAAAGGTCGGTTCAAGAATCCACCTTTTAAATGGACTAGTCAATTCCAACCAATAAAATTAAAAATACATGTAACAAACTCAAAAGTCTATATCACCTTTGAAGTTTCACCATCACACTAATTATGAGGAGCAAAAGAATATGCTCATTTTCTTCACAAAACTAACCAAATCTAACTACACTGGTTAACACATCAGAATCAAAAGGAGAAAGCAAAAACTAAATCAAGGGCTAAAAGCACTTTCTTTTTCTTTCTTTTTTTTCAGCTCAAAATCAAATTATAGCAATTTTGAATCCTACTGATGAACTTTGACTGGTTGAGGCAAGCCAATTGGTATTGTCTCAATCTTGAAATCAACTGATAACAATTCAACTGAATCTTGAATCTTCATCTTCTCTATAAGCTTCATCACGATCTTCTCCATGTCGTCTCCGTCAATCCATTCGTGCACTTCAGCTCTCAAAAGCGCGCGATTTTTGCATATTAAGTCCCAAGCTGGGAAGTTCTTCCTTGGCATCATGAAGTCTACATCCCTTAGCTTCAAGCTCGGGCAGAAATCTCCGATCCCGTCTCCGAGGTAAATGATTCTTTGCTTCCCTTCCTTGGCTAAAGAGGCTTGAATTCTATCTATGATCATGCCCTGCATCAAGAAAATATTCAAAAAAATCAAAATTAGTTCAAATGTTGAAGCTAAAGTAGACTTATGTCATTATCTATCTATTGGCATTATGCTGACTTATGTCACTATCTTTCTTTATGATTATGCCATCATCAACTACTAATTAACGGCAAGATTTTGTGGGGTCACTATCTATTTAAAAATTAAGAGCATGTAGAATAAGATTCTTGAACCATTCCAGCATATTCCAATCACAAAATCACAAACTCAAAAGGCAACTCTTTAGATCAAATTGCAACTTCTTCTCCACTTTCTTCGATTTTATTCAAAATTAAGAATTTATCAACAACAATTTAAAAAAAAACTTGAATTTCTTTTTAATGAAAATCTGTATATATATACCTTGCACATGTTTGGAGGGCAGAGGCTGCAGCCATGAGGAGATGATTCAAAATCAATGAAAGGAGAAATTCTCAGTCTTCCTTCTTCGTCGACGTAACTCGGATTTGTGATGATTTCTGAGAAACAATCCTTAATTCCAAGACGATCAATAATTGTGTCGATGAAAATCACGTTTGCATCACTCACGATTCTCAAATCACACCTGAAAAAAAAAAGAAAAAAGAAAAAAAATTTACTCCATTAGGTCAAAAACTAGACGAAAACACCCTCGAATAGTAGCTACAAGTTATCTTAAAAATAAAGGGTAAAACAGAGATTTTATAGGCAAGAAATTACCCTAAAGCATGGGCTTGTTTGATAGTAGGAACAATTCTGGGATGAATAGGAACCCTTCTCTGAACTTCCTTTATATCTTCAATGGTTTTCCCTTTTGCATGTAGCTCCTTCATCATTCTATCCTGCAAATTTAAAAAAAATAAAAATCCTCTAATCAATAAACCATCTAAAGATAATACTTTGTGCATGACCAAGATATAATAATAATAATAATAATAATAATAATAATAATAATAATAATAATAAGACGATGATGGAATTCGAACTTTGAGACTCACCATAAGGGAGTTCCACGGCATGGTGGGAAGGAGCTCATTGTACAATTCAGTGGCGCCGAGCTCGTCGACGACCCAATTATCACTGTCCATGTCGATAATGGTCTTGTCGAAGTCGAACACTATCGTAATTCCAGGCATCGAGAAAATAAAATTTTGATTTGAATCCTAGAGCTCTCGCTTTATTTGATGAAATAAAGGTTTAGGAGAGGAGGTTTTTATATTAGGTGGAAGTAATAGGTCATTTGAAAATCAAATTTGTATGTAACCCTATTATGGGTGGATCTCAGCCGTTGGATGTGGGGTTTGGGCCGTGGCGAGTAGATGAGATTAATTAGGTACGTATTTTATTTATGGTAAATAAATAAACGGAAAAAAGGAAAATATTCTAAGGGAATTGAACTGTCTCCTAATTCACCTGGGAAAGGGAAACGCACTTTCTCTCTTTCCAAAGCTTTGGACGAATTTTAATTCTTCGGGCTGCGTTTCAGGTGGTGCCCAACAAATTGTCGGGTCGGGCCGGGCCTCCTGGCCCGACGCTCTAAATTTAACTTATCAAGCAGGGCAAGCATATTTTTGTCTCTTTCGAGATGGTGTACTTTTATATATTTTTGTTTTTATGTCATTATTGTAATATTTATTAGACCGATTAATTTTTCACATCTATTCCGCTCCAACCGTTCGACCAATTGCTCAGAAGAATCTGGTTTTCTCAGAAGTGCTACAACTGTTCGATGAAACACCATTACACAATATTGATTTGAATTTTTGAATTTTGAGAAACGCTATTTTTCAAATGTTAATTTAGCATAATGAGATTTTATTTTAATTAATGAATTAGATTTATTGGTGGTGCATACAAGATTTATACCATAAAGCACGATGTCCATGATAGCTGGAATGGAGGAAACCGACTGTAGATCTGAATCATCTTAATAAAGCCCAATTTATTTTATTGGTCTCTTCTATCTTAATGGGCTTTTTAACCATCAGGCCCAATCTGTCTTATGGGTCTGGATCTTGATAAATAATATAGGCCTGCTTTTAAGTTTTTAACCAACAAACAATAGAAATAATCAAAACCCCCAAAATTAAAAAAAAAAAAAAAAAAAAAAACCGAAGACACATATCTTCAAAACTAGAACAATTACTTTTTTGATTACCTTCCTCGCGTATGTATAAGACCGAATCCATTCGATCCTCTTCCTCAGAGAAAGACGATCAAATAATTCCCAATCACGGTCCTTGCGGATCGGATCATCCATATAATATACAAAAAGAAACTCCAGATATTTGATATCTTTCTCTTTGAATAAGATCTCAATTCCAGCGACGGTTTCATTAGATATCTTACAACTAGAATCCCTCTTTTTTCCGATCCAGTTCCTCCACCACCGCGAACCCCAGTTAGATTCAGGCATGCTACACTTTTTAGTTATTGGGATTAAATAGTAAAATTTTCACTAAGTGGTGAGGACTAGCTAAAAATCAGTGGTGCCAAAAATAAGTTCAGAATCAGCAACCAGCATAAATAAAGCCATAAAATATACCTTTTGGATTTTGTTTCTACATAGTACAAATTAAAATGCTTTCAAGTATAGGTTATAAGATAATAAGAATTTGATTTTTTCACAAGGCAAATTATTATCTTATAGGTTAAAGGGGCTACTCGATTCACCCAATAAAAAAAAATTACATGTAACAACCTCAAAAGTCTATATCAATGTGAAGTTTCACCATCATGCAAATTAGAGTCATAATATATATGAGGAGCAAAAGAATATGCTCCTTTTCTTCACAAACACACCAAAATCTAACTAAACTGGTTACACATTAGAATCAAAAGGACAAAGCAATAACTAAATCAAGGGCTAAAAACTTTTGACATTTCCTTTTTGTTCAGCCCAAGTTATAGCAACATTGAATCCTACTGATGAACTTTGACTGGCTGAGGCAAGGCAATTGGCATTGTCTCAATCTTGAAATCAACTGATAACAATTCAACTGAATCTTGAATCCTTATCTTGTCCATAAGCTTCATCACGATCTTCTCCATGTCGTCTCCGTCAATCCATTCGTGCACTTCAGCTCTCAAAAGCGCGCGATTTTTGCATATTAAGTCCCAAGCTGGGAAGTTCTTCCTTGGCATCATGAAATCTACATCCCTTAGCTTCAAGCTCGGGCAGAAATCTCCGATCCCGTCTCCGAGGTATATGATTCTTTGCTTCCCTTCTTTGGCTAAAGAGGCTTGAATTCTATCTATGATCATGCCCTGCATCAAGAAAATTATGCAAAAAAAAAAACTTACTTGAAATGTTGAGACTAAAGTAGACATGTGACATTATGGTGACTTATGTCACAATCTTCTTTATGATTATGCCATCATCAACTACTAATTAAATGACAAGATTTTGTGGGGTCACTATCTATTTAAGAAATGAAGAGCATATTTCCAGAATCCTTGTAGAATAGATTCTTGAACCATCCAGCATATTCCAGACACAAAATCACAAACTCAAAAGGCAACTCTCATATTGCAAATTCATTGATCTCCACTATTAAATTGTATTCTAAAAGAATTTCTCAAAAAAAAAATCTTGAAATTTTTTGATGAAAATCTGTATATACCTTGCACATGTTTGGAGGGCAGAGGCTGCAGCCATGAGGGGATGATTCAAAATCAATGAAAGGAGAAATTCTAAGCCTTCCTTCTTCGTCGACGTAGCTCGGATTTGTGTTGATTTCTGAGAAGAAATCCTTAATGCCAAGATGATCAACAATTGTTTCGATGAAAAATAGGTTTGCATCACTCACTATCCTCAAATCACACCTGAAAAAAAAAATATAAATATTACTCCATTAATTAGGCCGAAAATGAGAGAAACGCCAGCAAATAGCAGCTACGAGTTATCTTCGAAATAAATGGAAAAAAAAGATTTTATAGGCAAGAAATTACCCTAAAGCATGGGCAGTTTTTATTGTAGGAACAATTCTGGGATGAATAGGAATCCTTTTCAGGACTTTCTTGATATCTTCAATGGTTTTCCCTTGTGCATGTAGCTCCCTCATCATTCTATCCTGCAATTTTTTAATTTTTTTTCCCTAAATTAATAACCCCTCTAAAGAATAGAATAATAATTTGTGCATGACCAAATGGATATAATATAAAGAAAATAATGGAATTCGAACTTTCAGACTCACCATAAGAAAATTCCACTGCATGGTGGGAAGGAGCTCATTGAACAAATCGGTGGCACCGAGCTCGTCGACGACCCAATTATCGCTGTCCACGTCGATAATGGTCTTGTCGAAGTCGAACACTATCGTAATTCCAGCCATCAAGAAAATAGAATTTGTTCTAAATCTCTCTTCACTTATGTTATTTTTGTGTGATGAAATTGAGGTTTAGGGGAGGAGGGGTTTATATAGGTGGGTATAATGCAGCGATTGATGAATATTAGGTATGGCAAAAGGTGTGAATTTAATAATATGCCAACGAATATTACGAAATTGAGGCTGCTGATGGTTAAAGCAAAACCATTCGAAATTCAAATTGTTATGTTCCTTTTTGTTTTAGGTGACTCTGAGCCGTTGGATGAGATTTGATGATTAGATCTCATTAATTAGGCACGAATTTAAAGTAAATACGCGGAAAAAATGAGAATATTCTGAGAGAATTGAACTGTCTGGCAAAAGCACTTTTTCTCTTTCCACAACTTCGCGAATATGCCGCTGGTAGTTTGTGAGGAGATTCCTCATGTGGTGCCTGTGTTTTTACTGTTTTGCCCCTCTCCCTTACTCGAATTTATTTTTTTATGAAAATTGATGTGGGATGGTTAAGTTTTACATATTTAAATCATACAAAGATTGTGGTGCGGTATGATATTCATAGATTTTTATTTTTTTATATTTAATTAAGTTATATTTAATCAAATTTAATTAGAGTTTATTAATTCTCAATTAGAATTTTTTTTCAATTAACATATAATCCCAATTAAGGTTTAAAAATTTTAATTAAAATTTATTAATCTCCAATTTGAATTTATTCTACACAAATTAAATATTACTCCGTTCATCCCCAAATAACTGTCCCAAACCGCCAAAATTTTTGTATGTGAATAAGTGTCATATCACATATTTCTATGTAAAATTTAAGCCAAATTATTATATTTACTTTTTGACTCAAACTAAAAGGTTTACCTTTTCAGTTTTTAATGCAATAATTAGAGGTAAAATGTGTCGTTTTGTTACTATCTTAATTAGGGATGACAATTTACCCGCGGGTACCCGATACTCGCGGGTACCCGACCCTAATAGGTGCGTGAGGGGCATTTGATATCCATGAATAGCTTCATGGTTAGAAAATACTATCCATTTAGTTCACGGGTACGGGTATGGATAGTTACTATCCGTACCCGCGAAATCCGTTTACCAGCCAAAAATACCCGCGAAATATCCACGAAATATCCGATTACTATCCGACTATTATTTAATGTATATAATATATATTTGGCCCAAATATTATTTAATATACATATATATATTTGTAACTTTATTATTTGTAAATTTGACCTTTGAATTTTAGTTGATGTATTTGGATATCGGGTATGGATTTGAACTTTGTGGATTTGAATTTTATGTCTTATGGATTTGAAATTTGATAGAATATGTGGATTTGAACATTGTGTTTGGTGGTTAATTTTTTATTTGTGTTAAATTGTTGTTTAATTGATTAAATTCCGATTCGCGGGTGGCGGGTACCCAACGGATGGCGGGTTGGTGGATACCCGCGGGGTGGCGGTACATGGATACCCGATGGGTGACGGGTATCCGCGGGTGACGGGTATGGGTGGAGGAAGGAACCCGTGACGGGTGGCGGGTCGGGTGGCGGGTATGGGTTTTGCTCGCAGGTACGGGCATGGATATCCACTATCCGTGCCCGCCGTACCCGATTGCCATCCCTAATCTTAATAGATGGTTTTTGGCGGCTTAAAACACTTTTTCGGGGATTGATGGAGTATTAAAATTAATTAATTTAATAAAAAATAAAAATATATTGATTGGATCTTACGGTAGTGGACCACACAAATCCTCCCTCTTAAATCTATAATAAGGTACACATGCCCGAATCTAAATTCATTTTTGATTGTTTTTTTTTTAATTGATGTTTATTTAAATTCGTATTCGGTGATTTAATTTATTTGCACCTATTAGACAATCTGACGTTAAGCTTTATAAATATGTATGTGTGTATTTTGGTTGGAAGCAGACAAGGTCGTGGAAGCTACCCCCTAGCCACCAGAATGTGTGTGTGTGTGTAAAGGTTTCAATTTTGTGTGGTCAAGATAAGTTTGCTAAATTTTTATTAGGGGATTACTTTGTCATAATTTGAAATTGTATTGTATTTTATTTTATATGTTTTATATTAGAAAATGTAAGATGTCATAGTTTAATTTTAATTTCTTACGTATTCAATCGTAGTACTACTAGAAAAGGAGGTCAAAATTATTACTCCCTCCGTCCCAATCATATAGGCTGATTGGGTTTTGCAGTAGAATTAAGAAATTATTGGAAATACAAATTATACAAACAAACTTCCTACTATGGCCTTATTTATTGTTTGATTATGAATTAATATTAAAGTTAAAGAAATACATGAATTCAAGTATTCAACCTAACAATCATCTTTTTGAATTCAACGATCATTAATTTTTTTTAATACTAGTATGAAATGATATGATGCCAAAAGGCAAAAAGTTTGGAACTACTTGTATAATGAGTAGGATAATGAAAAGTTTAAAAAATTGAACTACTATGAGAAATATACAAAAGAATCAATGAGTCAAATCACATAAAAATTAACACTAAATTCTAAAATGACTACATTTTTCTATGAGTCAATCCAAGAATTGAATAAGGGTAAATTAGTAAATGAGTTAAAAAAAATATTACTTTTTATAGAAATCGGCCTATATATTTGGGACATTCGAAAAAGGAAAGCAAGCCTATATGATTGGGACGGAGGGAGTATAAATTTTGTAGTATTAAGATTGAAATATGAGGATTAATCTCTAATTTTCTCTAACCTTAAACAAAACACGTACGTTATGATGGAAAATGAAATTGCAAGATCGCAATAAAGCTAAAAATTAATTGATACTTCTTCCGTTACACCAAATTAATCATTTATTATTATTATCATTATTATTTTTGGAATGTCCTAGAAATGTAGTCTAGTTTCATAATTGATTAAGTATTTAAGTTGATTGATTAGGATATCAAATTGATGGTCTGATTAAGAAAAACAAAATGATCAATTGCTTGAGATATTAATTTTTTGATCATATTTAAATAGTGTTCAGATTCCTATCTTCTTCTTTTTTCTTTTTAATTATTTCACCAGAAAAGGCCAGCATATGTTCGCCATGCGGTGTGGCGTAGCGATAAGGCTAATAAATTATTCAGCTTCATATATCTTTTTATATTTTAGAAATTTAATTTATTTATTTTTAATGTTAGAAATTTAATCTATGAGCCTATTAGTCATTATTAATCGATAACAAATTGCACATTTCGTACGACGAGAATTCAAGTCGAGTTATTGGTATATTAAACTGAAATTCAATTTCAGAAAGAAATAAAGAAAAAAATAGTAAAATGAATTATGATGAAGCTGCCAAACTTTAGTCTTTGATTATAGTTTAGAAATTATACAAATTTACTAATTAAAAAATTATACAAATGTATTCAAATTATGTAAGACCGTTTTATAGATGCGCTCCCCTTAATTTTAGGTCCTACATGGCGCACCTCCATTCATTATTCTTATTTATCTTAAATCATCTTTTAATGTATTTTTAATCCATATATTCTATAAATTAACTATGAAATTTTATATCCTACATCGATTTTCAATAAGACTCTACTCTTGGAGAACCATTATAAATATTCAAGATCAATGTGTATTTTTTTCATCTTGCAAATATTTTGCATAAACAATTTAATTTGGCCAATTAATTGGTTGGCCAAATAAATAATTTTATTTTTATGTTGGAAAATTTAATTTGGCCAATTAATTAGTTGGCCAAATAAATAATTTTATTTTTATGTTGAAAATTTTAATTTGGCCAATTATTAATTTCTCAATATTAATTTATTTAATTTGATAATATTAACAAATCAAAAAATACGATTCAACTTGAAAAATAATTTATATTTAATTATTATCTAATTAAAGATTGTTAAATTTAACTATATTACTATTAAGTTTTCGAAATATGTTTATAAGTTAAAATTGAATCATTGAACATTGCTTAATTTATTTTATTTTTAACTTTTACTTTCTCCCACATATCGGAATAAAATTTCGATATATATAAATTAATTGTTTAAGAAAAAAGAATTTAAACATAGCAACAAAAGATATGACAGCTGAAAATTGTGAGAACATATATCTATCTATATACATAGATATGATGTATAAGATCCAATTATGATAATAGATATATATTGATGATTAGTAAGTTTCAAAATTCAATAAAGAAAAGAGGATCCGAGCCTTTTCACCGTTAGTAATTTGGTATCTCTTACAAAATATGGCCAAAGAATATAATATTAATTAATTTGTTAGAAAATTTAAAAAGAGAAATCCGAACCATCTCTTCGTTATTAATTTGGCATCTCTCTCATAAATTAATTATGATCCAATAATATAATATTTATTAGTTTGTTAATATATATATATATATATATATTATTAAAACGATTGCGAATTCGAGCTAACTCCTTAAATCGATGTCCTACGTGGCGCTCTCTCCTTTCAGTATTCTTATTTATCTTTAATCCTTATTTTTAGCATTTTTATTCACTTATTCTATGTATATTTAATATAAAATTTTACATCCCACATTGATTCTTAATAAAACTTCACTCTTAGATAACCTATATAAATACTCACAATCCATGTGTATTTTTCTATTCCGCAATTATTTTGCACAACCAATATAATTTGGCAAATTAATTTGTTGGCCGAATATATAATTTTATTTTATTGACAATTTTAATTTGATCAATTATTAAGTTGTCAATATAAATTTTTTTAATTTAACAAATTTTTAAATTGACGTAAATAAAAAAAATCCCAACAATACTTATTCTCAATTATAATTCTTGGATTTGTATATATATACACGTAGGGATAATTCTTGAAATTTGACTTTGTGACGAGATGATCAGACGTACACAATAATTAACATCGTATATAATGAAATCTTTGACAAATTGCAAGGTAAAAATAAAAATAAATAAAAAATAGTTTGAATTCTATTGATTTCTTACAACTAAAGAAATTGAAATAAAATCAAAGAAACACTCGTTTTGATCAATTATCGAAATATTATCACTTCGAAATAATATTAAATTATTTTTAATGTTCATGCTTATATATTGCAAAATAATAATAAAAATAAAAATATTTGTTAAAGGAAGTACAATAAAATCGAAGAAACAACCTTATTGATGTAATTTATTATAATTTCATCACTTTTGTAAGATTTCTTATAGTGAATTGTTGAAATAATATTACTCTCTTCTGTATAATGTTGTTTTAATTTTATGGTTACATACTTATAAATTATAGCATAATATAGTTTGCCGTCGATTTTCGACGGGATACACACTAGTTTATCTATATGAGAAAACTTCGGACACAACTAAACACCAAATAATTATAAATAAATCACTGAATACAAATTTATTCAAATAATTTGGAAACTGTAATATAGTAGTTCTTGATTAATTTTTGTGTTTTTAATTTGACCATTGTTTTTACGTCCACTATATATAATTCAATTAATTATTATCAAATCATTCTATGATGGACACGAATATAGTATCCTGGGATAAAAATCAATATATGCTTATCCAAACAGGCAATAATTAAAAGCCACTATATATTTATCGAACAATTGGAATAAGAATAAGAAATTGAAGAAGTGCAAACCGCACATAGTACTGTTGCATTTATGCTTGATTTAAATATTTTGATATTGACACATTTAGGTATCATAATAGGTACAATTCTCTAATAAAACCTATTATCCCACATATTTCTAGAACATGAATCTTATACTATACGAATTTTTATAGAGCTAATTAATTGATACATTGGACTTGTTCGATCTCTTTTAAATTATTGATAATTATGTGTTACTTATTTAAAAAAAAAAAAACAAATAAATATATATATATATATATGTGTGTGTGTGTGTGTGTGTTACAGAAAAAAAGAAAGGTCGTGTCACTATTTTGAAGAATACATCTTTTGACCACGTGTAGTAATTATGGACAAGAAGCCTGACGTGGCAACACATATTCTGCGACCTAGTTGTCGAATTTATTGCTATTAATTGTTTATTTTAGCGAGAGGAAAAATAAAATTATCTGCATTTCTGAAAATAAATCAAACAAATTAATACTCATATTTTAATCGACACGACACGTATAAGACAATTAATATATTAATTCTCGAGTTATCGTGACGCTTTATGGTTGCTATTGAATTCACGTGATTTTTAGTCATTTTCCAATGTGTAGATTCTTAAAAATATTAGATTCACGTGATTTAGCAACGTATTGATAAGTCATCCTTAAAAAAAACAAAAAAATAATGTATTGATTAATTAGTCAATACTTACATATTAATTTGTACAAGTAAACTTCCAAAAATGCCCTTAAATATTAGTAGTGAGTTTAAGCCCCCAAATTCCCCAATTACTAATGCCCCGAATTTAGGTCATTAAATCGAGCTCGTAATATATTGTTTTAAATAGAATCTATGAGTACATTCCAAATCATAAAAAATATATTCAATGAAAAAAATAATGTAACAAATAGCAATACTATAAAAATATATTCCATGAAAAAAATGATGTAACAATAGCAATACTAGTAATTATAATTAAATATCGTGATAGGTTATTCCACAAAAGCAAAGTTTTAATATTCAATTACATATCTCATATAACGGTGACAGGTTATTCTCGTCATAACGCCGATAATAGTAATAACTTAATTCCAACAATCTTAGTACTGCCTCTTTTTTCTTTCCTTATCTTATTTTTTGTTTCTTTAATTCTGGAAGCAGTATGACTTTTTGATGCAGGGAGAAGCGTAAAATATAGGGGTGTGCACGGGCCGAACCGAACCGATAAAACCGACCGAACCGAAGGGTTTTGATCGGTTCGGTTCGGTTTTCTTCTTAGTCGGTTTTCGGTTCGGTCCAAGATTTTACCAAAATTCGGTTTTCGATTTCGGTCCCGGTTCCCCGAAATTTCATCGGTCGGGCACCGAACCGACCGAATATATATATAATATATATAATATAATATATAGTAATATAAATATATATAGTAAAAAACCCTAACTTCTATAGATCTATTCTTTGCTGCTGTTTTCTTCACTTCTTGCGTTTCTCTCTCAAACTCTCACTCTCACCACTCACTTCAGCGGCGCTGCTCATCTCATCGTCCGACATCCCACCGTCCTTCTCCCACTGCCTTCCGACATCCCACCGTCGTCCGACATCCTCACAAGCCACATCCCATAGAGCATCTCTTTCATATCATCTCCACCATCCGGGAGTCCACCTCGTGGTCCTCGTCGATGCCCTTCTCCCACTGTCGGCGGCGTCCCTCTCGGCTCTCCCACATCAAGCATCTGCTGCATCTCTCTCAAGTCTCCAGATTCTCCACTGACTCCAGCTCCACCGTCCACCTCGTCGATGCTCTTCTCCCACCGGCGCCCTTCTCCCACCGCCGGCGACGTTCTTCTCTCACCATCGACTCGGCAGTCAGTACTCTCTCTCTATATATATATATATCTCTCTCTCTATGACATTTCCACATAATTGATTTGATAATACAAACAATCTTCAATCCTCTGTTCTTGTTCGAGAATCCACCATTTCTTGATTTGTTGAATTGTTATAGATTAATAGATTATTGTTGTTGATTTGTTGATCTTTATTGTTAATTTGTTGATTATTGACTTATTGTTAATACTTAATAGGCTCAGAGGTCAGTAGTTGTAGCTCGGTGTTTATTGTTGATTTGATTTGAAGGATGTTGTACTCAGGATTTATGTTATTTGATTTGAAGGATGTTGTACTCAAGATTTATTTATTTGATATTTATGGGATATTGATATGTTGTTGGAATATTTTGTTAATTGTGTGTTTTATTAGATATTTGTAATGACTATGTTTTAAAATTATGATGAAGTTTGTGATGTTTTTATTGAATAATTTTTATGTTTTAACTGTTGGTTTTTTCATATAACCGACCGAACCGACCGAATTTTTCAGTTCGGTTTAGGTTCGGTCCAAAGGGTCTAGTCGGTCGGTTTCGGTTTTGAATTTTTTGATCGGTTCGGTTTTCGGTTCATGAGATTTTGGTCGGTCGATTGGACCGACCGACCGATGCACACCCCTAGTAAAATATTGGGGTTATTGCATGTACATACACAACCTATTTTGAAATTCTGGTATTAATTGCACATGACTTTTTTTTATTTCCTCAGTATACATGAACTTTCCTTTTTTTCTAATTTTCTGTCGGCCATCGGATTTCCCTAAATTAAATCATACGCGGATGTCGGAATCGCCACCGTGGACGCCAGAATTTACAAAACGACGTCGTTTTGTATAATATTAAAATACAAGAAATAAAAAATGACACATATGTGCCAACTCAATATATTTCAATAAAAAAACAAAAAATAAAATTAAAATAACTCTCTCTCTCTCTCTCTCTCCTCTCCCTCTCTCTTTTCTCTGTCTCTCCCACCTTTCTTCTCTATCACATCCATCTTCTCCGACAGCCACCACCACCCCTCTAGTTCAATGGCGGCGGCGGCGGCACCACCTCTTTACCCCCTCTCGATCTGTTTCTATTTTTCTCTTGACCACTCAACAATACTCGGATGATTCAATTTAAATGAACACAGTTTGAACAAAATTGAATTGTAAACCAAGATTGTAATCTAGGATTCTGGGTACTTGGTCAAAAATTTATGGCACCGAGAAAACTACCATGGAGGCGGTGGCTATTTGGCAGCGGGTGCTGGTGGTTGCAGTGGACAAGAAAAGGGCACGGACCACGGGAAAATGGTCGGATCTGCAACGGCAACGACAGTCGGGGCTGGAGATGAAGGTGGAAGATGCAGACAACGGCGCCCGTAGTGGTGCCACAACATTTCAAGTGAGGTGAGGGCGAGTGAGAGAGGGGTGGGAAGAGAGGCGGTGCTGTGGTGGTCGTCGATAGGAACGAAAGAGAGGGAGAGAGGGATGGAGAGCTATGTGATAGTGGTGATGGCGGGAGGAGATGGTGGTGGCGGTCGGGGGTTAGGAGGGGGCGAGTTAGAGAGAAGTGGGAGGACATGAGGTGTTGTGGTGGTCGTCGATGGGAACGAGAGAGATGGAGAGCTGTGTGTGGTGGTGGTGGTCGGAGATGGTGGTGGTAGCGGTGGCGGTGGCGGCGACGGCGGTGAGAAGAAGTGGGACATGGGAGTCATGGAGAGAAACATAGGAAAGACGGGAAAGAGACATGGAGGAGATGAGAGAAAAAGTTTTTTTTTTTTTATTTAGAAATATGTTGAGTTGGCATATATGTGTCATTTATTATTTATTTTTGTTTTATATTTATACAAAACGACGTCGTTTGTAAATTTCGGCGTCCACGGTGGTGATTCCGGAGTCCACGTAGGATTCAATTTGGGGGAATCCGATGGCCGGCAGAAAATTAGAAAAAAAATAAAGTTCATATATACTGAGGAAATAAAAAAAAGTCATATGCAATACCAGAATTTCAAAATAGGTTGTATATTTACATGCAATAACCCCTAAAATATATTCATAAACAATAAGATATACGAAATCCGTTGATTTTGATTCACAAAATATTGGAAAACGTAAGGTAAGCGTGAATCCGTTGATTTAAATATGAATACCGGAAGAACACGCGAGAAGGGAACAAACCCAAACTCTACATCTCAATATTAAATTCGACTCCCCAAAACATAATAACAGACCCAATATACATACTAAAACCCTAACTTAACGCCCAAGACAATAATTAAATAAATAAATACAAATATATTAAACTTTCCTTATCTTCGTCACTTTTCTAGTGGTGGGACATTGGAATCCTATTCAGCATGTTGGCATTTTTTTTTATGAATTAATAACACATATATTTAGTATAATAATTATTGATTAATTAAAGCGCATTTGGTGGCCAACAGATTTTTCGAGTGATCTACGTAAATACAAAATTTGCCAATTCAAACACGCATTGAACAAAGGCCACATTGCTTCACTTTATTTTGAGATAAGTTTTAAATACTTAGTATATTACATAATTATATCAACACAATAGTCCTCTAATTTGAAACGATCACTTCTATTTTTAGTATATTCTATAGCCACTAAAGAGCTAGATTCATATTATTTTCATTAATACATCATTCATATGTGTAGATTCGACCTAGTTTGCGTCTCATTATTTTAACATTGCAATTTATATTTTCTTATATATAAAAGTGGATTATTGATTAATTAATTCTTATTAATAATAACTCCTTTAGTGCTGGTTGATTCAGCTCCTAGCTGATTAAATTGACCTGTCTACTTTTTTATTTTGGAAAATAATATGATGAATTTTAAGGAAAACTATAAACGAAATCATACTGATGTCAAGATACATATTAAAAACTTGTCAATTCGTTATTATTTTGCAAAATCATGGTGCTTTTTTCTTTTTTTTTTCTTTGGCCCATAACTAAAGCGTATTGTGATTTAGAGGGCCAAAATGTTCATGCTAAAGCTTACTTTTTAAAAATTGTGTACATGCTTTCAGTTTTGCACTTTATTTTTAATTTTTAATTTTTTTTGGTGCAATGATTGAGCACTTTTTACATACGTGATGGAATACAATAATTTCAAATGACGTAATACTTTGATATTAGAATTTACTTTTATCTCTTCATTCATTTTTTATTGCAAATACACATTTGCATAATATGCATATGCACTACAAATTTACCCCTCAAATAATTGTCATTTATAATATATAAAGCTCCTAATTCTAAATTCCCCCAAATTCATTGTGATCAAATAATTTCTTTTCAATCGATCTAGAAAAAACTAAATATAAAAGCTTGTAACGAGAACAGCTTTGTTTAGACCTTTTCCTAAAATAAAAATAATAATAACCTTAGTAGAAGTAAGAATTATTAAACTCCTTAAATAAATTCAGCGAAAGTCATACATGCATACATATTTGTGTAGAAAATCAATTCTCTTATTATTCCATGGTTCCAAATTCTTTAAAATAAAATTTTTTTAAATAAAAATTCCCAGACAGTTGAATTGGCCCATCGAAAGCGTTACTCGGCCCATCTTAGGAAAAATAATTTCAAGCCCATCAACATCTTCTTTACTTTTAAGCATTATTATTAGATAATTGGCTAAAATAAATTAATTCTGCCAGCTCAAAATGCAAGGCAGGAAGAACTAGGAGTGAATAAACGGAAAACGGGTTTTCGGGTAACTCGTACCCGACCCGTACCCGGTCGGGTAATGGGTATCCAATACCAGTAATTTCCGGGTATGGGTAGAGAACGGGTATTAATTTTTCCAAAATTTCGGGTACCGGGTATATCCGTTAGGGTATCGGGTACCCGGTCAATATCCGGTCAAAAAATTATTATATTATTTAAAAAAAAAATAGGTTAGAGACTCCACTCCATTCCCACAGTCCACCTGTCCGTCCACCACCCACAGTTTCCATTTTCCAACTTTCCATCCATCCCTGTGATGTTTGTCCAACTGAAATTTTATACTTTATTAGTTTATTTATTGTTCAAGTTGAAATATTTGAACTATGTATTTGGTATTAAATTTTTGTTGTTTTTAATTGTTGATGATTATTTGCTTCGTTATAATTGTCGAAAAATCGAGTTAAAAATATAGGTGAAAATTTGAAAAATGGAGCTGGCCTTTTTTTTTTTAAACGGGTAGACCGGGTATCCGTTACCCAGGTCGGGTATACCCGGCCGGGTATTGGATACCCGATTTGCTAAAACGGGACGGTACGGGTATTCAATTTTAGCTTATCCGGGTACGGGTACCCGAAAAAAACGGGTAGGGTATCCATGGATACCCGTTAATGCACCCCTAGGAAGAACTATATGAAAATTCTTGGATTTATTTTTTGGGTAGCAACACATACTCCCGGTATAGAAAAAATGGTTAATTACTGGAAAAATCCCGACTTTTGGTCAAATTCTGAATTTTCCCCTTACTTTCTAATTTTGCGAAGAAATTCCTCACCTTTTAATGTTTCTGATTTTTCCCCCGGCAAACATTTCCGATCAATTGAAATTAACAAATCAACATTATTTTGATCGATAGCATGCCGGAAAAGGACAATACATTGGGCACGGCGTCCTTTTCAAGCGTGGCGCGCGTAATATATTTTGATCGAAAATGTTCGTCGGGGGAGAAATCAGAAACATTGAAAGGTGAGGAATTTCTTCGCAAAAAATTAGAAAGTGAGGGGAAAATCCAGAATTTGACCAAAAGTCGGGATTTTTCCGTCAATTAACCCTAGAAAAAAAAAGTAAGATAATTATATTTTTCTTTATCGTAGGACATTGTAATTTTATGGCTAATGTAACAAGAGCAATCCATGTGCAATATTTCTTTACACCCATTGGGGGAGGCTATACGAAATCTCCTATTAAAACGTATTTCATTTTCTATTCTCGTGTCACGGTGCATGTGTGTCATTTATTCCATGACATGATAAATATATAATTAATTTACATCTATTGGTAGAGATATGCAATTATGCAATGACATATGAGGATCAATTGGTGAAACAATTCATGAGTCACGTGTAGATTGTAGCCAAAAATCCGTGTTCAAAATTCAATACTCACCAATTTTGATATTTGACTTTGATAGAACTTAATACTCCCCCTATTCTTTTTAATTGTCGTTCTACGTTTCTTCAACATTTACTTTTTACTAGACATTTTGTATAATATTGTCAATGATTCCCTTCTTTACTCTTTAATTAATTATTATTGACTATGTCTATTCCTGATATTTGATGGATCCATTTCTTCATTTATCCACCAAATAATAATTGTGTCATAAAGAATAAATTATTATTATTAACTAAAGTTAATTTAGCCAGAATTGTTTTTATTAATATTTGTGCCAAATCTTAGGAAATCTTAGGATGACAAATAAAATGCACCAACTATAATAACGATAATTAATAAAATTCAAATGTAGTTATGGCTTTAATAAATTTTTATATAAAATTCAATAAATATAGTTATTTAACTCGGCTCAATTTATTGACTAATAATACCTCCAACCAACCAATTTTCACTTTTCTTCCAAAATAAAAATGCGTAAAATAAAAAATACTGCAGGAAAAAGGTACTCCCTCCGTTCTTTTTTAAATGTCTCATTTAGCTCAATTTTTTGTTTTCAAATAAGTGTCCTATTTCAAAATTTGAGCGTAATATAATGACATTCTTCCTATTTTATCTTTATTTAAAATGCTTCTCGTAATTTGTTAATTAGATTGTATGTATACATTAATGATGGTAATTAATAAGGTTACACAGGTAAATTTCTTTATTTCTTGGTATGTGTAATTTAACGGTGGAGACACTGATATAAGAACGGATGAGTATATATTATTTTATTAGGACTAGGGAGGGACAAAGTAAGCGATAAAAGCGGCTAAGATATTGCTACCCAACTTTGGGTAACATATAAACAGAATAATTGGGATGGATTTACTGACCAACGCATGCAATTATTTATGATGACCAAACTCCAAACCTACATATTTATATACATATATGTTATAAGATGATCCAACTTAATCAATATTTTGAGGGTCCAACTGCTCCCCTCTTATGGCTGTGGACCATGCACCATGGACCATGGACCATACTCATTTAACTACAATTGGATTAAATTTTTTGCTAAAAGGAAATAGTTTTTTAGTTGACTTTTTCTATGGACACTATTTTTTTTATACATTGAATTCGAATTAAATAATATTGCATCCGTTCATTTTAAATGGCTCATTTCTTTTATTTAAAAAATGATGATTAAAGGATAAAAAGATAGAAAATTGTGGATCTCATATCTTTTTATGGGAAGAAATAGTTTCCTTTTTTGAACTGAGTCATTTCAAATGAATCAATTCTAAAGGAAAACATGTCATTTCAAATGGGACGGAGGAAGTAATGTTTTGCAACTTAGCGACTATGTCCCTTAGTGTCAGATCTAGGAATATAATTTGTCTCGTTGTTTCCTAATAAGTAGCCTATTTTATAATTTTGTACAAAAATGATATCAAATTATTGTCCTCGGTACAATTTTTTTAATTTTACATAAATTTATTTACTTTCTTGATATGCGCGGTTATTTGCCGTAGGAGACACTTATTTGAGATGGAGAGAGTGTGCTTTATTTTTTAAACCACAACACCACAAATTTTAGGGACGAAAAATAGAAGATAATGTGATGTAATTTTCATGTTTGAAACTAAATAGGCTTATTGGACAAGTGGGGAATTAACAAGTGTTAAGTGTGACCTCGGTTGAGACATATAAATCACACGTCCTTTTTTTTTTTCTTGATTTTTTGAAACACAAGGAAGAGTAATTTCATCCATCTAAAATAAATGTTCTTAATTTCTGTTTGCAAGTTCATTTCGAGATTTGAATTATATTGAGTGCTCGTTTGGTTCGAGTAGTGGAATGGAAAGAGAATGGAATCAAGTAGAGGAGAGGAATGGTAACAATAAGTGTTATTTTTATTGGGTGTTTGGTTTAACAATGAAAATGAATCACCTTGTGAAATGATTCCGGAGAGGAAAGAATTTTGTTACCGCTCTAGTTTGGAGGGTAACATTTTGGGGGATTGGGTTACCCTTAAGTAAGGGTAATGGTTAAACACCCAATACCCAAACCAAACAAGAAATAATGGATTCAATTAATTGAATCATTTTTCATGCCCAAAAAAATACCGAACCAAACATGCACCGAATAAAAATCGTTCAAACTTATACTTTACTATATTTGCTGAATTAAGCTCAAAATTCTGAAATTTAATATAAAATCAACTATTGACAATTCAACTTAGTTTCAACAATATCCGTTGTAGTGCTCATTGAATTGACAGATTTGTGTTCCCACTTCTCTATAGTGAAATATATATCACATTTATTATGAGAGAGTTTTAAAGTCCAAAGTCAAGAAATTTGATATAAGGTCGGCAAGTGGTGACCTAATTGAGTCAAATCCATAATAAGAAATTATCTAATTGTCCAATTCCATCACATCATCTGTATTGCGCCTAGATCATTTTAGATATACATCGAGTGGAAAATAGTATTGATTATTTATCGAATAAGTTCTTTATTGAAAGTAGAAAGAAAAAAGAAGAAGAAGAAAATCCTAAACTTTGAGTATTACAAGTCAATACATCAAAGTCGGGCCTCGTTAAAACACTTATAGGTAAAACCCTAGTGGGGAAACCCCATAAGGATAACAGTGCTAAAAAAATGCATATCACGGTTGATAACAGTGGTAATACTTGGATGACCCGTTAGGCCACCAACCTTCTTTATATTTATGTATGTATATATCTCTTGAAATTTATGGGATGTATAAAGCATGAAAGTATACTACTACTAATATTATATGCAAACGAACTATAAATACTCACTTACTAAGTTGCATCCGGTAACTTATCCGCGCGATTTACCTTCTCATCGAAACTCTGATTTAAGAGATGGACCCTACATATGGATTGATCCAAAATTGAGATATAAATAAGTGGTCCGTTTAGACTAAACGGTTTAGTGGCTCGAATGGGCTGTGGGCCTAATTGGTCCATGTAACAGAAAAATGCAACTTCAGCTGCAAAAATTAATTGACCTGTCTATTCTCAATTCAGCACCAACCCAATTACCTTAGTGTGTCTATTTAAAGAATAGATATATCAATACAATGACATTCAAAATGTAATCTTTTGAATAAGACTCTATCCATTAAGATTTGGTTGCTTTTTTAATATATTCACTTTAACATACATGATTGGAAATAAGTCTTTAAGTGAGACAATCCGAAAGTTCAAGATTCGTAAGATAGTATGTATATAGGGATCACAATACAATCAAATACCAAACAATAATGTTATTGAATAAGGGTTTGGAACTAGATATGGATACCGTCTCACTAATCTTGACATGTTACACCTCACACAAATTCCCTTATACTCCCTCCGTCCCTCAATAAGAGGCCACATTCTTTTCGACACGGATATTAAGGAGAATGTTGTTTAGAGTAAAAAGATATAAAGTGATGGAGCCCATAACTTTTTGTAATGGAAGCATATTTTCTTATAAGGAAAGTGATCACTTATTCCGGGACAATCCAATAAAAAAATGTGGGCACTTATCCCGGAACGGAGGGAGTACAAGATTTGGGTAAATTGGAAGGAAAAAATTGAAAGTTAGGAATAGAAGAGATGGGCTAGATAATATGTATAATCAATAATGTGTTTCAATCTCGTATCTTACTTTGTCAGTAGACTTTCATTATCACATAACAACAATCAAATAATGGAGAATCTCATGTGTTGCACAAAAAGGAGAGAGCATGCATGAATAACATGCAACTAATACTGAATTGAATATTGGTCAATGGCAAAAGTTCAAATATATCTTGTCTTCCTGAAAATGTAATGTGAATATGGTTAAGATTATGAACTTAAATTTCAGCATGAGCATAATCACAAGCAAGGCTATAGTTCTATCAAACTTCACTTGAAAATGCAAGCAACCACAATCGATTTAGTGAGCACTCCATATGCATTGAACTCGGTTTAATTTAGTTATATGATTTTAGTAAAAATTCAGATTATGTATTACTACAACTTATAAAGATTTTAATTTATTGGAATCACTCAAAACATAGTTCACAATTAGAGCTCAAGATAGAATGAAACTAGCCATAACAAGCTCAATATTACTTGTATGGAATATCAAATTCATCAAATCAAATATAATACTTGGAAAACTTGAGGAAATGAAGAAAATATGTGTTCCATAATATATTAGCACTTTCACCATTAATAATGCTCATACAAGGTCTCAAAAAACACACACAAAATCATCAAAGAACAAAAAATATATGTAAAACCTATAGAATTCTAATATAAAGGCCAATGAGGGATCTCAACTCACAGCGTTGATCATCTCTCCATCACCATATGACTTTCATATTCATACTACTATAACACAATCATCACCACCATTATATTATATCAAAAATAAAATAAAATAAAAAGATTCTTGAAAATAAAAATAAATAAATACTTTGAACTGGTTGATTTCCTTTCAATCTGAATTTGCTCACCTTTCATACTACAGAAAAGTTGACCCTGGTGTGTAAATAGCGAGATCAGGCCAACCATTGCTACCGCCACCCCAACAGCTACCGTCTCCGCCGCCGCCGCCGCCATCTCCGCCGTGGATGCTCAAGAATCCATCAGCATTGTTACTAACATCACTCTCTAAGACCTGCGGATCCAAATTCTGACCCGAACCCGGATCGCCGAAGTGATCGGTCATCTGCAAGCCCGACCCGCCGGTTCCTAATCCGTCAAGGAAATTACCAAAGTGCCCTCCGTTGGAACCCAATAGAGAGCTGAAACTGCCACCCGCCTCCACCAAATTCCCAAACTGCCCCACAAAATTCTCTCCCTTGAGCGGCAACGGTTCGGCCATTTCACCGTTGCTGCTCTTGCTCTCGCTCTTGATATTCGATGCCGGCGGCGCTGCGACGGCTGCGGGGCGTTTGGTGGCGGCGGACGAGGCGGAGGATCCCCGCTTGGAGTTCTTCCTCGAGCCGCCGCCGACGGGGATGTTCCGCAACGCGCCGCCTTTGGTCCAATACCTGCGGCAGTTCTTGCAGAAGTGGCGCGGCTGAGAGAGATTGTAGTTGTTGTAGTAACAGAATTTGGTGTTTGACGAATCGCAGCGCGGGCATTTGAGGTGTTCTTGCTCTGGGAATTGAGGCTGCTGCTGCTGCTGCTGCACTTGCGCTTTGATCTGTGAATACAGCGACGGGTCTTGCATATTTTAATATTAATTTATTTTTATTCTTTTGAGATGAAAAGAGTTGATTTTTGCTATCAAGATTTGATTTTTAAGCGAAATTTTGAGATGGGCTGATGAGAACTGATGATTCAATGGAAAATCAAGAAAAAGGGTTTCTGAAAGTTGTGATCTTTATGAAGATCAAGATATGTGAAGCGGCGAAAAGGGAAGAATCAAAGTGAAGCAGAAAGTTGACAAAAGGGGTCAAAATATTTTTGAGGTTGTGGAAATTTTATGGTTTTGGATTATGAAACGAGCTCGTATAAGAAAAGGGCCATCAAGAATCAACAATTTTGTAACAGGCAAAAAAAAAGATTGATTAAGGATTCATTAATTTCTTCAAATGGATGAAAGATTTTGAAGAATTTCGGAAGATGAAGATGGAAGAAGGGACCTTTACCCTGTTTTTTATGTTTGATGTGAGTGATCTCCGCGTGAGAGCGAGGACCAGAGCTCATCATATATACACACACCATCTTTAGAGAGAGAATCTCTCTCTCTCTCACACACACACACACACTTGCAGCACACACTACAGAGTGTACTGATGCTGGATACTCAGTACAGTTCCTCAAATTGGGATTTGTGGCTTGAGGCTTGACTGAGGTGAGAGAGACGTGGTGAGTGTAGAGATGAATTATTAATTGATTATTGAGATAAATTATGGTTTAAAATAATAATTAGATTCTCTAATGCTTGGCTGCTCTAAGCTTAATAGCTTATACTAGCCTGACTTATGGAATTAATTGTGGAGATAATCCGGATTATTTTAATCAAGTTGAGGGACCAACAGAATAATTTGTGGAAAGGGATAAGATTATTTGAATATAATCAAGAAGACTCCAAGTCAAATCCAGGCATAAAAGTTCCTTCTTAACCTTTAAAAAATTGATCATTAGTCTTTAAAATAGAATTTTCAAGAAGATTTTCATGTACGAGTATATTCTTCCTTGTCATGTATTATTTTAAAATTCGCTTTATATTCTCTTTAATTGAATAATACTCATGCATATTTGACCTAACGTTTTAATATGATCTTATTAATGTGTTTAAAAATGGTAAAAATTAGCTCTAATAGCATAAACAAATTATATAACATTGCATATATAACATTGCATCCTTATTCGTGGATTCCGAAAGTGATTATGTTTATATTTTCATCTAGAAGATAAGAGATGCAACTCAATTGGCAATAGAAAATTATATACACTATAAATCAGTTTGAAAATTTAAATTAAATCAATTCGATACATATTTAGTAAAATAGACTCGTTGAAGTTATGTTATCAAAATAGATGTAATACACACAATCACACATATCCACATACAAGCATGCAAAATAACAACAAACATCACATACTATACACGGTATATTTCATCAGATGTAGCATTCGAAAAACTATTAATCACTAATTTTGTAACTAACGTTGATAAACTTAGAAGAGCCGTGATTTAGGGGTGTCGGAGCCAGATGACAACAAGGCTGAGCCAAGCCGAGCCGAGCCGAGCCTGCGTGCTAACCAAGCAGTGGAACTAGTGATAGAAGATAGATCAAGGAAGAGCATCATTTGTAGAATCTGGACCGTCCATTTATGAAAGTGGGCTAACCACAGCCGTCCATCTGGGAGAAGAATTTGTGGAGTCGTAATTTTGGGTGGATTCGGGTGGCCGTCATCTAATGGGCCCAATATTCAATAATGAGGCCCAACACATGGCACCACCCCCCATCATATGTGTAATGTGTGTGTACATATTTATATATTTACACATATATATTAGTATAATATAATATTTATTTATTACCTCAAAAAAAAATTTATTTATTTAATTTGCTAAATTGAAGCACCATGACAAAACTCGACGCACATTGTGACGCCAAAGCAATTTTTTTTAGTAAGAGGGAATCTAGTATGTTGGGATATTAATTAGTGCACCGATTGCGTAGACGAATAAAGTTGAATAGAAGATGTTGTTATTTTATATATAATAACTTAGTTTTCATTTCATTATAAAACTCTCAAATGGTCACAATAAAATCTAAATTTGAGTGGTTGAAGTAGCAACAACTACTATAGATGTAGGAGAAAGAGAAGCGACAATTAGAGTGGAAGAGTCTGAATCGAAAAATTATTCTTCAATTTTTTATTTTTTTTTCACTCAAAATCTTGTATGAGACTTTTATCTCACATCTCACATGCCTCTTCGTAAATTTGATTATATGTTAGAGTCTGTCGTAGCTAATTTTGAAGTCTGATTTACATCTTTTGAATAGTTTGAAAAAACTAATAAGCTCATAGGGACTCAATTGATTACTAGAAATTATATTATTCAAATGTGTTGGTATTAATTTTACTATTTGAACTACAACTTGAAGATTCGCCAAAGGCAACTCCTAAATCCCCATCTCTTTTCTATAGTATTTACCAAATTACTCCTTGGAGTGGCCTACTAATGGAACGAGAGAATTTGTAGCTAAAAACTATCGAATTCAAATATCACCAATGTTTTACAAGTCGAATTTGTTAATCACCGTTTATTTTATAGTAAGCTTTGTATCTCTTATATGATTGCTAACTGTTACATATAAATGGGTTCTATCCAAAATACACTCTCGAACATTGACATCGAATATTATCCTCAAACAAGAGACCAAATGGTACAACTACGAAGATAATTGACTCCATCAGACAGCATGACAACACCATTATTTTCTAAAGTAACATGTAAATCCAACAAAGTCCAAGAAAGAATTTTCTAAAGATTAAAGAAAAAAGTATTAATAAAAAGGTGGGAGTATTAATTGCAAAAAGGGGGAAGCAAGCACACGATGTGGCACTAGAAATGAATAGTGTTTGGTTCCTCGGATGAAAGGGCATTAGGATTAGGCCAACAACTGATTATTAGTTCACTTTTCGCTTTTGTATGAAAGTTGCATGCCGCAAGCGGACAAAAACTCTATTAGGTCAATGTTTATCATTAAAAATGTGCATTACTAGTCCCACATTTTATACTACTCCAAACATGCTACATAATGTTGTTTCCGACTGCTTTTTAATCTTCATAATAATAAAAATATTATTTTAGGAATTCATATGCAACACTCCGTTCATATACATCTACTCAAGAGTTTTGATCATTTAATTTATTGTAAAATATTCTCACCCTGTATGTCTTTGTGATAGTAAGTACGGTATTATCAGGGCGGAATCGGAAAATTTTCTTCGGGGGCCTCATTGTTGTATGATGGGGCGATGTTTTTTTTTTAAATAGGCGTATTGCATTAACTAGAAAGTTTCTATATTTTCCATTAGAAAACGGGTCGTTTTCCCTTAAAATGCCTCTCCACACTCTAATCGCAATGGGGTCAGTGTTATAACTTTCTGACTAATCACAATTTTTATAAGTGCAAAAGGAAAAAAAAAAATGAAGTTTTGGGTATTATGGTTGGTATAGTACGTGTGGTGAAGAAAACTAAGTTCAATAAATTCCGTCTAGTGGCGTAACTAGTTAGGTAAACTTGACAATTCAGTCCAATAAAAATGTAAATAAATCCATACTCACTATCAGGTCATACAAAATTCAACTTGTATCTAAGTCTGGAGTCTAATGAGTCTACCAATAGCATTGAAATAATCAAAGATTATCCCTTCCAAGAAAACACTACTCCCTCCGTCCCAATAGCAAGATTTCACTTTCTTTGGGCACGGTTATTAAGAAACAAGAGTAAAAGGAGAAAAAATGGAGAAAAAGTGGTAGGTCCTACAGCTTTTGAAGAGTTAATTATTTCCATTTTTGGAATGAAACCTTGTTATTGGGACAACCAAAAAAGAAAAGTGAAACCTTGCTATTGGAACGGAGGGGGTATTTTGCAACAAAACTTTATGGAAGTAAAATGAACCAATTATTTCCCCTCAAAATTCATTTGTCATTTGGGCGGCTACAAGCCTACAAGTTTGATTGAGAAATACTATGGCCTTAGACTAGGGTTGAAAATTTTATTAATTTGTAGTTTGACGAATTTGGTGAAATGTCAAATTGTGGTTGCTCACTTTGCATCTTTGTATTTACTTTGAATCTAGCTCTTAGAAGTAGCCTATTAGGAGGGAGTCAAATAAGACGAAGGGAACAATTTTTACTTCGATTTGATTAATTTATAATCTATCTTACTTTTTTTCACTTGTGGTTTTGTTTGCCAACTGACTTGACTTCCATTACATTTCGGTTTATCTTTGTAGTCTCTTTTTATATTTTAAAATTTTTAACAAAATTAAGCTCTATCTGAAATATACTCTCTCCGTCCAGTTCATTTTGGCCTAGTTCTTTTCTGCACGGGTATTAAAAAGAAATGTATTAAGTGTAATAAAGTGTTAATAAAGTAACTTTTTAGTTAATAAAGTGCTAATAAAGTATTTTTTTAACTTAAAGTAAGCTCTAATTCTTTTCATAAAAAGAAACATGTCATATTTAATGAGACGGCTAAAAAAAGAAAAACATATTATATTGAACTGGACAGAAGGAGTATAAATATTTTATAAATTTACAAATTTTATCTTCTTGTCACATCTCATGTACTGTACCATTAATTGGTTGACATAGACAAGTCAAACTCAACTTTCTTTTCTTAAAAAAAAAAATATTCAACTTTTATGTACATCATACGTACCTTTTAATTATACTCCGACCAATTCAGTTACACAGTTACTCCCTCCGTCCAGCCATAAGTGGCCACATTTCCTTATTGGGATGTCCCATCATAAGTGGTCACTTTCCTAATATGGAAACACCCTCTCTCACACAAAAGATGTGGACTCCACCACTTTTTATCTTTTTACCCTTTAAACACTCTTCTCCTAAATACGCGTGCCCAAAAGAAAGTAGCAACTTATTATAGGACGGAGGGAGTATAATATTGGTAAGTACTTGAGACAAAACTATTAAGCAGTATGGTGCCAATTAATTTGATCTTTAAACGTAACAAAGGTTGAACTAAAAAAAAATCATTCTTTACCAGAAAAATAAGCTGAAAATTCGAAATATTATTATTTCTTTTCTTTTTTTTCCTTTTCGTTGGACGCAAAATTCTTAGAATAACATATTAAATCTTGCTAGAACCCATCTATACACATATATACAAGCTACATGCCTTAAAAAATCCAATATTCAATCTTATACGTAACATACAAAAACACAGGCCCATAAAATGTAGGCAAAAAGAAGGCAACATCATATCTAGAGATATCGTAATATCGCACGTAACACATCAAATTAGACCCAAATCATTAAACATTGGCTATCTCAATAGCTATTTTTATTATAACAAAACCATAAGTATTACTTGGCTCCTGGATCTAATAAAAACCTATAGCCCAACCAATAATCTCGATGCGCGTGAAAAATATTGTACAAATTAATCGAAGCCAAACGTCCCAATACTTTTACAAAAGAAAAATCAATAAAACTCTATATCCCAAAAAAAAAAGGAAGAGGAAAAGAGGGAAAGGGCCAAAATCATCCTACAAAAGAGAGATTAATAAAACTCTTAGTGCCCTGCCCTGAGATTTAGCAGCAGCTCCTCTCCAGCAAGATTTCAAGTAAAAACTACATTTACCTTAAAACTAGAGGCAATATAAGACATCTTCTGTTTGTAGGAGAGCTACAATTGCATTCCTTCCCGACTCGTATCCAGCACCGGTGAGACGGGAGCTGCATCTTTCTCTTTAAGAGGAGAGTAAAAAATAAAAGAAATTTAGAAGGTGAAAGTAGAAAAGATGGAGAGAGGGAAGGCGGTTTGCGGAGGTACAATGACACATTTGCTCCCTTGTGAATTCTACATATGACCACTATGGGACCCTGACGCGATATACCAGGAACTCAGACGTGAGAAAACGAAGAGCCTCAATCCGCTGAATGAAGCATTCTCATAAAAGCAACCGAGAATGACGACCAGGTCACGGAGGAGCTGAGTTTTATGCATAGTACATGTACAGGCTATTCGCAGCAGCACAAGCAATCGAGTTTTCAGAGGGATGCCAGGCCAAGTGGAGAAGCTTCGTAGTGAAATCAAAGGAATTCCCATTGGCATCAACTCCCGGACTCTCTGCACCTGCAATGTATAAGCCAATGTTGTCTTCAGTATGGTAATGAATGGAAAGATAAAATGGATAATGTATGGTATCGGTAATGGAAAAGGGTACCTCTTCGGACAACACGGGTGATGCTACTGCTCAGGGATCTAGAAGGCCTTGAAGGGGTCTGGACCTGCCTCCTGAAAAGAAAAAAAGAGAGTTTTTAGCAACAAGAAGACTGCTGCTACGATTGATCAAAAGTAGGATAACCACACAACATATATTGATAAAAGTACCTCATCGGGTTTTTGCTTGCTTCCAGCGTTGTTGCCTCCGTACTCCCGGGATTACAACCGAACACGCGGAAAAGATTGCTGAAAATAGAAAATAAATTTATTTGTATTTTCTTACTTACAGAACATAAAAAAAGAAAAAAAATAATTAGATATTTAGAATACCTGTAAGAACCAGTTGCCACTCGAAGGCCATCACCACTCAGGCAGCATTCAAATTTATCAAAAATGGAATCATTTTCATACAGGTCACATAGCTGGACATCATCAGAGTTAAATTTGATCAGTTCAACCATATTTGTCGAAAATCCTAGCATAAAAAATGGTCCTTAGTAGAGTACTTCACCTTTGGTCTCAAATACTCGTGAACCTGGAAAGTCGACACTGGGCCAGAATCCATATTAATATCCCATAACTGAAGCCAAACATGGAACAAAGAGAGATCAAAAGCCAGCGGTTAGCATCAACTAAGACACAGAAACATGCAGTGAAGCAGATATCTTCTGACAACCAAGGAAGCAGACAACAGAATATTTTTGCGCAATTAGTGAAGTGCTTATTCATGAGAGCATGAGAGTAATAAATTATTTCTTGTTTCCAGAGCCAAAATGGTTTAATGTATTTCAACTTTTAGAAAACTGTATACATGTCAAACTGCTACCACTAAATCTATCTAATCTGAGTAGCTAATGCAATTCAACTTTTAGAAAAATTTAGACACGTCAAACTGCTACCTGTGCACTATCTTATCTCTCAAGTCATTTATTCACTATTACGTAACATTTTATCTTTCACCAAAAACTATAAATAATTTTCAATTCCTGCCAGCATACAAACTTTACTCATTTGGAAATACTATATTCCTTTACTGTCACCAGCTATATGAAAGGTGAAGTAAAATAAATGAGAAGAAATAAGAAACCAGAAATAATTTGAATAATAAGAGCAATACAAGAAATGCAACACTCTGTAATTAAAGTAAAGAACTGACTAAAGATGCGTACCTTAAGGGTCATGTAATCACGGCTGAGTATATATCTGCCATCCTTTGCAAATTTAATATCTGATATCGAAGCAATTATCTCAGTAAAAAAGGATCTTGAGCCAGGTGCCTCCTGTTCCTCAAATCTGTTTATTGATGGAATGTCAACGTCTCAAAAATAATTAGCACATTCCTAAGCAAGGCAGACCAAAGTTAAAGAAAACTGTTTTGACAAGCAAATAACTTAAAGTCTCACAAGTCACAGCCATCCAATATTTGATCGCCCCGCTATAGAAGTTATTGAACAGAGACAAAACAATAAAAGCATGGAACAAAAAATCCTGATACAAATGGCTGGCAAAGAACTTACAGCTTAGAATGTGAATCACACAACGCAGATTGCCGCAAATCAATTAAACGAATTGATCCTTTTGAACTACTATATGCTAATGTGTTGCAATGAGTAGGATGAAACTCTGCTGATGTAATCACCTCTGCAATAACACATGGCATCAATTAATTAAAATTCCAAAATGCAATTTCGATCATGCCTTCCCCATGATGCAATTTCAGATCGTAAATCACTTTCTGGATAAAAGTAAGAGGTTGAATAGCTCTGAAAATGGATATAAATTTAATGAAATAGAATGAGAACCATATAATAGTCTCAAACTTATGAAGTAAAGCCATTTTCCAATTTTTATGGTGAAGGGCAGGAGAAAGTAGGGTCAATGGAAAATTAATTGGGATCCTGGATTGCACCCAATAGAAACAACAGAAAGGAAAATGGGAAGAAAAAGAAAAGGGGAAAAAGAACTCGAAAACAGACATGGCAAATCGACTAACCGGTCAGATCTTCCATATTTGTTGGTTTCACATCAACAATATTGAAACTCTGATTGCTTATTTCCAAGTTCCAAAGATTTATCCGTAGATCATCAGCTGATATAAATGTTTCACCATCACTGCAGAGCATAAAAAAGATAAAGAAATTAGATCAGAACTCAAAAAACAAAATTATCAGAAATAAATGGCAAAAAGGTGCCAACAAGCATTAAATACAACTGCAGAAAGCTTAATATCTCCAACTCCTATATCTACCTCCTATGTACCCAGGACTGTCCAGCATAAAAAGTATTTTTATGTAGGTTGAGGTTATATATGCCTAGTGTTAAGGTATAAGGACAAAAGCAGTTGCTCAGTTTTCTCCTAATCTATTGCCCCCACCATGATTTGTAAGAAATAGGTGAACCACAATATAAGATGGCAATTAACTGACTACACTATGGATCATAAGAGTCTGCTTACACTATTTCATAGTATATTATTTCAAAGACCAAATTCAATCATTTAGAGAACCAAAAAAAAAAAATTAATTCTTTTAGAATTTATATTCAAGTTCCATAACACAACTTGTACTAAACTGTACAGGAAATAGTTATCAAAGCACATCAGCGTGTGGGAGTAAATAAGCAGGATTTGAAAGAAAACATGTATTGAATTGCTTATACTATTTACTAAAGTTTCTTTGACGAGTCTAATCAACTCAATGAACAAAACGAAAAATTATTTTCCTCCATCTTTAGTTCCAAATTGACGAGTCTAATCAACTCAATGAACAAAACGAAAAATTATTTTCCTCCATCTTTAGTTCCAAATACCCAACCAAACTATGAGCTACAAGTAGGCTTTTGCCATTGGCAACTATTACAAGGTAAATAACATGGATCTTCACCTGTTACTCGAGATAGAATTAATATGGTAATCATGTGCATGAGCATATACTCTCCTACATCTTGCAACAAGATTTGTCTCACTGCTTGTGACCTACACATTGCATAATCAAGCATTACAGGGAAAAGGAAGAATAAGTGAGAAGTGGAATACAGTGGGCATTGAACACCAAAATCATATAAACTCCCGAGTTCAAAGAGCACCCGAAAATTGATCAGATTTGAGAAATATTAAATTTCAAAAAGCAAATACCAAAATGTCGACATAACCAGATTTTATATATGTATTTAACTGGAAACCAATTGACACAACAATTTTCAATTACTAACAATGTTCACAAAACATTTCGAGAAACACTTTACAGGGGACTATTACTCTTTAATGAAAGTGTAAAACTCTAGCTTAGTTAAGTACAAATACCACTGGTAATCGCAGTGCGGGGATGCCCCCAGGCGGAAAGGACAAATCATTGCTCAAAGAGTTGATAGATCGGTCGGAATAGCCGCCATTAGCAAGACATTGCTTAGGACCAGAAGAAACAGTAGAACTTATGCTACCATTTCCGGCACCTTTAAATGTGTCAGCATTCATCTCAGAAATTTTTTTGACTTTCTTCTCTTGGACCTGTGTACAACACAAAATTAGAACAATACGGAGAGGCAGGAGCAGACAGACACAAAGAAAATATTCTGATTAAAATTATCAGCATATTATTACTCATGAATGTAATATATCTCCAATTAAATTTGAGTTCTTTCACGGACCACGTTCTGTGGCAATAATTGGATTTTCTTAATGGGAACTCTAACCATCTCCCACCAAAATGAAAGAAAAGCAAATAACAATGAAGAGTATATATTAATATGCAAGACTTGTGCATCTAATAATCAAATACTTAGAATATCGTAGCCACTGTTTGAGTCATGAAGGCAAAGGAAATGAAGAAAGTCTCAGAGCAGAAAACACACAAATCAATATATGTGATGACCAAATCCTCAGAACAAATACAAGATTGGAATAAGATGAACACAATGTTGATACTCCATAATACTACAAGCCACGAGATAAAAAACAGTTAAAAAGAGTGTTAGTTCCTGTTTCCCATATGAAAAAATATGAACTTCCAAACCTCACCTTCCAATACTTGATGGTTTTGTCATTAGTAGACAAAAGAAACAGAGCACCATTAGCTGCCTGACACCAGCGAATCTTGTTGATTTTTTCCTCAATCTCCAAACTTTTGAGATAATCAAACTGATGAAAGATACATGCAAGCATCATCAGAATGACTGAGCCTTATAAACTTTTAATAAAGAAAATGGGAGGACAGGAGGAAAAGTAAAAGCTTTTAAGGAACTTGCTTAACAGGAACCAGGAAACCCATTAAAACAAGGCTCATATATCTAAAACAATATTAATATGCAAATATCATCGTGCAGAAAGCGAAAGAAATAATAATAGATAAGCAAGAGCCAAGTAAGTACCTCAGGTTCATGGCTCTGGAATTCAGTTTTGTAGCGGAACTCAGGATGTCGAACGACTGAATAGTCCATCCTCTCTAAGTCTCTACGATTTCGACCATGCTGCAAACAAATGTGAAAGCAAAGATATTGGAAAACGTATAATAAAATACACATAAAATGAAACATTTTCTAGTCAGTTGGACTTTCACCTCTTTTGAATCAGTCCTTTCAAATAACACAACCCTTCCACCACGGTCGCCAGTGGCTAGATGGTCGCCAGTTTTATCGAACTCAATTGCTGAGATGATATCAACTGCAAATGTTGAAAGAAACATAAAGGTAAAAATCTCAATTCTGTATTCTTTCAGCAAACTTCTGATCTTTTTTCATGCCAACAAAACAATTAAATGGAAGCAGACTACTAGAACACTTGAAGGAAAAAAGAATCCTTCATGTAATAAGGACCAAACTAAGGTGCAACGAAATGTTCCAAGGTGCCTAGAATGCAGGCACAAGTTTACAATGTGTACGCACAGCATGCAGTAACACTAAGATATACAAATTTCAGTAACTGGAAACTCTTCATACTCTCTTGTGTTAGCAAAAACAAAAAGAAGCACTAGCAAACCAACTGTATGATATTAGAGAAAGTTCAAGTAGATTACTGCTATACAGGAAATGCAATTTATGGATAAAGTCTCTGAAAACACAATTAAAAAGATTCAATTTTCAAATCTTATTTCTTACCATCCCCCTCCCCAACCCACACAGACACAAGAAAAAGTCCCAGTCCCTCGTAATGAAAGCCATGAAAATTTGAACCCACCCAGAGCGAACACTGAATAATTATGAAGGAGAATCACTAATACCTAACTTGGGAACAAGGTAGATGCAGTCACTATTTTTTTCTATTTTTATTCATTTCCTTTTATAACAATGCAATGAAATCATGCAGGTGCAATTAATTGTAAATAATAAAAATGGACTAATAATTTCCTTTTACAAGGAACTAGTTTATGCTCAAGATTCTTTCCGCATATCTTTGTAAATGGCGTAATGCCAAAATATGCATCAATTGTATGCTTGCATGACATACTGAATAGAGAAGGCATCCTAGAAATCTCTCCAAGATCAAGTGTCAGCATATTCTGATTGAAACTTGTAAAGTCCCAGGAAGATTAGAACTTCAAGGCAGCCATGTATGATCTTATGACACATCCTCTATTATGATACTCCATGCTACAAAAGGAATTAACAATAGGTTGACCAAATCAACCACAGTCGCCTCTCAGAGCATATGCTGCAGCTGATTTGTCATAAATTAACTGTCATGATACATTCGAAGAATGCAGCAAGGTTATAGACTTAACTCCAACAATACCTCAGCTGCTGCATGCAGATAGTTAAGAAACAAACTCACTCTGTCAACATAAAAATTGAAGCTTGCAGTTCAAGCCGTAAAAGATCTTCATAACTCATGATTAACAAAAAGGTTATATTTACGGTAAAGACAACCACAGAGACATTGAAGGAAAATTCTTTAAACTAGAAAACATCATAAATCATTAAATGATAGAAGACAAACACAAGCGGAGGATAAACAGGAAATTTAACAATGAACTCGATTCATTCTACTCCTCAGGATCATCTCTCAATAAGCCAGATAAGACACTGACATGCAAATCACACACTGAAATTCCCAATCAACCCCCATTAATTTCTTCAAAATCAAGCCATTAACGATCCAAAAACAGATCAAATCCACAGAAACCCAAACCCTAACCAACAGATCCAAACCCAAAGCAAACAATATTATTTCTCATCCGCTAATTCATCATTTACCTTCTTGTACTTCTTCCCCGGCCGTCCTCTCGCCAAAGACCTGAGAGAATTTCCAGTCGAGCGGCGCAGGTGGACCCGCCGCAGCTGATGCCACCTCTCCACCACCGCCACCATCCATTTTCTCCGACACCCGGGAATCAGGAATAAAAGCAACAGCAATATCAAAAAAACCTCAGAAAACAACAACTAATTTTGCTATTTCCCTTCCTATTTTCACTTCATTGAAAAAAAATCCGATTTAGGTTTAGGAATCAAACGAAGATCGGAGCAGCAACGGAATGTTGGATTCAGATTCGAACATTTTTCGCCGGAGTGTGTTTATACAAATACAACATCGATTAGTACAAAACAGAAACGAGGATTCAGATTTTCTCTCTCTATGTGTAGATAGATATATTGATTTGTACGTATAGAGAGTGGGAAAATGTTTTTCCTCTTTCTACAATTTACCGTTTTCTTTTATTCACAGAAGCACTCTGCTTCCTTTCTCTCCCTTTCTCTGTCTAAAAAGCCTATATCAATAATCAAAGACATATATGTCTCTCTCTCCCAATTTTCTCTCTCTTTCTTTTTATATATTTTCCCCTATGGGCTGCTAATCTCACCTTGGATAGTACGAAGAGAGCAATTTTAAAGACATGTTTGTATATAGAGTTGCAATAGGGGAAAATAAAATTTTATTTCATATATTTCCTCAAAAATAAAATAAAATTTTTGTTCATATAGTATTATTGTTCGATGATGAGGCTAATTATTTGTTCTTTACAATGCATAATTTAAGAGAAGCAAATGGTACTGGACAAATATAAACTCAAAAGTTATTATTTGAATTTAAATTGATATTTTTTTTTATTATTAGATCATCTACTCCAGTACTGAATTAATCTCAAACTATATCACTTTTCATGTTAAAAGATTTTTTTTGAAACAGAATCTGGCAAACTTTACCTATTTTATATAGTGATATAAGCTATTTTTTCTGATACAAGAAGTTTATTTCACATCTGAACAAATACTTTAATAGACAAGAATGAATCATTTATTCTTGTTACACCTAGAGGTGAGCAAAACCCGAACCAAACCGAAAATTCGAACCGCACCAAACCGAAATTTGCAGTTCGATTTGATTTTTTAACATAACGGCACGGTTCGGTTTAAGAAATAGAAAACCAAAATTATTTCGGTTCGGTTCGATTTTTTAACATAACGGTGCGGCCTAGCATACTATTTGGTTGTGACAATAATGGGAGACAGTCAGTTAAGATGGCAATATCAAATTGAAATGACAAAAAACTCTTTATCTTTTTATTGTTTAGTTAGGACAAATTTGTTTTCATTCAAGAGGTTAGACGAATTTCGTAGAGTAATTTTTAGGTTTAAGGGTGTCAAGAATGTCTTAATTTTATGAAGCACTATTTTATCTCGTAAATTCCAGATAGTGAAACGACATTATTGTTTATAATTTTTATACATGTTGAGAATATGTCTTCTAGATAAGATAAAATGTCAAATTTAGGTGTTATTGTAGCAAATGCTTTTAGAAATGTGCTGATTTTGTTGGAGGAAATTATATAGTAATATAATGCATCTTGCTTGGAATTGTAAACATCTTTTGGAGATCAATTTCCGCATTGATTATTAATATTTTCCTTTTTTAGTCGTGGAATGGTGGGTTTGGGATGAAAAAGAATGCTAACATTGATATTTTTCGACAAGATTTGTGGTATTTTTGCATTGATTATTGATGACACTTTTTGATATATATATATATATATATATATATATATATATATATATATATAGGGAGGGATGAGTTAGTATAAAAACGGTTTCTCCCGTACAAACTACAAACCATATTTTTTTCAATATATAATCATGTTTTTTAATATATACAATGATGTTTAATACTGCTATTCTCGATTCATGTTTTTTGTATAAAAAAATATGCTTATATAAAATCATGCTTTTTACATATTATTTTCATGCTTTGATTATTAACAACCGTAAATCATACCATGGTCAACGGTTGAGATTAGTTTGTAGTTTTTACATGGGAACTAGTTTTTATATGAACCAAATCCTATATATATATATATTGGAAATGGTAAGTTAAATTCTTGATTATTGTTTGGCAAGTTCTTTAAGTTACAATAGGGATTTAATGTGGCAATGTGGAACTTGCTACTTTAGTCATAATGAGTATTTAATTTTATTTACTAATGTTTTAATAGTTATGGGAGGAAGATCTAACTGATTTAAATCTTTGTACATAATAAATAGTACATTTCTAGTATAAAATGGGTATTGAGAGTCTAATTGGATTGCCTAATATTAGAATCATAGCTGCAACATATCATAATTTCTATTTTTTATAGAAGAATATCATAATTTATTTTAAGTGTTAATCTAGTAAAATACACACTATTCCTTTTTGCAAAATGAAAATTACACACCCTCACCAAAACAAATGAAATATACACAAGATGACTATTATACCCCTCTGTTTAAACTATTGACAGTTCAGAATTGCTATGGACAGAAATAGCTATGTATTTCTTTATTATACGAACCATTTTGCGTACATTCTGTTGTTCCTAACTCACGCTTCAAAAATGGTATCAGAGCCTGGTTTTTATTAAGGAATTTTATTTTATTTATTGCTTTAAGTATTATCCTAACGGAGGAGACATCAAGAAAATATGGATCCGGACAATTGTCCGAGATGCGAAGGTTACAGGAATTATCTCCATGATTTGGAGGTACAGAAAACAAGAACCCAGACTGCACTAGCAATCTGGAAAAGAGAATTCCACTCTGCAGCACTGAGAGTGGATTGTGAATCTATTATCCCTTGCCACCAAGAGATGAGAAAAAGAGAAAACTTCCTCGAGGAGTTGAAGTATCTCCATCTAAGGACGGAGTACGTGATGAAAGAAAACCATCAGAACCATACTGACTGATGGACTTAGAAGGATGTCCAAGGTGTGGACATTTCCAGGAACGTCTCCAAATCTTGGAGAAAAGAAGGACTAGATACCAGAGTGTGCTAACACACTGGAGAAGGCAGTTGGATATACTAATCCAACAGAACCAAGAGAAAGAATTGATAGATTCCTGCCTCCAAGGAATCAAAAGAAAAGAAGATCTTCTACATGGTTGTATCCTCCTTGAATTGGAGATAGAACATGCCATGAGAAGAGACCATTGGAGCCATTTGGGAGTAAATTGGAATTCATATACTACTCCGCTCTGATGGAACAAAAGAAAGATAAAGGAGTATCGTCTACTCTTTTATGTCAAGAGATTTCTCCAGATTCCTCCAAGATATCGGCGGATCTAAGAGAAATACAGAAGACGGTACAACATTATGGCGATAGCTTGTATGGTGTACCACGCGATCTTTACAAGATTGCTATGAAACATGATGAAATTTACAACATCCTGAAGGAGATCCAATCACGGATCGAAAAACTGGAGCAACAACCTCGTTGCAGCCAAGGAAGAAATCCTTTTGGTAATAAACCCACTTATCCATTTCCAGTGGGAGAAACCAAAAAGGATCCCAACATGGAGGCCTTGAAAAGAATGATTCGAGAAAGAAAAAGATGAATAATTTTGAAAGAATCAAGCTTGACGACCTCCAGGAGTTAGCAGAATCTTTTGCTAACATGACGATGGTTGATTTAAAAATGAACCAGAATGTGGTCCAAAATCCACAGCCGGTGAATCAACTTCCACCAGGAGCCATTATTGGAAATCAACAAGATTTTCAAAATGCACCCGTAGCCATTAATGTAGCCCAGGATTTTCAGACTGGAGCAAGGTATGATCAACATACCCCAAATGATGCATACATGGCGGCAAGAAGGACAAGAGCAAGAAGGCCGCATCCAAAGGTGCAAGATACACCTTATGGAAAGGCAACCCTGGACCCTATCCATCCCTACGGAGTAATGCTCGACCTTGATGAAGTAAATTTCAGAGATCGAGAATCCGTTATTGATGAGTGGATGTCAGCCCTGAGAATTGCAGCAGCAACTCTCGATTTAAACAAGGAAGGATTCGTAAGAATTCTCGAAATGAGTCTTGCAGGAATTGTCAAGATAGCATGGGAATTCTTTCCTGTGGACATCAAGAATTCATGTTTTGAGAGTGACAACTACACAGAACATGTCCAGAATATGGCAATGCTTTTTAAAAACCATTTTCTGGGAGAAGGATATTTCGAAGGATTTGATCAAGAAAAGAGGAAGAAATACTTGATGGCATTGTATAATCTAAGACTTGCAGTCCTAGATCAACAATCGCTTAACAAGTTTCTACAGCTCTTTACTCTTTATCAACATCAATCTAAAGTTGATGATAGAGTTGCACTGGAAATTTTCTTTCTGAAATTTCCAAGCCCATGGAAAGAGATGCTGATTCGGGATTATGAACCAGGAGATCCTGAGAACGTCGCAAGAAGGATGTCATATGTACATCGGAAGCTCTCAGAGTGGTGTCAACAAGCAACAGCTCTGAGGAACATGAAGAAACTGAGGAGAATTAACAAATTCACTCCTCTAAACTGTGATGACAATGATCTGCCAACGATCATTGGAGGAGAACCACCGAGGCTGAAGAAAAGCAAGAAAAATAAGTTTCAGCCCTATTATAAAGGTGGAGATCCAAAAAGAAATTCTTGGAAACCAAGAACCAGATGGTCAAGACAGAAGGCCAGATCTTACAAATCAGGCCAAAGAAGTGGACCATCAAGGAATAGGTATCCTTTCCGAGGAGATAATAAATCCCAAGGAAGGACACCCGCCAAGAAAACTTTCAGGAGAACTCATACTAGAGTTAATGAAAGTTTCAAGGATTGCAACTGCTGGACGTGCGGTGCAAAGGGGCATATTTCCACAAATTGCCCGGACAACGAGAGAAGAGGTATCAATAAATTCGAATCCACTCCGGATATCGAAGATGCCATCTACTACCAAGAACTGATACAAGTATATCAGTTCGAAGATATACCCTCGGATGAGAGTATATATGAACAAGAAGAAGTCTTCAGCGAAGAAGATTCAGAATGGTCTGATGGAATTAGATCGGAGTCAGACTGATCCAGAGATTGTTCATCAGGAGAAAGAGGACAGGACGGGATTCTCTAGTCACACCACTCTCTCTCAAAGTCTGATCGACAAAATCATGAAGAAGAGTCTGAATATACAAAAGTATCAAGGCTTTTCAGCAAACAACAAATCGTCTATGGAATTTCTAGACGAGAAATGTCGCTCCCTATAGAGCTTACAGGGAATCAAGTGGAGATGCACTTGATTCCAACTAGTGACATCAGGGAAGATTTATCAAAGATGAAGCCTGAAGTCGCTGAAAAGATGAACTGGATCCATATTGGAGCAATCCAGTTGATGCTAAAATCGGCTCTCTTTACCGGAGTTCACACGCCGATCGATATCGCTATATGCGATAAAAGAGTTAGAAATCTAAAAGATTCCGTATTGGGAACAATTGCGGGAGATGTTTGTGCAGGACAAGTAGTGGGAATCATCTATCCAAAGATTGCTTACAATCTTAATGATACCCATTTCAGCAAAGCCCTGACGCTTTATTAGGACTTTAAACGCAAGGATTTATTGGAGGAATGAAATAGGCCTTACTCCATTACTTATCAGGTATTATATGCTCTTTCCAACTCACATCACACTGAGTTATTTCTGGGAAAGAAGTTCATTGAGATACCAGATATATTCAACAAGGTGCCAAGGCGGTTTGTCCCGATAGAGTGGAAATTGCTCGGTTAAGGAATGTAGATATTCAAATCCGAGATAGAGAAGTCATGAGACACGACCAAAGTCTCAGGATAACTTCAGGAAGATTATCCTTCTAAGGAGACAGAATTATGTCTTTGCCATATGGGAGGAGTCGGAGTCTCATTCGAGAAGCACACCCTCAAACATCTCAGAGTAACAAAGTTCCAGTAAATTTGAAATGTCCCGAGGGATGGAGAGAAATGATAGTAAAATTTGACACTACAAGGTGGGAAACCAACTTCCCTTGTAATGTTCTTTACTATCTGCAACAGCCGGAGATCAATCATTACAAATGTACCCTGGAGATTGGGGGACAAGTGATGGAGATCAAAGGCAGAGCCGGAAGAGAAGTAGTTATGCTTTTGGGTTTGGATTTTCTCGAGGATCACAAACCTTGGAGAAATAAAGAAGAAGGAATGGAAAGCACGATTAGTGAGAGAAAACTATTGATCGAATGACAAGTCCATTCTCCATATACATCTCTATAGGGATGTTATATGAAAAATATAAAGCCGAATATTTTGCTGCTTATATTGATTCAGGTGCAGGAATTTGTACTGCAAAACGAGGAGTCTTCCCAGCAGAAGTAGAAGATGATCTACCCCAAATTGCAGGAAGAGATTTCTCAAAGAAGATTTTGCTCCTTGCTAAAGGAGTAAAAGAGACGGAAATTCTGATTGGCGGAGCCAGAGGTACACCTTGGTACAAGGTTAAAACTCCACCAATTTATTTCCATGATACAGGTGCAGATATTCTGTTAGGAAACAATTTCCTACAGATGTTCAAAAGATACATGCAGGATAATGAAAAGAGGCAATTGGTGTTTACAACCATTTGCGATCACAAAATCATTGTCCAAAGGCTCAAAGGGGCTTTTAATCGCCAAATACCATTGAGTTTTCGCAGCAAGCGTGGTGATGAAGGAAAACTTCGACACCAAAAAATGAAGGATCAAAGGAGATTCAGCGAAGTAGTGCTAAGCTGTATTAGGGATGAGGATCTCAATGATGAAGAGGTCCAGATTCTCAAAGCATCTTTAATATCTCATCAAGATATTAAAGAAGAGATGCAGGTGTCCCTAGAAGATGTCAAAAGAAAGATTAAAAGGAATTACAATGAGAATCCTTTGGCATGGTGGGACAGAAACAAGCTCAAAGCTACCTTGAAGGTGAAGCCAGAAAAGGAGTACGAGTTTGTTAGATACAGACCAATCCTGATGAATCTCAAAGATCAACAGGATATGAAGGAGATAATCAAGGAACACCTTGATTTAAAATTGATCGAACCAGTGAATTCGCCTTACAGCAGTCCCGGATTTCTGGTAAGGAATCATGGTGAGATCAAACGAGGTAAACCCAGATTAGTTATTAATTACAAAGGAATTAATGATATTCTGGAGTTTGATGGATATTTCATCCCTAGTAGAGAACACCTTATTAACTGCATTAGAAATGCTAAGGTATTCTCTAAGTTTGATTGCAAGTCAGGTTTTTACCAGACTCGCATGGAAGAAAGTAGTAAGAAGTTTACATCCTTCTCTACTCCACAAGGGCACTATGTTTGGAACGTAATGCCAATGGGGTTAGCTAATGCGCCTCAAATATTCCAGAGAAAGATGGATAATCTGTTTAAAGATTATTTTTCTTTTATGTTCGTCTATATTGATGATATTTTAATTGCATAAAAAAATATGGAAGAACATATCAAACATCTTGAGATCTTTGCAGATGTTTGTTATAAAGAAGGTTTAGTACTGTCTGAAAAGAAAGCAGTCGTGGCAACTCGGAAAATAGAATTTCTGGGTATAGAAATTGATGAAGCATGAATTATTCTGCAGGACCATATTGTTCAGAAGGTCCAGAATTTTCCTGAAGATCTGAAGGAAAAGAGACAACTTCAGAGTTTCTTGGGAGTTGTTAATTTCGCGGGACCATTCATTAAAGATCTCGCAAAACACAGAAAAGTTTTCAGTAGTTTACTGAAAAATGATGTTCCGTTCATCTGGAAGGAAGAACATCGACAGGGTATGAAAGAGTTAAAAGAGGTTTGCAAAAATCTCCCAAAACTCTCGATACCTCAGGACGAAGACGACTTGGTCCTGTATACAGATGCAAGTGATTATTGGTGGGCAGCAGTCTTAACCAAGATCACTCCTAGTGGAGAAGAACCCTGTAGATACTGCAGTGGTTTATTTTCAGATGATGAGGCCGTAAGATGGCACATCAACGAGAAAGAATTCTTTGCAGTCCGAAAGGCTTTTAAAAAATGGCCTTTATTTTTACTTGCAAAGAAATTTACTTTGAAAGTCGATAACACACAGGTTAAGGTTTTCTTAAGAAATAAGATGGAATCTAAGCCTGAAAAGGCTAGATTAATTAGATGGCAAGCTGAATGCCAATATTATATTTTTGATATTGTCATTCTGAAATTTCACGAAAATATTCTTGCAGATTTCTTAACAAGATATGGAGCAAACTGATGTGAACTCCATGCTACTGGCCCATAGACATCTCAGAGAAAATCTGGAGATGTTAACGGGAGAGTGGGACGAGTGCATTCTGAATGCTGAGCAAGTAGGAAGATTGCAGACTCTCGATAAGACGAAAGTCACCGAGAGAATACGAGCTTGCATACGGTCCCAGGGTCAACTCTGGGCTGCATGTCAAACACCAATCCTTCGGGTGGCCAAAGATCCTTTGGTAAAAGAAGAGTTTCGAGTACAGGGCTCTAAACCTGTAGCAGAGGATTCTAATACCTCTTGCCCAAGTTCTAAGGTGGTGGTATCTTCGGAACCATTGCCCCAAGAAAAAGATGATATTCAGAGATCACACTCTGAATCATCATGTCAACCCAGCACCTCTGGGAAAAAGATGGAGAGATTAATCTTAGGCCAATGACTGGCACTTCTAAGATTAATACTGATAAGATTGAAGTTTCTTTTTCGTGGCAGGTTTATCAAGCTAACTGGGAGAAGCTCAATACAAGGACTGGAATCAACCCAGAAAAAATACGGGTTGATATCTCGGGGAAATATCCTCGGGTGTGGATGATGCCGAATTCAGATCCACACGAAGTCAAAAGATGGTATGAATTTGGAGCACTTGCTTCAGTTTATACTACATCTCATTCGCCGAAATCAAGAATCTACCCAAGTGGATTCAAGAAGCGGTGTATGATACATGGGCTAACAATCCACAGCTTAGCCGAGGTGACATTTTGGAGCTGTATTTCATCAGCGCAGCCCCAGAACCTGCAGGGAAAGGAAACCATGAAGCCTTCCACTATATTAGGCTTCGAAGACCAGATGCACGCGCCCTCGAGAAGATCAAGGCGCCTACAGAAAAAGAGACTACTTTAGTCCCAACATTACCAGAAGACCTTATCTCTACCAGAAGAGCATGGGGATTATGGGTTTGTCTCACTGAGACGGACAAAGTCAAGTTCCCGTTCAAATTCTTTCAGAATTCAGTGAACGGATCATTCCTGTTAAACACTATGACAGGAAAATCTACAAGTTTCGCAGAGGAAGATTTCGAAAGAAAGAGAACCTTGCTCTGGGAAAACAAGATTTCTACTAGTAAAGACACTCATCGAAAATACTGCAACATGGCTCATTTTGGAAACTGGTCTGAGCGCGTTTGTTCGGATTGCCAGAACCATAAGGAACCAGAGTTCGGGAAGGGGTTCATGCCGAGAAAGGGAAAAGAGAAGGCTCGGTCAAACGAGCATCTTGAACAGAAGGCGCTGCCAAAGGCAAGGACGCCCAGGGCCCCGGGAAAAAAGTAGATTCCCGACACAGGTTGGTGGAGTCATGTGACTCTAAGCTGGAGTACCCACTAAAAAGAAAACGACAGTAGTGGGTGGAGGGAAAAGCAATTACCCACTAAACAACAAATGGGTAAAAGCACAGAAGGAGCATTATCAACCAAAGATAATGCGGTCTGATAAAGAAAGTAGCACCGAAAGTTTGGTGTCCTTATTCAATAATGGACGACAGCAGTGGTCCTACGCTGAGTCAGATACAGGCTGGCCACGGAACAAAGGTATCCGAGGCAATAATGAAGGGAGGAGGTTGCGAATTGAAACCTCTATATAAACCAAGAGGATGGAGAGCAGAAGATCATCGAAAATCCATCAGAAATCCTCTACACCATCTCCTCTGCTCTCTCCAAAATAAAATTGTTATAGTATAGTTCCTAGTATAGTATAGTTTATGTATTTCAATTCCGCTACCATAGGTAGCTAAACAAGTTTGTCTCTTCCCTAAAGGAGATATACTTATGTTGTAATAAATATTATATAATTCCTAAATAAAAGTTTGGGCTTTTGTTCATTCCTTCCAGTATATTATTTTCTTTGTGTACCGACCGAAAACCCTACGCCCCGAGTAGGAAACGAACGAGGGCTATGTTGTGTGCTGCTGAAGGAGTCTGCATCTGGAAACCATCGGTTCCGATCGTGTGGTTGGACGAGGTCCCTAAAACTTCCGGCGGAAATACGCGGCAGCATTTCGGTCAAAAAGGTATGAAGTTGGTATACGAAGAATTTATTTATACGGAAGAGTGATGAGCCTGATAGTTTTGCATGTTTTATCTCCATAATTGGAAAAATGGGATTGGAATAAGCAGAATAAATAAAGAAATTCAGCAGAAAGGGTATAATGATTATAGTGTGTATTTTTCATTGATTTCAAAAGAAGTGTGTATTTTTCATTTTTGTTTTTCAAAGTGTGTAAAAGAAATTTTGTCCCTTATTTTAAATACATTTAATTGTAAGATTCTATTAGTAGTTGGGGTCTTGTGTAGCCATATAATACTCTCTCCATCCACGATAGATATCCTTGTCACTTTTGTCACTTCGGTCCGTCCACGACATGGTTGTCACTTTCATTTATAGTAGTGGAGTCCACTTATATTTTCCACTACTCCACTCACATTTACAGTGAAACTCTTACTCCACTCACAACACTACCCACCAATTTCATAAAACTCGTGTCTTCCACAATGTGGCAAGGATATCGTGGACAGAGGGAGTACTAATTATATTTAATATGTTATTGAAGCTTTGTTTGGTATCCATTATAACTTAGCTAAAATAGCTTAATTTTATTTAATATTTTATTCGAATTGATAACTTTGATCCCAAATTTATTAAATAAATTTACATCTATTGGTTATAAACGAGCACACCTAAACAAACTTGTAGTGATTTATCACTAGTTATGTATCAAGTGATTGATTTATTTAATTAGTAGCCATAGATGTTAAGAGATTATAAAATTTCATGTCATTTTTAATGAGAAATAATTCCAATAACCTAATTAAAATTACTAGTGACATAAGGATGTGATTTTTCTTTTTTATGGCGGGGAAGTCCACAACTATTATTTAATGATATGTTTTAGATAAGCATCACTCCATGCTCATGTGTGATAATTTTGATTTTTTTTATTAACTCATAGTACTAATTTATTGTCTTTTTCTGTCTTATTCCAAAAAGACCAACTACTAATTGGAGGTCATTTTGGGTAAACCACAAATTTCACCAACTTTCAATATAAAACTATAGTAATGACTTAGCTGGTCTGGTAGCACATGTTTTGCTTTCAAATTAGTCGGAGATAAGAAAACGAAATTAGGAAGAAAAAAAGATGAACTATTTGGAATCCAAAAGTCCAAATTATTAATAAATGTATTTAGAAAACTAAATGTAAAAGGATTTAATTCCACACCACTACTTGCATATTGTAAGACTTATTCAGTTATTCTTATGGAAACAAAGCTTTATGGATAACATTAAAAATATTTTTCGTTTTTTATTTACAAATATTATGGATTAGTAGTGTCAAGTGTGCTATCCAAATCTCTTCACAAAATTCTCTCATTTTCGGATGGTAATTGTTATAAAAAAATTATATAGTATATACACTTCAACACATCAAATATGTTATTTTAAAGTAGTTGAGAAAACATGACTTGATAATTAGTTCGTATTGTTTTCCACAATTCAAGCTGTCTCATTCATAAACTGATATTAATTTGCAAATATCAAAACACACACACTTAATTCACCATTCATCTCAACCCATCTTTTTCATTAGCTTCATTTTCACCACAAAGACAGAGCTCTATTCAAACACCATTAATTCATATCAACATGTATAAAAACCCCATTAGTTCCATTCCCACTCCCATGCACAATATATTCATTTCTCCACATATATAATATATATATATATATATATTATATATACCATATATATCACTCTTATATATAAATTCCTCCACAAAATCTTAAATGGTCGCCTCAAGGGCCATGCAAGGTATTACCTTGTGTCTGATCCGAGCTATCTCAATAGCCATCCTAGTGAGTTCGGGTCGGGTCGAGGCCCGAAGAACTATTGACAATATGAACGTTATCGACAAGTGCTGGAGAACGAATCCGGACTGGCGGAGAAACCGTCACCAACTAGCCACGTGCGCCGTTGGATTCACCGGACAAATGATCAACAACATCGGAAGTGATGTGATAAATTACAAGGTAACGGATCCTAGCGACGACCCGTTAAGCCCGAGGCCCGGAACGTTGAGGTATGCCATGACCCACCTCAAAGGCAAGACATGGATTACATTCAAGAGGCACATGAACATCACACTTACCAAACCCCTCCTTGTAAGAAGCTTAACAACAATTGATGGACGAGGTGCTAATGTCCACATTGCATATGGTGCATGTCTACTTATTAAAAAGGTACAAACCAAAATGTAATTCACAAACTTCTTAACAAAATCCTCACAACTTTTAATGAAAAATGAGCTAAGCATTAGAAATGTAATAACGTGACAGGCGAATAACGTGATTATCCATGGCCTCTACATCCATGACTGCAAGCCTCAAGAGCCCGGCCCGGTAAAGGGCCCGGATGGGGAAATCATGCATTTAGGCCCTATGGATGGGGATGCGATTCGAGTTGTGACATCTTCAAAAATATGGATCGATCATAACACAATGTACGACTCTGTAGATGGGCTTATTGATGTTACAAGAGGATCAACAGACATCACAATATCGAACAATTGGTTTAGATTTCAAGATAAAGTGATGCTGTTAGGACACGACGACGGCTTCCGAAGGGATAGAGACATGAGGGTCACCGTTGTCTTCAACCATTTCGGCCCGAACTGCATACAAAGAATGCCAAGGTACCACCTCTTTTTTTTTCTTTTTCATGCAGTGTATTGTATATTTCTTGTTTCTCATCCTAATTATGTGATGTGTAGGATGCGATTCGGATATGCACATGTTGTTAACAACCTTTACCTAGGATGGGGAAACTATGCCATTGGAGGGAGCATGAATCCTAGCATCAAGAGCCAAGCAAACCTCTTCATTGCACCAAAGGGAGGCAACACAGAGGTATGTCTCAAATCACTTCCATTTATCGACGAAGTATACCCACATGTGGGTTTCAAGCCCGTCAGCCCGACTCAAATTGTCCATTTGGGTTGCAGGCCCAGGTCGATCCGGGGAATTTCCGGGCTGGGCCTGCATCGTACTATAACAACTCAACCCACAAGTATATGTATATGCATGGTAAACTAGGCTAATAGATTTCTCACTCAGATAACCTGGGATAGTGGTGCCAACGGAAACTTCAAGTCTATCGAGGACGTATTCGAGAATGGGGCCTCGTTCACAACAACGGTCAACATAGATGCTGCAATGAGACCAAACTATGCACCAGACCAAATGTTTGAAGTTGAAGATGGAAGGAGAGTGAGGGACTTGACAAAATCTGCAGGTGCTTTGAAATGTCCAAAAATAGCTAGATGCTGAGGCAATAAGAGTGAATCTATTGAGAAATAACTTCAGACCTTTAAGGTCTTTGTGCAAATAATATCTATAAGAGACAATTATATCTAGATTGTCTCAACTTTCACCCCCTTTTCTGGTCATATTTCTGCAGTGCAGTCACATCTTTAAATGGGGAAATCCGTTTTCGACCTACTTATGACGAACCTTAGTTTCGAAATCTGGATAAAAATTGACATCTGCGTACTAGTAACAGATGCAAGTTTCAGAACATCACAGATTAAATGAAGAGCAAAAAGGATTTTAAACAACCAATGCACCGAACATAACCAAGTATAAACAGTCTACAAGCATGATATGTCACAAATTGGCTAGACTTAGAAAAATTTAATCTCTCAGCAACTGAACAAATGGGGTGTTGGATGTCGAAACCTCTAGTGTGGAATCAAATAGCTAGGATTATTATCGATTTGAACAACAAATGACCATGTCAGCCTAAAGCTACATGGCGATGTCGCGGGCCTTATACATACAGATATAAGCCATATGCCAATCACCTGAAATCAAGGAAAAATATTTACGTTGATAAATGTGTATGGAAACAGTGTTCTCTATATGCTGATGGTATGTGTAAAGGTAATTTTGTGATGTGAAAGGAAAGAGAAGAAGATCTGTGGAAAGCACTTACCGCCTCCAGATAGTCTGGTGATGTCATCCTCCCGTTGTGGAATTGGATTATCATCATCAAATTGAATCCATTTGCCTGTGGTTGTACATAGTCGAATTATAAAATAATCTGATGAGGAGAATATGATACTAAGTAAATAATTGTTTATCTAAAGACCAACCATTTTCTTGCTTAACCCAGGCAACGTAATGCCCAGAATCAGCACTTCTACCCTTGTGCGTGAGCACAGCAACCAAATCATATATTCCTGTCAAGTGTTTCTCTTTCTCCGAGGGAACACCTAAAGGAGTAAACAAATCAATATGCAGAACAGTCGAGATCAGTTTTGAAAAAACTTGGGCTGCAACACTCAAAGCCAAGAAAGCGTATTATTGTATTGTTCAATAAACAGGTTATATTCTTGCAAAATTTAACACAGAATACTGCAACCGTGTATGTAAATGCCTTTGATATTCGTCCAGGTTCTAAGGATATTTCATGAAGGATGAGTACCTTCTCCAGGTGCAGATACAGACGAATCCCCGCCTCCATTTGATGGTCCCTGCATGAGACAAGGGAATAAAAACTCAATCGAGACCTTAAAGTAAGCATGAGTTGACAAGGTAATAGCTTTTTTTTTCTATTGCATCAGGTTTTACAGTCTAGTCACATAGATTGCTTACCTCAGCATCAGTCATCTTAACATCAGTGTCCTTTTTCGAGCTACTTTCATTAGTTTTCAGACCAGCTTTCCTCCCTTCTTCATCTCGTAGAAGCTAAATGTTGATGTTTGAAATGAGTATAAAATCAGCAGATAAAAGAAGAGAGAACTAGACAAAAAAGAAGTATGACAATGTTATGTAGCTTAAGCTTTATCAAAAAGTATGCATAAGCGTGTACCTTTCTAGGAACTTCCAATCTCTTGCGGAGATCATCAGAGCACAAATCATACACATCTAACACCAATGGGTAGTCCACTTTCTGCAAAACAATTAATTCGGCATAAGCTGAACCAACAAGATGACACTACAGGATTGCAAAATTTGTATTGTCTATAATTCAGAAAAGTTAGTTAAATCTACTGACTAGTCGGAGCTATTAATTTCATAACGATCTAATGCATAAAATAGAGAAATATCATTAAAAAGTATAAACTATTCCTCACTGTACTTCCTGCGGTTTCATCAAGTGCTTTACATATTTGATCGAATCAAACGGATACCACTCAGAACAATATTGAGAAGATCTCAACAATCTGAGCTCTTGGTACATGCTGACTTCTACTTACAGATGACAACAGCATGGATAAACACATACTAACCTATCAATGCTAAGTCCAATTTGGATTTCCATGATATAAGGAATGATTTAGGAATGAAGTGAGGATAATTTATTGAGAAGAAGAGAATCTTTTGAAATGTTCCTATGAGATCTATAGATAGGATAAGTGTGATTGTTTACTTCTAACTTAAGTATCGCGTTATATATTTATATAAATATGATGGATCAGCTTCAGTTTACCTATTTACACGACAAATTAAATAGATTTTAGGTTATGGCCTAAGATTTTGCAATTTAATTTCTTTCAGCCGTGGCATTCCCATCATCAGGGAACAGGGAACAACAAAGTTCATTCAACCGGAAAGAACTAAGAATGTTACCCGCAGAATCTTGGCTTTCTGGTTTGTTTCTCTTTTCCAGAAAAACCGGACAAATTGAACGGTCAAGTATCTGTAATTGGCAGCATAAAGATAAGTCAACTGGCAAACCCAGAGCTTCGGGTAGAAAGGCAATATATATTTTATATATGTATATATATCTAGAGCAACAATGTGCCAAGACACACCTCAGGTGCAAAGCATAGCAGTGGATCAGAAAATGTAAAGCACATCATTGAATATTTAAAATACCTTGGCAAGTCATTTATCCGAGAATCTTTAGTGTACACAGCACTCCGACCCAGAGAAGGCGAAGACTTCTCCAATTCTGATTTCAAACCCTGAACACATAAATCAGTAAAATGGTCAATAGTGACACCCTTTTTACAAGATGACAACAGGGGCATCTTAAATGTAGTGGACAAAGCAGAGCAGTATCATTTAAGCCACTCAAGAAGCAGCATCTAGAAGTTTCTAATTTGATAGCATTTGTCATACCACATACACAGGACCTAGGTATCAGTTATTACAACAATGAGTATATGTACCAGGACAAATGAATTTATATTTCCAAAAAATGTAGTGATCTTTAGCAAAGAAAGAAAACAAAAGGAAGGGAAAGAAGCATTTGCAATGAACAACTGGCATAAACCCCATGTAAAAAAGAATATAATATAAATGCTGAGTGAAAATTAAGGTAAGAAAATTATACTACAAAAGGCCATCATATCAAACTTACGCGTTTTAAACCTTCATGTAGATGGTTCACCTCCTGCGAAATATGGCATTTAAGTGAATAAACAGATTCTGTTTCCGTACTTTCTTCACCACTTTCAGCACAATGGACCCTGGCCACAAATAATAATATAATTGGTAATTTGTAAATAACAGCTGACCATGAATTTATGCACCCGACATATGTTGCTCCGTCACTACAAACGATTTTGAAGCAATCGCGTTGAGCTATTATCAAATTGGAAGATCCTAATTTTTCTAAAATTTGTGCAACACATTAAAATGGCATTGTGCATCAAGATCCTCTAGTCATTATTTTTCCATTTCAAAAATATATTACAACTTATTCCATGAGTATCCTACTAATCACCTACCTTCAGGAATCCTACTAAGATAATTATTAAAGATGAAATTGTAGAATAGAAGATTACGCAAAGAAAGCATATAGCATATAGAACATGCAAATGCATGATAAGTTATGCTAAACAATCAAAATGTTGATAGGAACATCAGAATCAACTACAGAAAGATGGCATACGATACTAACTAAAAAACTTCTTAAATACCAGTATGCAGAACAGTAGCGTTAAAGCACATAAAATGTCTGATTTCGCTGGTGAAGAATACTAGAAGAAACTAAGCAGACCTGCTAACAAGGTCGACACCAAAAAATTTCTTCAATGTATCAGCATCTTCACTGCAAAAAAATGAAATATAGAAAGTAAATACATGTTTATCCAATGCCAATGAGAAATTTAATTAAAAAGAGGGATGAAAAATATGAAACCCAATAGGAGCACAAATAGTGTAATGAGAAGTGGGTGATGATAGATGACCCGAATCAGGTAGGACAATTTGACCGGTAAAACTTAATTAATTGTTAGTTAAAACTTTATTCAGAAACATTCAGCACAAGAGAATCCAGCAAGTGATTGACTTTGACTATAACACAGGCAAGTGTATTACTTGGGACTAGTGGATCTGAGTGCTAATGAAAGGGTGAACAGAAGTTGTGTCCAGCATTCTTCAGCATCCTAGAGATAGAGAAAATTCCATCATGAAAAATCCACAAGAGTAATTTTAGAAAATTGAAATCCTTGTTTGTGTACCTGCTGCATGTAAATTCCATTGTGAAGCTGGGCAAATTGAGGATACTTACTCCGCAAAGCCTACAAAATAAAATGCACGGTAAAAGAAATGTCGAGTATGTTGGCTAGTCTAACACAATTGTGCAGTCGTCAAATATGGTGCTTGAAAATGCATTTGAAAGTTAGGAAAAACACTACAGCATTGAATAAGTCAATAGTTAACACAAAAGAAAGTAAAGCTGCATTAGCAAAGCTCATTTGAGTAGCACGATACTGTTAATGCTTACGATAGTTCTGCAATTACATCTCAGTTCTCACAATAACATCTCAGTTGAATTTTCAACAAAAGTTATCATTATGATGAGATACAGTTGATCAGATAAGATACACGAAGTATAATTGGAAATGGTATCGCATAAAGTATTATTCCTGTTTTTTTTTTTAACTTTTTTTATGAAGAACAAAACTCATAAAGTTGTGAAAGTAGCAGCCTATCGCCATAGAAGTAAGGGAAACGTCCCTGATTGCCTGACCCTTTTTTCAAAGTATCAGAGTTAGACAAGCACTTATTTCAAGAAAATCCAATGTACAATATAAGTAGAAAACAGCCTTGCATCTCGTACAAAACAAAATTAAAATAACTCATCGTTGTAACAAAGCCCATGCAAATAGGATCCAACATCGAAAAAGATCCCATTCACATTCAAATAAAGACTATACATACAGGAGAAATTGAAACAAGCACACATTCTGACTAGTTACTACTATGTATTTCAAGCAGATCTAACTAAAATTAAAATAATAGAACATTATGGTAAAAACTGAAGCAGATCATACCGTCAAAAATCGCACAGGTGCCACTGGCCGGACATTTTTATCAAGTTCATTAAATAACTCCCGTGTTGCAACAGCCAATGAATGAGAAGACTGATCCACAGCATTGCTTCTTACGGGAGGAGGATACCTGAATAACAACCAAACAACACATTATACATTTATACTACTAATGACTACAGTAGTAGAGTTGAACATTATAAGGCCATTCTCTATTTCAGGTCAAGAGACAACTCACTGTAGAAGGGCAGATTTCAATTCTGGGACGGAATGCAAACATTGTAAAGTGGAGTTCATATAACAGGTGTTTCCCAGATTTACTAAACCAGCAGAATGACCCTGAAGCAAATATGAACAAAACCATGTAAATCAACTTCTAAAAAATTACAAAAGTACGTGAAGGTGCCAGACTAACAAAACATATTTCAGAAAAGCACGCGTAGCTTACACAAACAGACTAGTTTGTACACAATTAAGACTCATCTTTAATTTAGAATACTTAACTTCCTTAACATACTCAACATTGATATATTGTTAATAAATGATTAAGGCACAAACTAAAACAAATTCCAATATAACATGAATAATCTCCCAAAGCAGTGAGACAGATAAAGGGAACAGACATAATTAATTTATTCCACAACCGCCTTATCATAGGAAAACAAAAGGAATGCTGATATTCAATATTAGAGTATTTTAATAGCCTTCAACTATATTTTTCTTGCCATATTTCTCCATTTGAACCCATACTATCATGGTACATAGGAACTGGCCAGAGATCTCGCGTGTGTAAATCTTGGAGAGAACAAACCCTAGTCTCATCCTAGAGGTTGCAGAAATACAATGGGACTTACCACAGCAACCACTTGTTCTTCTTCTGGCATGTCTTCTGCAAAAATAGGGCCCTTTTCTGGAGCCTTTACAATCTCATCCGCAGTTCCCATCATCATTAGTTTCTGGCCCTGAACCAACAGAGGAAACATGACTCAAGTTTTACTGTAATTATGAAGAGTCTTATCTGATTAAGAAAACAATTACCTCCTTTACTCCTACTTTCGACCAATCTGCATCGTCCTATACAGTCAAAAAGTAATGCATCAATATTATGAACACCAACTGTATTGAAGAAATCAATATCGTTACCGCAACAGAATAAAGCATGTTCTTTTCATTTTAAAACTATAATAAAAGAACAAAACTCACTGAAAATCAATAAGTCATCCTCAATTTATAAACAATTGCTTTCTATACCTTTAATAAGCCACCTTTAACCATAATCTTTTGTCTTTCTGGTGGAACTCCTGTTAAGTCAAATAGCTGGCACTTGAAAAGATATGGGGGCTGGGTAGTGTCTATTTCCACATTAGAGAACACTTCCTTTTGCCACTTTACACTTACTGAAAAATCATTATACGTTGTTAGCTGCAGCAAGTACTAGGTTACACAAAACGAGTAAAAGGAACGCAGAGAAAACACAAATCTAAGTTAGCAGATAGCAGTTTGAGATAATCTCAGGTGATAAGCTTATCATGCATAAAATGTAAGAGTTCCTAAACTTCACGGTACAATCATCTAACCGATGTGCGAAGCTTGGCAAAAAATCCCAATCAATCATCTTCGTTTATAGACTGCATCATTTATATGTTCTTTTCACTAAGATATTGATGAGTTTGCATAAAATGCCAGATTTCGTTACCGTCCATCCACCACCATGAAATTAAAATGATAAACTATTACTATCAAATTTCCAGAAACACGTGCATTCAGCTTCACCTGTAGTTCGACACTCAATTATTTCTCACAATTTTCCAACATTTCTGTCCCATCTAAAATCAGATTATTGTTACATTATTCAAGTGCAGCATACGATGTATCAACACATTCCCGCACTTTAGCTCTTCACATTCCTTATCACACCGATAAAAAAGTTATGTAATCCTAGAAGTTCAAATATTAAATCTTGCCTCGCTTCTCAATCCGCAATCAATTAGAATAACAAATCTTCATCACAACAATCCAAAAAAGTTCTTTCAAACTACGAGCACTATCAAACCTAAAACTTGCACAGTCGTTCTTGATAGCGGCGACAATTTAAAATCCCAAAACTAAACGGCGAATTTGCCGGAGAAAAGCACGACCACATATAAATCGAAATTGCAATTGAATTAAGAAGAAATGAGCATGTTGATCGTACCTTTCAACATGGTTGCGGATGATTACGGTGAGGAGAAGATCGAAGCTTTACTGTGTGTCGTGCGTGTTTCTTAGCTTGCGAAGAAGGGCAACTGATGCTCGACAGAGATAAATATAGGGCTAAACCGATAAAAATATATGTTTTTTTTTTAGAATTACAATGCATATATATATAATCTAATCAAGCACTATATAGGCGGGATCTTTACACCCTATAAATGTATAGGTGGGACCTCTACACCCCATAAATGTGGGACCACTACACCATCACGTAGGGTGGGACCACTGCACCACCAAATAAGGTGGGAAATATACTAACCTCTACACCCCATAAATGTATCTCAAGACCTCTCACTAAGGAGAGTTTTGTGGTGCCTCAGCTAGCCAATTGAGCTAGGCCTCATCGGCCGATAAAAATATATGTTGCTTACTAAGGAGTTTAATTTAAAATTATTAATTTACCGAAATTATATATATATATATATATATATTTTTATAAGCCAATTTTTTTTTTCTTTTTGAGAATTAAGTCAAGATTATTTATACTCCATATTGTTTGCATAACTTGTTCGAATAAATTTGAAGGGGCCACTATTAATTAGGTCCTTCAACTGTTTGATGCATCATGATAGCTATAGAAATAGCACGTTGAATTTAATACTGATCGTTTTTATATCAACATGATAGAAATACTTAAATTCAATAATGTTTGATGTTTCGTATCAACTTATTAAGTACGATAAAAATTGACATTTCGTGACAATTTGCCAATAATTAAATAATTTGATAACAACACTAGTGACACGATATATAATGAATAAGTTACTTATTTATTAATATTAGTGATAACATATTAATATTTACTTTATTGTAATTGTTTCGTAGGACACTAAATGTTTGTATCATGCATCTTTAATATTCTATCCTAGTAGTATGACAAGACACAATAAGTTGAAAGTAAACACGATACGTAATGATCTGCTCAACGTGAACATGAACACGTAAAATCTTATGATGCCACTATACCATAATAGAAAAAATAGTATTTGCTATATAAATATATATTTTATTATCAAAATATACTTTAATTTAAGTGCGTAAAAATATAATATTATACGTAAAAGAAATATACAAATTTTACAAAAAGTTACAAAATGCACAATACTCCGTCTAGTCCCATTCTTTCTATAATCAACAATAAAAAATGTGAAGTTCTTAAAGAAAACTGAAAACAACCAATACTTACAATAAATATAATAATTGTTGACTTGTTATAATCAACAATAATGCTAATGATTATGGACCTGTGGTACACGACAAATAAGGGAATTTCGACTGGGAAACAAACAGGTAACACGATTTTCTACAAAATTATTTATGATTTAATTTAATTTAATTTTTTAGAAATAATATGATTTGATTTTTTATAAATCCAATTATTGTTCGTGGTATAAAAAATTCATTAATTGATATATAATAATGTACATTATTTACATATATAAATAGTGAATACAAATATTTAAAAATATTTTTTTATTAATAAAGGTGGTCCGTGCGTGTTTATTTGATATTTGGGAATTCAAAATCGGAAATGACCTATAAAAATTGGTATTTTGATTGGATAAGCTATGCAAATGATGTCAATTATCAAAATGAGGTTGGGTGGGTAAATCCAAACTTAAACAATATTGACTTTTAATTTGTAATCTAAAATGACAACACTAGTTATCATTAACCTAACCCAAAATCTAAACAATTTAAGTACAGATGCGAAAGTTACACGCTTTCAAAAGTCAGATATTTTTAGTTTTATAGTTGTAAATAGTAATAATAGAGCATTCCGAACATAATTATCAAAATTTTGCTCATAAATTTGCTGCTAAAGCTTTCACTATGTCATTTCTAGACCATGTTTCATAAATACATACAGCAATTATCATATCTTCCATTAATTATTTTATAAAAATTGTGGGATCAACCCAATTTGTGAGATGATAGTATAAGTATATTTAGGGAGGTGTAAATTTGAGAAAATTTTTAAAAATGGGTAAATATTTTTGTGGAGCCCACCCAATTTCGAAGATGATTGGATGAACTTTTTATCTCATTTTTGTTATTTTAACCTAAACCAGATTTACCCGCGCGCGTCGCGCTGCTCCATGCAATTATATTTTAATTTTTACATTTTTAGATGTCAATAATATTTATATATTCAATTAAATATTTCAAACTAAAAAAATTTATCTTTGTGAATCTTTTTACACAAAATAACACATTTAGCAAACACAAAAATTAATTAACGTGACAAACAATAAAATAATCACACCTCATTTTATATATAAAGAACTAAATTTATTAGGCTCCAAATCCTAATATTTGAATTTGAAAAATTAGATGAATTGAGAAAACACTAATACTTTTTGGACATATATGTCCGGACATAAAATGAATATATTAATAATCTTAACTTATAATTTATCAAATAAAATAATGGTGTTGGTTAGTACTCTAATGTATTTACTTAATTAATCTAAACTGCTATTTTTAAAGAGAGAAATATGAATACAAAAAATACGAAATTAAACTAATAAAGTTATTTTGTGATTTTCACTAATCTTTCGAAAATACTATTACTTAATGGATATTTATACATCCACTTGAATTAGATTACTCAAAAAATAATAAATTGAATGGATGTGGAGAAATTATAAAATTAAATAAATAAGTTAAACGAATCGAACCGATTCATTTACCTAAACTAGCTAGATTATGTCCGGACATTTATGTCCGAATAGCATCACTCTTGAGAAAAATGTATAGTCATTATTTTGCATCGGAAAGTGTACAATTATTTGCATATGACATGCAAAATGAGCGGAAAAATATATTGTAAAGTGTTATGCTTTATTATAGCATATATATATTAGAAACTTAAAATATCGTATACCTAAACTCGTTCCTATGCGAATAAATCAATATCAATATATTAAGAGATTAAAAGAGATTTTTTTTTTATTGTTGAATTAAGAGATCTTTTATAGTCTAACATCAAGAGATTTTAAACAACACAATAAACAACTACTCCCTCTGTCCCATTATTCTTGTCTTGTATTCCCTTTTGGGCTTTCCCGTTATTCTTGTCCTGTTTCCATAAAAGGAAATATATTTCTCTCACAAAAAGTTATGGGCTCCACCACTTTCTATCTTTTTACCCTTTAAACACCCTTCTCCTTAATACCCGTGCCCAAAAGAAATGAGACAACAATAATGGGACGGAGGGAGTATTATTATATATTACAAAAGTACCAGTGGAGTGGATAACTTTTGTTTATTGGAAACGGTATTGTAAAAAAAATTGAATAAAGTGCTATAATAATGATATTGTAAAAAATAGAATGAGTATAGTATTTGCTAGAATACCAAGAAGTAAAGCTTATCATTAATATTGCAACCCAACTGTCACTTATGCATTTAAGCGGGATAACATCAGTTTGGGCGGGAATTTTCCATGCATAAGATTTTGCTTTAATATAGTATAGATTTAGAATTAAAAATGATTTTAAGTGAACTTCTTGGAGTGTTCCTAAAAGCAGTACTCCCGGCAAAAACGAGAATCAAGATTTAAGCTTTGTTTTAACTTATTAATCTCTAAAATATATTTATTTATTTATTTTATATTGTGAGAACCCGTAAATCATATTTTTCAAGTACATGTGTGACACCCTCGACTTATAGAGGTATTAGTAGAGTTTGAACTCAAAACCTTTGGCAGGATAGTTGCTAGTAGTTTTTAATTTTTTAATCAACTCAAATTTGTATGAACTCCTTCTAACCGGACCCAAAAGAGAATGAATAATGCATAAACTATTTTTTTATTCAATATAGTAATATTTTTATTCATTTCTTCCGGTCTTGGACCATAGGCGATCGATCACATAGTGCTGTCAAAACCAGCCCGGCCCAATTTCGGGCCGGGTTGGACTCCAAAAATCTAGGCTCGGTGAAATTTCGGGCGGGGCCGGCCCGGAATGGGCAAAAGCCCGGTGAGCTCGGGCCGACCCGACCTGGCCCGGTAAATTTGCACTATAAAAGGGGTTTCCGGGCCGGGTTGGGCTTCACATTTCTTGGCCCGGAGGATTTGCGGGCCGGTCCGGCCCGGCCCGATTTTCAAAAAAGCCCGGCGGGATCGGGCCGGCCCGGAAAATTGCCATCTCTTCACACCCCTCTTGCGTAGGCTCATAGACGAGTCTGATTACACTTGTCACAATCTATTACTAATACGAAAATAAAGTTGCCCCATCCACGGTGCTCCGTTCAGATTTTCCTTAATTCTGGTAATTTGTGCATTATTAATTCATATATTCATATATTCTAATTATTATAATTTCTATTTTATTATATATATCCACATATCAACATCTATTTGTATATATATATCTCAATTCTCACATATCTATTACTAATACGAAAATAAAGCTGCCCTCTTCACGGTGCTCCGTTCAGATTTTCCTTTATTCTGGTAATTTGTCTAATTTTAATTCATATATTCTAATTTTTACTTTTATTAATTTCATATTCTTGAAATATCATATGTTTATCTATTAATCACATCTCATATTTATCTTTTCCTCTATTTAATTAATTTCTTCTATTACACATATTAAAATAATAACAATTTCGGAATACATTCTTATACATCCTTATTTTATACATTCTTAATTCATATATAATAATCTATATATATTTAATATTATAAAATTGGCAATGATTAGAGATATCGATTTAATTAGCATGAACCAACGAGACGGTTCAAATATACTTAAAAGGAAGAATTTTTACTAATTTTAATTAATATTAACTTTATTTATATTTTTATCGAGTAATTTAGAATAAACCAATAAGACGGTTCAAATAACATAGAAATAAGGATATTTAATATTATAAAATTGCCAAAGATTATAGATATCGATTTAATTAGCATGAACCAACGACACGGTTCAAATACACTTAAAAAGAAGAATTTCTACTAATTTTAATTAAAATTAACTTTGTTTTGATTTTTGTTGAATAATTTAGCACAAACCAACAAGACGGTTCAAATAACATATAAAGAAGGATTTTTACTAATTTTAATTAATATTACTTTGAAGATGTAAACATATTTTTTTCGCATTTTGGCAAAGATTAGAGATATCGATTTAACATGAATCAACGAGACGGTTCAAATATACTTAAAAAGGATTTTTACTAATTTTAATTAATTAACTTTATTTATATTTTTATCGAGTAATTTATAATAAACCAACGAGACGGTTCAAATAACATAAAAAAAGGATTTTTACTAATTTTAATTAATATTACTTGGAGTGTTTATATTTTTATCGAGTATTACTCAACGGATTTGAGACGAGTATGTACAGTAAAGTCACTAATTTAACGAGATTAGGACGAACATGTAGAAAAATTCTAAACAAATTTAGATTTAGAAAATACATAATAAATGAGTATACTCGATTCATTGGCATTCCTAATTATAAATTTAGATACGTGAAATAAAATTAATTTGTTAAGTTTGATTAATAATTAACGCGGACAATATCACAACTTCTAAATAAGTTATAAAATTATTTTTAAAATGTATACATATAAATTAAAACATAAAGTTATTTCCCGTCGAATTTCGACGGGTTACTTACTAGTTCCAATAGAGATAGAAAAATGTTTTGGGATGACATTTTATAGTAATTTTTTCTTCCCTATTTGGTTATTTTGCTAGACAATCTTAATTTTATTTTTATTTTTTTGAATTGTCAATACAAAAATTGAGATTCGTACTACCGACTTACAATGCTTGTGGTTAAACTTTTTTTTAGATTGATACAAATTACATTATCATATCACAAATTAATGATATTACAAATAATTTTATATAAAGCATAATTTTTTTGATAAAGTCATGATATTACAAATAATTCAATATAAAACACAATTTTTTTTTAGATTGACAGTATGAAATGTGGAAAGACGGCCATTATTTTATATAAATCACAATTTTTTTGAGATTCAACATATGAAATGTGGAAAGATAACTCACATCTTAGTGAAACTTGAATCACAGACATTATAACATCTCAAAATAAATTAACGATATTACAAATAATTCTATATAAAATACTACTTCCTCCATCATCTAACAAGTGATTCAAAATTTTTGGGCACGAGTATTAAGATGAAGAATAAAAATTGGTTAAAGTAGTAGGACCCCCAACTTTTGAAGGAATGATTATTTTCTTATTTGGAAACGAGTCACTTATAATGAAACAAGCCAACAAGGAATACGAGCCACTTGTTGTGGGACGGACAGAGTATCTTTTAGCACAATTTTTTTGATAAATTTAGAAAATTACAAATAATTCTATGTAAAGCATAATTTTGTTGAGATTGACCGTATGAAATGTGAAAAGATGACCTTGAATCATATACCTATTTTTTAAGGAGAAATTTACATGCCTCAACTTTACTATTTGGACTATTACTTTATACATTTAAACTTAAATCACTTTACTAAGATGATATTATCAGGATGTTATTAACAGCTATTAAGTAGGAAAGAGAAGAAAAACCGGTGGATAATTAGGAAAAAAAAAACTGCAAAAACCCAAATTCAACCATTGTTGTTCGGCTCTTCGCCGAGTCCCTTTGCCTTGTGGAATACTGGTAAATAATTCCACTCTTTCCAAATCCAAACGCGATTGAATCTCTTCAACGCCGCAAAAATCGAGCAGAAACCTCGACCCGGACCCGGAACCAATGTATGGTGCATCCGGAAAGATGGGCCGCGGCGGCGGCGGCGGAAGCGGCGGCAAAAGGAACATTCACGCGCCGCCAATTGGCCGCCCTAACCCAACCGGCCGCCTGTCCATGAGCGGTGGCCCACGTGGCCGCGGAGGGCCGTCCTCCGCCGCAGCATCATCCCCGTCAACCTCCTCGCTGCAGGTGGAGGAGAGTTTCAGCCTAGTTAGGGAGAATCCTTTAAATTTTGGGATGGCAATAAAGCTGGCCCCTGACCTCGTGGAGGAGATCAAGCGCGTGGAGGGGCAGGGTGGTACGGCTCGCATCAAGTTCGGCGCCAATGCTAGTGGGAATGTGAGTTTTTGGATTTAATTTGTGGCATTCTGGTTGAATATTTTAATTCTGGTTGTGGTTGCTTACTGTGGGAAAGGGGCTTTAGCTGAAAATTTTGAATAATTTGGATTGAAAATGAGAGGTTTTGTGATTAATTGCGCTAGTTTTCTATTGGATTTTTGCTTTCGGCGGGTGGCCGTCCATATTGAAGCATGAAATTAGGGTTTAGCTGAAAGCTTTAGCCTTGACTGGGTTCTGAGTTCCGTATGTAATGCTGGAATCAAATGGTGTGTTTTATAATTGCTGTAAAGGATTTTGCTGAATTTCATTTTGCTTTGGTTTAATGATTTCTTATTCCGGCAACATGCAGATTACTGGCTCTCGTTTGATAGAAATCAGTTAATCATAAAGTTGCTTGCAGCTCTAGCACTTAGATTTGAGTTTAGTAGCCTAGATTGAGAAATACAATGGATTTTGTAATGAAAGAGAAAAAGAAAAAAGGACATGATATTGTTGAATGTTGACCAAGGATTACTAGAGATTTTGGTCCAAATTGATGACTTCTACTAACAGAGCAGCCTCTGAGTTTTTGAAATGATATTCAATATGAAGGAAGGTGCAGAAAGCGGGAACTATATGTCTATGTTTAACTAGGAAACATATTAACATCTGCTGAAATTCAGAATATGGGTTGTATAAGAGGATTGCCCTTCAATTTTTGGTACTATTTTCCCCTCCCATGTCTTTGTTATACTGTAGTCATAGTAAAAAGTTTGGAGCCTCTGAAAATGGTAAGCATTTGTAGGTTTTACAAGTTTAAATTTTTTGAAGACAATACGTTGCTTAAGGGTCCCTTTTTTACATTGGGGCAAGTAAGTTCTTCTTGTACCTGCCAGGCTGCCATTAATATCCGTCAACTGTTTTAAAAATTATTCGTTACCCTCCAAATTTGCCTTCTTGTTTTAATTCTTGAAAGCAATTCTTGGTTTTGTCCAAAGAGAGGATATTTTTAAGTATGATGTGCAGCCACCTGCATTGTTGTTCCTTGTTCTTACTTCTCTTAACATCAGACAGAATTACTTATTTGTCTCATCCTAGAAAATTTATCGGCTTGGTCCATTTATTTAATATATAAGACATGAAAGAATTTGTTCTGTTTATAATGCTACATAGGATGATAAGGTTTGTCTATTGAGAGTGCTGCATAGGATATACTATTACCAGAAGGTGATTTCACAAGATAGATATGAGACTACAAAGTTGGACTTTTAAGTTTGATAATAATACAACATTTAAATGCTCAGTGCCTTTATATTTTCTTCCAACAGGTTATTCATGTAGGAGACAAAACCTTCAAATTCACTTGGTCCAGGGAACCAGGCGACTTATGTGACGTATATGAAGAACGTCGGAGTGGTGATGGTGGAAACGGCTTGCTTGTAGAGTCAGGAGGCACTTGGCGTAAGCTTAATGTAGAGCGAGAATTGGATGAATCAACTAAAAATCATGTCAAAAGGCGGTCTGAAGAAGCCGAGCGCAAGATGAAATCACGAAAGTATGTCTTATTTGCCAGAAAATTTTCGTGATGTCAGAATTAGTTCAGTTGCATTCACTGACTTCTTAGATAAAAATAATTCCCGGCAGCTTTTACTTCTTAATATGACGATCTGCATTTGTGGGAGATCAGATTAACATTCTGTATTAAAATGACATGATTCTGCAGTGTACTTACCTGCTGAAATTAGTGGGGTTACTATCTTAAAAAGATTTCATGCTTCTCTGAGAAGAATGATTATTTTTGGGGGGTGTTTGAGAGGGGTTGGGGGGGTTGGTAGTGGTGGTTAAAAAGTAATACACCATTGTTTTTCTTCTCCTTATCTTCTTTCTTTCTTCCTTCACTTCATTTTGTGTTTAACTTCTTTATTATTTTCTGATTTTTCCTGGGTTCCCCCTGGTTGTTGGGGATGAGGGAGGGCTGGTGAGGGTTGGTTGACTGGGATTCGTTACACGACGAGTCTGATTTTTGGAATAATATGATGACATGTGCATATTTCTTATGAGTGTCACTCTAGTAGACCCCCTGAACTATGTTGAATCCCTATTTTCAGAGGGAAATACCACAGAGGTTTTCAGTCCATTTGCCTAAACTTTGGTTTTCACCCCTCAACCTTCAACTTGTGTTTGTCAAAGAACTTATTCTATATTCCATCTTAAGTTTTGTATAACATGGCTAGAAAGTTCCCAGTAACAAGTTTACCCCCATTTTATATGATATGATAGTAGAAGATCCAATAATGAGATACTACTAAAAATTTTACCTAATCTGCGGGTATTTATTATTCTATTTTTTCCACTTTAATTGGGTAAGAATATATTTCTGCATATTTTGTGAGCTATAGAAATTTGCCGAGTCAGTTTGTTTTAATAAACAACTGTTGAGTGATTAATTCAAATTTCAACTTGTAACCATTCAGCATGGTCTACGGGTCCAAAGTTGAAATTATCCCTATTAGTTTTCTTTTTTCTTTAATCCTTTTCTTTTTGTGATAACAGAGCAATTGTCTTAGATCATCAGAATCCATCTATGAAGAATCAAATGAAGGCATTTGCTGCTTCTGAGTGTAAGTGGTTTTTAATTTTATATGAAAGTTCTCTTTCTCAGCTACTCCCTAATTTATATATCTTAGGTTCGATAGATGAGATGTGATTGAAGTAGTATTGTGGAAGAGCATTCTGCAGTTTTATTACTGATTGTTACCAACTTTACATGTTGAACATTGTGTAATTTTGTTTCAGCTAATCAATGGAGAAATTTCAAGAGTAAAAAGGAACCTCCTTTCAAGAAGCCGAAATCTGAACCAACTTCAGGTAAATTGTAGAATGAAACTTGAAATATTTTAGACATGCATTAAATAAAAAAAGGAGCTACTTTTATATACATTCTTTAAATAGAAGTTTGGCAATCGATACACTTCTGTCTTTGGCTTCATTTTACTGTTAGTATATTTATCTCAACTCATATTCATGAGTAACAGCAGGTGGACCTCCAAAGTCTGGTCTTAAGCCTGGTTTGCCTATAACAAGTCTTTCTAAGGGCAGGCTCTCTACTGGCTCACCTTTGTCTTTTCAACCAGAGCAACATGGTCCTTCGACATCTCCTGTAGGAATTGGTGATCTTGTGAAGGGACACTCTGTTGTCTCGGATTTTGCAGCAACTCAAAGTCTGAATAAAGTTTTGAGCTCTGAAAAAGATACAGCCAACAGAAGGAATAGTTCCATCAGCGAGAAATCTAAATACAATCGAAATATTGAGGCCAATCCTGCTGATTTGAAAAGTCTGATTCGTTCTCTACTCCTGGAGCATCAGTCTACAGGAATGAGCTTTAAGGTAAGCTGTTTATTAAGCAATTTCCGTCACTATTATGTTACTCCAGTCTCTCCCCTCAACTCAAGCAAAATTTACCAAAAATACACGTGCACCAGTTGTAATTAGCAGAGGATAGAGATTGTAGAAGGCAGGAGCCAAAGAAACAATGAGGAGAATGCATTTTAGATAAAAACTCTGAACAAATTTGCAATTTTGTAGTTTCCTTCCACCTTTTGGTTGAGTATGCTCTTTATGTCTTTTCTTTGCCAGGCCTTGGAGAAAGCTATTGGAGATGCTATGCCCAACTCGACTCGGAAAATTGAGCCCATATTGAAACAAGTATGTAATGGGCATTCTTGCTAAAAATGGTTAGCAATTGTAAAAATTTATGCTTATCTAATCTGTTGTCAGATTGCGAATTATCAAGCACCTGGGAGATATTTCCTGAAACCAGGAATGGAGATTGAAAGCTTCAAGAAGCTACCTCAAAGTGGAAGGTCTGTTTACTAGTCTCATTTTTTTGTTGTACTTTCAAATATTGTCCTTGATTCCCTGTACTCACTTGTGCCGTGTAGGCAGCATAGGCATATAATCAGTATCTTTTAGGATGAAAGATGAATGATTTAGAGAAAGGCCTTTTTAATTCGTCTAAGTTTGTCCACATATCAGCCAATCAGTATGGCGTTTTCATTAAGGGAATCAAAATCCTGACTTTGCTGTGTTGTAATAAGCAACTGGGTTGTATAAAATTATTATGCGGTACATTTTTATTGTTTACGTTTTCCATGTGTTTCAATATACTTAGAGAGCTACACTAGTATTTTGGTCTTCACAACTCGTATTTTCCCTTAGCAACTCGTATTTTATCAACAACTTTTGGAATTTAAGCTTACTTGTCAGCTAGCTTTGTGGTAGTAACTCCTAAACGGATTTTATGTTTTAGATTCGCCCTCTTAACTGGCACGGTTGGAATCTGTGATAGGGGTTAGGCTGAACTAAATATTTCAGAGGTTGCTGCAGACCATACCAAAATGAGAAGGAAAATGAGTTGGGTTTTGTTAGAGCATATGTTGCATCAATTTTAAGTAGAAGAGTTATGTTATTGATATAGGAGGGCCTGCTTGTTGCATGAAGGAGCATATATAAAGCAAGGACAGAGAAGAGGTGTTATTGCCTTTTTAAGGGCAATAGTTCTAGCGACATGGGTAGATTTTGTTGTTATTTCTTGTATGTAGTTCTATAATTGATCCTCCAGTCATGTTCCATGCTTCAGTCTATTGAGTTGGTACAATGCTTCCATTCTTTGACATTGACACATTGTCTCCATGCATGCTGCTGTTTCTTTTTCCCCTTCTTTTTTTTTTCATTTTTTTTTTCTTTTGGTGTGCATATGGTTGCTCTTGGGGCTCTAACTCAAGTATTTTATATGTCTTCAGTTCTCCAGAAATTAATCGTGATCAATCACCTGCACCTCAGAAGTTTGACCAATTTCCTGCTCAAGATCCTAGCATACACATGAGAACAGCTGCCAACAATGAAGAACAGGGTGAATTAAATTCTACACCTATTCATACAGCAGACATCATAGAGAAAATAGATACTCAGAATTCACCTGAAAATTTAAGTGACAAAAATGTTTCTAACAATAGCGAAGGTGTGGCAGCAGGCAGCTCCAGTGATAGTGGAAGTGACAGTGATAGTGAAAGTGATAGTAGCGACAGTGGTAGTGATAGTGGAAGTCCTAGCAAAAGTAAAAGTCGAAGCCCAGTGGGAAGTCGGAGTGGTAGTAGTAGTGACAGTGATTCCGATGCATCTTCCAGCAGCAAGCAGGCATCTGATGAGGATGTAGATATTATGACGAGTGATGATGAGAAAGAATCCAAGCTTAAATTGCAAGATCCAGACCCCACTGCATCTAGAAATCCCGTTCTATGGAGTAACTTAGATAATGAATCTGTTGATATAGGGAATTCTGAAATTCAAGATCATCTCTCTGATGTGATTGAGATTGACATTGAGAAAGACTCTCCTGAATGTGAACGTGGTGCCGAAATGCCTACAGCTAATTTATTTTCCAGGAAAGAAGGTGAAGAACCTACTGAAGAGATCAAACCTTCTTCACCTGATGGCTGTGAACGACAAGAAAGACAAGTGTCTGAGAGAAAAGGATATGATGGATCAGATAGCATGGTCAATGATGGCTTCAAGCACGCTCAGTCTGATACTCAGGGAAGATCATCAAAAGGTAAAAGACGCTTTGATGATAAGAATTCGGATGAGAGGACACACAGCAAAAAGAGGTCAAAGAGTAAAAACTCAATCGAACCAGTTTCGGGGACTATTAACTCTCTTTTTGGTGAGAGCCCTTACAACTCATCCCCTGATAGGCCTCTGCAAGGCTCAGACAAACAGTCTGTTGACCCAATGGAAGACAGAACCACCAGGAACGATACAAATTATCCTGATCTACAAACAGGTCCTAACCATCAAGCAATATCTCAGCAGCCAGCTCAAAGATCTAATGAAGCTCGTGGATGGGCTGAGGCCCCTTCGGGAGAAAAAAGACATGGTAAACATAACAGCTTTGATCATGGTGTTAAGTACTCTGAGAGAAACCTTCACAGCATTGAGAGTCCTCAGATACAGAAAGGAGTTAATACAGAGGTACAAAATGAAGATGGTTTGGTTAACGAGCGACGGCAGCAATTGAAAATTTCCACAGAAGGAGTTGTTGACATACATGCACCAATCATGGAACCCCATAGTAGAAAATCTGAACTGCCAGGAAAGGTGAAGGAGACTGGCCCTAGTTCTAACTCATACAGGGGGTCTCCCAAGGATAAGAATCCTCCAGTGACGAATGGCCGGAACAGTGTACTTCGAAGAGAGCATTCAGACTTAGAGTTGGGTGAGTTTCGAGAACCATTTCACGAAGAAACACCTGCCTCTAAGAAGCAATTTGATAGGAAAAATTCTTTTAAACATTTAGAAAACAAACAAATGGGTGCTGAATACTGGAATTCAGATTTGAGTGGAGGAAAAACATCTAATAAGATCCCAGCAGATTTGGGAAAACTGTCCCCACCAAGTTCAGATGCTGCTATTTCCACCAATCCAGATGGACCTTATAGGAGGAAGGCTCAAGAAAGTTATGTTGATGATCTTACAAGACCTCATCACAGAAGCACCCGACCTCTGGACGCACATCATCAGCCCCGTGGGGATCTCAACTCACAGCAAAATACACTTCCAGAGGTGAATGGTAAAGCTAGATTTGTCGAAGCTGGGATGGGCAGGGGTGCTAGCGTTGAAGCCTATGGAGATGCTTCCCGGAAAATTCCAGCTAATTCTACAGAACAGCAGCATGATCCTTTACAAGGAGTTGGAGTGAAACCCCGTGCCACAAAGCAGAGCAAGAAACAGAAGCCCAATAGGACAGGCGTCTCAAATGATGAACGAATAGATGCTTTGGCAGGGAGCAATGATATCCATCAAAAAAAGAAATTGCCTTCTTCAGATGAGACCAGTTGTTCATTCACCAAATTTGACAAGGAGGAGCCTGAGCTGAAGGGTCCAATAAGGGATCTCTCTCAGTAAGTATAAATAGTGTTATGTTTTTCCTGGAGTGTATGAAGATTTTCCACAGCATCAAACTTATTGTGTTCCTTACTTAACATTTCTGGGTCTGTTATATGTGCAACTATATTTTTCAGGTACAAAGAATATGTGAAGGAATATCAAGAAAAGTACGATAGCTATTGCTCATTGAACAAAATCTTGGAGTCGTACAGGTATGTTGAGCCATAATCTCGGATTCTTGGTTCTGGACTAATCGAGTCACTGACTTTCATATATCCCTGGTTAGGGATGAGTTTAGTAAACTTGGAAAGGATCTTGAGGCTTACAAAGGTAGGGATATGAAGAAATATAATGACATCTTGGAGCAGATGAGGTCATCATTTCGTCAATGTGGGGAGGTACACTTCATTGTTTATTTCACGGCATTTCCTTTGTAGATCTTATCTGGTCATTTCCTAGTCAGAAACTGTAATGCTAAAGCCTGCATGCGTTTTGTTCATGTTGTTATAGCCTGTAACTGTGTTCCGAAGTATAATATGGTGGTTGTAGCCATTTCACTGAACAATGATAACTCTGTTGATGTCTCGAGTTCTGGTTCCAGCCTGTCTAAACTTCTTTTTTTTTTGTGGATGAGTTCTGGATCTTTTTAGACTAACACGTGATGTTTTGCAGAAACATAAACGCCTGAAGAAAATATTTGTTGTGCTTTATGAAGAATTGAAGGTGGCTAACCTCTTGGTCTTTATGAACTTTGATTGTTGATTTTGTCGGTCGTCTTAGATTAACATGATTTGTGTCCATGTTCAATGCAGCATTTGAAACAGATGATTAAAGAATATGCTGCCTCATGTAAAAAGGACTGATTTTTTATGATCATCGCTCTCTGAGACATCCCGTAATTTCTCTTTGGAAATATACATCATCAGGAGAGTCATCATCCTTTAATTACTAACGAGGGTTTCCTGGTGAAACCTTGATGAAGGTACTCCAACATTTGACCTCTTTTGAAGCTCCAGCCTCCATCTTCAAAATGTCGGTGGCGACGGCTCGTGCTGCAAGCCCATGAAGAGTGGTACGAGTGAAATGCAGACCTATGTGGTTTGGTTTTCCATAGCGATACGGAAAGAATGGGATTATGGGCCAGTTTTGTGAGTTACTGAAATTTGTATATATGATTGTATAATAGTATATTTTTTCTTTCTTCTTGGTTCTTTGTGGTACAGTATTATAAGGTTTCTCTCTCCTAATTTTTTTAGTTAGCATTTGTAGCTGAATTACATGTACCAATTGTGATCAATTTTGGCATTTCTTAGTATCATAGTCATGATGCTGGTAGAACATAACAGGAACCAAAAGTGGTTCCACATTTTATCCAAGTGTTTGTTACCTGTTTAATCTGATTTGTAGTTTCAACACTCTCTGGTTTCATATTTTCTACACATTGTTGATGAAATTCTTTTGTATTCTTCCTAAAAATTACTTCCTCCGTCACATGTTAGTCTGATTCAACTAATATTTTATACCTCATAACAAATCAAATATGCACCACACTTTTGAGAAACGGAGGGAGTACATTGTAATTCAAGCGACTAAAAATTACATATTCTCAATTACTCATACCTTATATGTGCATTTTAAAAATAAATATTTATTTATTTTCATAATTTAGGTTTTTTTAACAATTTTGTACGGCGAAGAGGTTGGACGATCTCGTAACTTAGTAAAATAATGTTTTATTCACTTATAAAAAAGAGGCTGAATTGGTTTTAAATATACAATTTTTTTTTTGTGAGTGTCCAATTACATGATCTTAAGTTTGTTTGCAATTTTTCTACAGGTTCTAATTTCAGCATCTAATTTCTCGCATGATAGTCGGGTTTTTAACGCGGACAGTGAGGTAGCTATAATCGAACACATGAACATAGAATCTCTATAAATTAATACTGTTAGAACCTCTATGTTTAATTCATTTGTATTAATTAAAAGATGTATTTTGCATATTCAACTAATTTTGCCTAAGAGTTCAATGAACTTGAGTTCAATTATATAGAAACATGCATGCATATTAAATATTATAAAAGTTATGGATAAAAAAAATAAAAAGGGCAAAGGGCAAATTTCGTATATTTAAAAGTTAAAACTAATTAATCTAAAAAAATATAGAAATTAATTTTCAGAGCCCAGTTATAACCACTTTTAAGTTTTAAGGGCCAAACCCAAATTCAAAGGCTCCCAAATTTAACATTTCTCTTTCTTCTCTCCATCGTTCAAGGGTTTTAGCTATAGCAGCAGAGCTGAAGAAAAAGTGTGCAAAATGGGAAGAAGGATTCTGAACGATGCGTTGAGAACCATAGTCAATGCTGAAAAGCGGGGGTTTGCTTCCGCTGAGCTTAAGCCAATCTCGAATGTCGTCTCCTCTTTCCTACAAATCATGAAATATAAAGGTATGTATATATACACGAATTGTATCTACAATTTTCTACTTGTTTACGTTTACAATGGCTTTTTCGTTATTTTATGCTTTTCTAACTGATGCCCATTTCGAAAAATTGGATTTTGAAGGTTTGGTGGGGTATACGTCTTGTAGATGCTACATAGGTGGAATACATTAGATGCAGTATCTGTAGTTTACTTGCGCATATACATATTGATAAGTGTGTGATTGTGTGTAAATTGACGGTAAATACGGCATCTGGAGTAATATGGGGTATATGGTAGATTTTACCAGATAGGTTTTGTGTATGTAACCACACTTTGTTTTGGTTTAATGAAGAGCTTAGAGAATGTGGATATTTGTAAATGTAGATTTTTGTTTACTGTATATCTGAAGTGTGATTCGATTTTCCTGGGGTAAGTTTTGTTTGAGAAATGAAAATAGTGAATAAGATTAGAATGATGGTGAAATGACAGGGTACATTAAGGATTTTCAAGTTCATGATCCCCATAGGGTGGGGAAGATAACTGTCCAGCTGCAGGGGAGGGTAACCGACTGTCGCGCTCTTACTTACAGGCAGGACATTAAGGCTCAAGACATTGAGAATTACAAAACCCGCATGCTTCCAACACGTCAGGTTTGATTGTTTTCCACACAATCTTATTTCTTGGTGATTCAAATCCTTTTTTATGTGATGTTTCATCTAGGCTTTAATGGCGGAATATTGAGATTTTGTCATATTCAGTTCACTTGTTTAGTTAAGCAACTTAAGCTTACATCAACCGATGCAAGTAGACAAGTGCTTGGTGATGTTAACTTTGCATGATATGCTGTGTAGTTGTATTTGTAATCTTCTGTCTCTCCTGTTCGTTTTCATTTTTTTTTTTTTTGTTTGGGGGTGGAATTGTGATAGATTGCATATTCGCTGTAGGCTTCCAAAACATATTTTGGCATGATAATTCTAGTCTCACAATATGATCTAATTAATGAATCAATAGCACTACTTAGCTCATTACTTTTATACGAAATTGTAGACCCAATATTTTGACAAATTCCTGTATGAGGGACTTTTTGGTTAATGTTCGGTTCGGGAATTGAAAGCAAAGTTTGGTTTTTCTGGATGATACTGAATGATCTAACTAATGAATCAATAGTAGTATAGTACTACCTAGCTCATTACTTTTGGTAAAAAATTGTAGACCCAATATTTTGGAAAGTTCCAGTCAGAGAGACTTTTTGGTTAATATTCGGTTAGGGAACTGAATTCATAGTTTGGTTTTTCTAGATGATACTGAATGTAAATCCCTTGTTTAGGGAACTGAATAGTGAATTCATAGTTTGGTTTTTCTGGATGATACTGGATGAACACCCTTTGTTAAGACATTGATCTGGGCCATGCATGTAATTGGTTTTGACATCCCAAACAAATGGCTTTGAAGATTTTACCATTACTATGCTCATATGCTGTGTGTTTATGTTTTTAAGCAAGCATGCTTCCATATTTTTATGTTGTGAAGGATAATATCACATCTACTATTATTGTTTTATAAATTTTATGGGTACAAGTGATTTTCTGATTCGACTCATTTAAAAATTTTATTGTAATTTTCTACAAGACTCTTAGGCTACAAGTAAATGCCCTTATTGTGATTAGCTATATTTTTCATTCCACCCGCAGTGGGGCTATGTAGTGGTTACAACACCGAATGGAGTTTTGGATCATGAAGAGGCTATTCGGCAAAATGTTGGTGGTCAAGTGGTCGGATACTTTTACTGAATTTATAGTGATAGTGTGAGGATGAAATCGGACTAGCTACTGCAGTTTTCTTCTTTCAATCGTGTATACTTCCCGTCTAGCTAAGAAAGTTTACGAAGAAGTTAAAAATTGCTGGAGCTCCCATTCCAATAACTCGAGGGAGAATTTCTTGACAACCAATTGCTTGGCATGTTCACAATTTCATGTACCTCTTTTGATATGTATTTGGAACAATGTCTTGTTGATACTGGAGCACAACCTCTACTTTCTGTACTAGATACTTGAAAACGAAACCAATAACCCCTAGATATTTCTTCGCTTCAGGGATGTTTTGTATCTTGATTTGTGGTTGCAAACTTACAGGAGCTCATTCACCAGTTTTATCATCAGCTGCTATGGCTGCTTTATCGTTTGTTATACATGGGCTTATAACTATGTCTCTCATCTCTGCAGCCAGCATGACATGATATTTAATGCATTGTAGTGTCGATGGGAGAATTCGGGCTGGATTGGCCCGAAAATGTGTCGGGCCTAACATGCATGACCCGGTTCGACACAAAATTTGCGTATTTTTGGGCTGGGTCGGACCGGTCTAAGCCCACTGACCAAATGGGAAATTTTGGTCTAGCCCAAAATTCTGCTGGATTGGTTGAATTTATTAATTTAAAATGTACGACCCCGTTCTGACCTAATATTGGGTATTTCGGGCCGCACATGGAACTTATATATAATTTTCGGGTTGGATTGGACCGGTCTAAATCCACTGACCAAAATTGTGGCCGAGCCTGACTCAAAATTAGAACGATTGGACTTGTTTTGACAGCTCTGATTCTTTGCCGTAGTTCAGGACAATGTAGAAGAAGTAGATTGCACAAGAGAAAAAGCAAATCCCCCTCTTAAAGGATTGATATGATCTGATTGCATTTCATACTGCGTAAATGAATTACATTTCGGTATAATTTGATGCCAAATACATCGAAATAATCAAATTATACCTCTTTGCACTAAAATAACTTATCCAATTAATATTGCATTGAAATAACCCAAAACTATTCTCATTACATAATATAACATGTATTCCAACTTTAAATGAAGAAAGAACGATAATGTCAATCTTTTAATTAATTATATTTAATTAAAAAAAGTTGAAGATATGTCATGTTGTAGTTCAACATCAATGCGTGTTGGTTGAGTCAACAAATATTAACGGTATCGTTCATAGTAGACTAACGGATGTCATTCGTGTAAAATTTTGATAGTTTACATTATTTTAGTGTAATATGATTGTATAAATTATTCAAGTGTATAATGAACATATTTTGGATTATTTCAGTGTAATACGAATAATATAGATTACTTTAGTGTTAGTGGATATAGTTTGGATTATTTTGATTTGGCATTAAAAATAAAACATAATGAAATCTGGCAAGCCAATCTTGTATAAGAATTTATTTGAAAGAATAGTGAACTTGGTGATTCCTACCTTTTTCTATGTTACAAATATTTTTCTGTGTGTTTATTGACTTTATTCTCAACTAACTTTACAACATTAATTATGACAACCTCTTCTTTGGACAGATAATTTTAGTGTATGCTCACATCACCATCTTTCTATTTCTTCCAAAAATATTCAACTATTCTCATTTGCATAATATATCATGTATTCCAACTTTAAAGATCCATTAAACTAATTTATTATCATAAAAAGTGAATGATACAAAAACCTCTAGCCTTTTCCGAAAGAGGCAAAATTTGGGATAACCAATATAGATAGTGGAAACTAATAGTTGGCCATCAATTTTATTTGTAGAAATTCTGGCCAACTTTTGGAAATTTGGACCAATTTGCCCTTGGAACCACCATTAACCATCCATCTACCTATTTCATTTTTCATTTTTCAAATTTCAAATTCTCTCTTTTCCAGCAAATATTCTCTCTCTAGAAGTCATATTTTTCTCCATTTCTTCCGTCGCCGCCGTCGTACTTTCATTTTGCAGTCGCCGTCGTCGTACTTTCATTCCGCCGCCGCGTCGTCGTACTTTCATTCCCTTTCGCTGTACCGCCGTCGTAATTCCATTTTGTTGCCACGTCATCGTCGTAGTTCCAGTCCAGTCTGTCGCGCCGCCTTGAACTTTCACATTCTACCGGTCATATTCCAAATCTGCCGCCGCACCAGATTCTTCTAGATCTGCCGGCGCACCAGATTCTTCCAGATCTCGTTGCCTTATTTCACCAGATTCAGTCTTACCAGTTGTACCACGTCACTGAGCGCCTAGACTTGGCACACCTGGTACGAATGGTGTGTATTCGTACCAGGTGTGCCAAGTCGCGGCGCGCAGTGACGTGGAAAATGCAGGAAGAAACATATGCACGAAGAGGACGGCAAGATCTGGAAAATACGACAATAACATGACAGACTAGATCTAGAAAACTCAATTAAAATTTATACAGTAAAATTTCCTCAATTTTATTGAAGAAACCACGCCTTCAACACAAAGCTGTGAGAAATATCATCGAATGGAGAAAAAAACCACGTCACCATAGAAATTCACCATCGCCGACGGAGAATACGAGCTGGGAAAGAAAGAAATTTCAGCAGAAAACGAAAGAGAGAGAAACAGAGAACATGACCAGATTTGATAGATAATAGAGAGAGAAAGAGATAGATAAAGTTAAAGTAAGGTCATTTAAGTCACTTCAGCCCAAAGTTGGTCACAATTTATTAAAATAAAGTTGGTGGCCAACTATTAATTTTCATTAACTTGATTTGCTAGTCAACATGATTTAACTCTTTACGAAATATATTCAATAACGATAAATATTTCCCAAACTTGTTACTAATATTTTCTCTTTGCAATGGCTATCAATATTCATTTATAGAATAATATTTCTATAATTAGTAATAACTGTATTTCTTTTCTTTATGAGGAAAAAAATTGCATTTTGTAAGTACTTTTATTTCTGCGTTCAGTCCTAACGCCACTCGGCAGTCGGCAGTAATAATTGCAGTTAATTTTCACAAAATTAATTCTTTCACCCAATCATTCTCTTTATTTTCCCTTTTTTTCTGTCCCCCCCAAAAAATTCCCTCTTTCTCGTCATCTTCTCCTCACCTGAACGCCCAAATCACTTTTTATTGCAATTTGTCAAATAAAATCCTATTCAAATTATGATCCCTTTATTCATATTGTGATTTGTCGCCAGCCTCGGGGGTGTTTCGAGTTGTTTTCGTACTGAGAGTGTTCAAGATTTTCATTTGAGGTAAAAGTTGATTCCTTTTCTTCTTCTTTCAATTTGGGTTTCTTGTGTATGGAGCCTTGAACTGGGTTTTTTCTTCTTCTTGAAATTAATATATTTAAAGTCGTGTCTTTTTTGCATAACTGTATCACTCTTCAAATGCAAATGTTTCAACTTTGAGGTCCTGTATGTTTCACTTTTTGTTTGCTGCTTTACATTATTGGGACATGTTGAAGTTGAAATGGAATATATGGATGTTATCGAACTTTCTTGAGTTGTTTTCGTTGAATTTCTTGTTTTCTGATGATTAAGGAGTTGGCGAAATGCTTGTGGTTGTAAAAATAAGATTATGATAACTGTAGCTGATTTGGAGTGTTGTACAATAGATTCGTGGTAGATTTGCAAGCTTCAATTATAGCATGAAAAGATTAAAAAATCGGCAATTGAGATTCATATGTTTTTTGCTGTACCTTATGGTTTTTAGTACATATTAGGGATTATAAGACAACCAGGAATTCTTACTTGGGATAGCACTTTGAACTTGGTGACAAAAATATGGTTGCATAGTATAGTTGAGAGAAATATTGGAGTGAATATAGATATTTTTACGGTAAAGATACTAAATTTTGTTAGAGAGTGCAACACATATCTGTTATTGGAATTTTCTTTTTTCAATATGTTCCTATACAATTTTATGAAAGTAAATTGCTCTTTTGCTATCTGAATTATGCCTCATTTTTGCATTTTCATTTGCCATTCAAACTACTATTTACATTTTGTTATCTGAATTATGCCATCAAACTATTATTATTGTTGATTACCGCCTGAACTAATCGATGTTTGTTAGTAGCCATCTGGAGCCACTTCTAGTGGAATATTCCGCCACTTGCATATTATATTCATGCTTGGCACATTCCAAGACTCTTCCTTAAGATTCTGCTGGCGGTGGGTATATATGGAAACTGCAAAAAATCGAATAATTCGGGTGGCAATTGAAAAAATGAGTTTCAGTGCAAAGTAAAAAAAAATGCTGTAGTTCGGATGGCAATGGAAACAATTTTGTCTTATAAAATCCTTCTTTTGCTATCAAAAACCAAGGTGACCGATGAAAGTATAAGATCATTTTAGCATCTACTGTATTTTAAAAAAGCTGTGGTCTACGGCTGTCAAGTTGTTCCAGTTGGCGTAAGATCATCCCATTTATTCACTATTTGTTAGCAGAGCTATAACCTCCCCAAAAGGTAGTTAGTATGGTGCTATTTCAGCCATGAAGTCATGGAGATCAGCGCATGTTCAATTTTGCAGACAATAAACAATTTAAGCCAACGGCTAAATTGTCATGCTGAATGTTGCTTCCGGCTGGTGGGGTTGCAATGACTTCTACGATGGATGACATGAACTTGATCCAACAGGCTCAGAGGCATCATCTTGTTGTCCGGGAACTTGGTGAAGAGATTGATTTAGAAATAGGTCCGGGAGATGATGACCCTTCTTTTTCACATAACTCTCTTCTTGGTGTTCAGCCACATGATCCCTCTGCCAAAGACCATGCTGACAACAAGCTTATGATGGGTTCTCAACTTACTAATGAGGATCAGGATTTGTCAAAGGCCCAATCTGCGAAAAGGAAGAAGAAGGTCGTTAAAAGATGGAGAGAGGAGTGGGCTGATACATATAAGTGGGCATATGTTGATGTCAAGGATGGGACACCAAGGATATTCTGTTCCGTGTGTAGAGAGTATGGAAGGAAGCATAGACGAAATCCTTATGGAAACGAAGGGAGTAGGAATATGCAGATGAGTGCTCTGGAGGAGCATAATAATAGCTTGCTTCACAAAGAGGCTCTTCGTCTGCAGCAAGCTTCTAAAGAGAAATTAATCGTTGACAAACCCATTTATGTGAAAGGTGAGTCCATTTGTTACCTCTGTTCGTTTGTTATTATTAATACAAATATTTCTTCTTTTGATGTTTTTATTGCTGTTCCATTTGAGATATGCTTGTGATATACTAGTATTTACTTATTTTCTTTATGTTTTTCTCGTCTATCTCTCTCTCTCTCTCTCATTCACGGTGATATGAATATTTTCATGGATATAATTGGATTGTTTTATTATTTTGTGTGTTTATACTCTGCCAAATAAATTGTTTTATTGGAGACTTTAAGCTTGTAGTACTGATGAAGGAAAGTGAACCAAGTAATGAAAACTAATTCATCTCACACTGTACTTCTGTCTGTCTATAATTTTGGAATGTTGTTTGTTCCAAAGAAAGAAGTAAATCACATGCATATATGAAGTGATATCTGACATTATGTAGAAGTTTTTATTTTGTGCTCTTGCTTAAACTGGAGCTAAAGAAAACACTCCCTTTGGTGTTCTTGCTTCTTAAATCCGCTATCTATAAATGGAGCATGGCTGGTTGGTTGGTTTGTATGTTGTGTTTGGATTATATATCCTATTTCTGGATGTAAATTCTTACTATTACTACATAACTCATACCATGACTCAACCCTTAGCACAGCTCTCATGTCAAAAACGGCTGGATCTATTGTCGAGGCTGCATTGAGAAGAGATCCTCAGGAAGCTGAGTTCATTCAGTCTGTACAAGAAGTGGTTCATGCTTTGGAAAGAGTAATTTCAAAAAATTCCAAGTAAGTTGCCTTCTATATATGTTTCTGTATCTTCTCTTGAATTTGCGTTGTCTGTTATGATTATTAACAACTTTATAACAACATTGGAGTGCAACATTACAGCTCTGTCAATACCATGGAGCGGTTGTTAGAACCTGAGCGTACAGTTATGTTCCGGGTTCCATGGATTGATGATAGGGGTGAAACACATGTCAACCGCGGATTTCGTGTTCACTTTAATCAGACACTTGGTCCATGCAGGGGTGGTCTGCGTTTTCATCCATCAATGAACTTGAGCATTGCGAAATTTCTCAGTTTTGAACAGGTTTCTCATGCTGTTACATTGTGGTCTAGAAAATTCCAAGTTCTTTGTAAATTCTTGCCCTGTTTACAAACAGTCTCATGTTAATTAATATTTTGTTAGCGTCGTGCTTGATTTATGTCTCATTTTTCTCTCATTTGGTGAGGTCTTTGACATTGTCCTCAATGGAAACTTCTAATTTGATGTGAAGATTCATAGAGTAATTGCTAGAAGTTCAGGAGGCCCTATGAGTTTACAGCTTAATAGCGCTCCACTTTTTTTGGTGCAGACCTTTAAAAATGCGTTATCCCCATACAGACTTGGAGGTTCTTCGGGTGGAAGTGATTTTGATCCCAAAGGCAAAAGTGATAACGAGGTCCTATTTTTACTTTGGAATATAGAAGTCAATATATTTTGATTATGTCTTTAACCCTTTCCTTTTGGAATTCTGAACCACGTGAACAGATCATGAGATTTTGTCAGAGCTTCATGAATGAGCTGTATCGCTATCTGGGTCCTGACAAGGTATAATCACATAAAGTGATACTGCATTCATTGCAGGCTTTCTCATACATTATGGCTATCTGACTACTACTTCACAATTTAGGATCTTCCTTCAGAGGAGATGGGTGTCGGTACCCGTGAAATGGGTTATTTGTATGGACAATATAGGCGCCTGACTGGTCATTCTCAGGTTAAATCTACATTCTTTGAAATATGGATGTCTTTAGTTTTTGTAAATCTGTGCATGTATTTCTATTTATTGATGACTGATGAAATGTTCTGAGCTGCTGTGCTAATCATAACTTGTTGCTACTTCACAACTAATATTTTGAAAATGCGAGGACTTGTGATGCCAACCTTTAGTTGTTAATACTTAATAGTATGTACTTGGCATCATATCTTCGGCAACAGGTTGTGCTCATAACTTGAGCCATTGAAATGGATTTCTTGATTTAAATCCTGTTTATGATCTTGCACTTTCTGGAAATGCAACTTCTAAGTGATAATTATCGGCTTATCGCTGCATATGCAGGGAAGTTTTACTGGGCCTAGAGTAAACTGGCCTGGCTCCAGCCTCAGAACTGAAGCTACTGGCTACGGATTGGTGATTAACATTGCCTTTTTCTTGAGTACTATCTTTATTTGCTGCTAACTATACGTTCTTGCTCATTGCAGGTGTTCTTTGCTCAACTTATGCTTTCTGACATGAATAAAGAACTAAAAGGACTAAGGTTCTACTCTTCACCACTTATATTGTGCAAACTTTTCTTGCCTAATATCTTACCCGTATGACTTGCTGTACCATATATCTTTGCCTTTTCTCATCACTTCTCTTCCCCACTGCTATACAGTGTCCGTGCTTTTATTTATTTATTTATTTTTTATTTTTATTTATTTTGAGATAGAGTGTCCATGCTCTCTTGTCTATACTACTTCTACGGGGAATGAAACTGGCGCGTTTGTACATAAGTTTTTTGCTTTTCAAAATAAGTGGGGAGTGGGGAGCATATTAGTTTATCTGGTTGGGCTCCTGAGAGATAATGGGGAAACACAAATTCTTCTTGAATCTCGAACATCTCAAAACATGCTTCTCTAGAGAACACAGTAATGTGTATTGCCTTGGTTGGGTAACGGAAGTTTGTAGCTTGATGTTTCAAGTATCGTACAGTAGCATGTTTGATTTTTATCAGTTGTTCACTTTTCTTCTCCCAGATGTGCAGTTAGTGGTTCTGGAAAGATATCAATGCACGTCCTGGAGAAGCTTATTGCGTACGGTGCACTTCCTATTACAGTGTCAGGTATATAAAAAGACTCTTCCATCTTTTAGATTTGCTTGTCAGCTGAATTGCTGGTGAGTTTGTTTACGACCCTACATTCATTTTGCAATTTCTATCTGGTTCTGCTTCACAGATTCAAAAGGTTATTTGGTGGATGAGGACGGGTTTGATTTCATGAAAATATCTTTCCTGAGGGACATTAAAGCTCAGAATAGAAGTTTGAGGTTCATAAACTCTCTGCTGCTCACTTCGATATTTTAGAAATTAGAATGCACCATCTTATTAGTATTATTTGCAGAGACTATTCAAAGACTTACGCTCGTTCCAAGTACTATGATGAATCTAAGCCTTGGAACGAAAGGTGTGATGTTGCATTTCCTTGTGCTTCACAAAATGAGATCGATCAGTCTGATGCTATCAACCTGGTGAACTCAGGCTGCCGTATACTTGTAGAAGGTAATGTCCGAAATTTTGCTCATCACCTTTGATCTGTTACTGCATGTAACGGTTAGTATTTACCTTCATTTCGTATCGATGTTTAGCTTAATATTGTCTCTGACTACCTTCAATCTGTATAGGATCGAACATGCCCTGTACACCTGAAGCGGTAGATGTTTTAAGGAAGGCCAATGTTTTAGTGGCTCCTTCCATGGCTGCTGGTGTGGGTGGGGTATGAACAGAGTTCTTTGCATTTCTAAGTTTTTACTCCATTAAAAGGCTTTTTTTTTTCCTAATGTTTTACTCCCAAATGATGTTTATTGCAGGTAGTAGCTGGGGAACTTGAACTAAAAGAGTGCAACTTGAATTGGTCTCCTGAAGATTTTGAATCTAAACTACAGGTGAGACCTTTTAATCGTGGCTGTTTTGTTACATGCGCGGCCGTCAGTTTCTTCCTCAACTCGACTCTTCTGTATGCACGATATGTTTTACGTTCCTTTTGATTTCCATGGCAGGAAGCAATGAAGCAAACCTACCAGAGAGCACTCAAATCAGCTACTGATTTCGGTTATCAGAAAGAAAGTCCCGAGTAAGTCCACTTCCCTCACAGATGCCTTAATATTGATTTTAGATCTGTACATTGCGCGACCAAGCAGGCCGTCTAGCTTCGTATGAGTTCTCATTTTTCGTAATGAATCAGTTCTCGTGTGATTCATCTTGGTCATATTTCTGCAGCATCAAATTTTTAGGCCTTCCTTCATTGCTCCCCCCTATCCATAGTAGTGCAAGATTCGTATGATGCACACGAGCTCGTTTATGTAAATATCCTCTTATTCGTCGTCCTCTGCTGCAGGTCGTTGGTGCACGGAGCTGCCATCTCTGCTTTCCTTACAATTGCAAGCAGTATGGCTGATCAAGGATGTGTGTAGGCTGCTCATAACTTATGAAACTTTGCCCTAGAAGTTGATCATTTCACAGTTGGCTGTCGTAGAGCAGGCTTAGGCTTGAGGTGTTCGTTTTTCGACCTTGAAGGTCGAAGACCGGAGAAGTTGAGAATCGCATCGCTCAAGATCGTGTTTAGAGAGGCTTATTTGGTGCTGTCGATGATTGTAAACTGTGTATTTTCATAGCCTACATAGGACTCGTTCTAGCTATCTAGATTTTGGTCTCAATAATTTGTAGTAAAAATGAAAATCATAACCCATTGTATATAATTTTACCAAAACATTGTTTGCTCTTGTTTTACTCGGACGATGAACTGAAATAAGAACGTAAATTATTGAAAGAAACGTGCAACAATGGCTGATTATTTAGATTGATAAATATGTATGATCCGACATTTGAAAGATTACACGATCAAACAAGCTAAAAAATATTCAATCCACAATCATTAAAGGGATTATCCTAATTTTTTTTATCTAATCTAAACTATTATCCAAAGTAAACACGCAGCAAAAACACAGTACGCCTCCAGAAAACATGATTAACCAATCAATATACTTGAAACCAAGAACAAAATCTGCTAGAGGGGAGATAATCTTTTTTCTGAAAGCACATCAAGAAATTCTTAGTTAATCAAAGCATGGAGAATCCCTATTGCATAAGTTACTAACACAAACTAGCAGCAAAAAATCAAGAACTACAACTCAATGTTGGACCCTAGAAATAAACTTCTGAAAGGGGACATAATCAAGTTATCAAATTCATCAATGCTAAGGTACAGAATTCCATAGATACAACACCATTTTAGTATTTCAGCCCTAAATAAAATCAGCAACACATAACAAGAACCAGGAAAGATAAACACGGAGGTAACAGAAAAGCATTATCACATCGAAATTATAGACAATATACGAGATAAATTCGAGAAATCCACGCATTAATTGTATATCACAAAAGTAAGCATATAACCCTAAGCAATATAGAACAACAGCCTAGGTGCCAAATAATGCCCAAACCAGCTCAAATTTTCAGCCGCGGGCCTTAAGCTCGGCGAGGCGCCTGGTGAGATCATCCTCATCGACTTTCTCACTGTTCTTGACGGTGACGGCGTGCGCCGCTGGCTGGGGCAGGCCGACCGACACTTCAAGGCCGTAATCGTCCGCCACCTGCTGCATGAGGCTGTTGACCTCACCTTCGGGAGTGGAAAGCGATGTGCTGCCGGCCATGGAGCTTTCCATGAATTCGGCCTGAACCTCCATGTTGACGAATTGGCGCTCGAACTGGTCCATCGTCTCCGACATCTTCTGCAGGTTGCCGGTGGCGAGGGTGGACTCGAGCGATTTGACGATGCTGCCCATGGACTTGCTGATGGAGGTCATCTTGGCCTGCGTGTCGAGGCGAGCGACGACGGCGTCGAGGCGGGAGGCGAGGCGGAGGTAATTCATCTGCTCGTTGCGCTTGCGGATGGAGTTCTCGGCGTAGATCCGGGCGCCGTCCATGTTGCCCTTCTCGATCGCCTTCTTCACCTTCAATTTCTCCGCCTTCTCCTCCTTCTCGCACTTGCGCGCCTGCCGCTGCAGGCTCTTAGACGTGAATTTCAATTCCATGATCTGCTGCATCAACTTCTCGGCATTCCCCATGGCGATTTCTAGAGAGAGAATTTGAAAGTTTTGCGATTGAATTGAGACGTTATAGACTTCTGAATTTTGGGGGAGGGTTAGGGCTTTTAACCTTTATAAATAAATTCTTTTCGCTTTAGGAGGTAAGGATCGTGTGCGGTGGGTGCAGGAGAAGATATTCTCTCCTCCAATTGGGAGGCTATGTTTTGTCCGGGTTATGGGGAAGCGGGCCGGACCTTAGCGGGTTGGGTTCTGATTGGATGGATTGTCGGGCAGTTTGAAATTCGAAATGGTGCAGCGCATTCTTAACGACTACGCAGTGTTCGTTCAACGATTTTTCTGAAGCGCGTAACATTAACAAACTTATTCTACAATAGAATAATTTAATAGTATAAAATTTATTGTATACTTATTAATTATTTTTGTAAATTTTAAAAATAAAAATTCTGTTAGTAGTGTTATTGTATTATAATTATAGTTCTTCTACAAATTAAAATTATGGTAGTGTTGTCCTATTCTACTCAAATATCACATAAGATATCTACCACCAAAATCATACACGTTTTTTTGCTCTAAACTTCCATAATGATTTGATATATACCATATTTTTTCATAAATTTCACTGCTTTACTATTGATCTTTGCCAAGCTGAAGATTTATTTGCGACAATTTATTGTAAATTAGGATATAATATGCTATTTACGTCACTGAAAATCCTAGTTAAAAAAAAAAAAACACGAACTGTTAAAAAAGGTAAAATGAAAAATAAAAGAAGAAGTCGACTTGATAACATTCTTATTCCCAGAATTCTGCCTGCAAATTGCATAAAGCGCAATGCGAAAAGAATTACTATTTTTTATTCCTTGAATTGCATTTTCATCGCCATTCTGCAAAATCTGAATTCTTATGAACACTGAGGAGGAGAGGTATATATGGTGTTGAAGATCCAATTTTTCTTTTTGTACCATCTTCTTTTTCACAGTAGAAATCGATGGTGCATTTTTAGTTCTGCCCAAATAGATTATTTTGGTTTTATGTATTTTAAATTTGCAAAAAAAGAAGAAAAATTTAGCAGAATCGATTGCCACGTGTAGGCCTCTCCCTCCCTGAGCTCGAGTGTCTATTACAAGTACACCTATTTCCTTGGTTTTCGTTCGTACAGACACCTGTTTTTCTGTTTGTTTCCCCATTTTTTCTCATTGTTCATCTTTTCTGTTTTGACAAAAACAAGGAGGCCCTGGTCAAGATTCGTATAGATTTTGACAATTTTGAGAGTGAGAGAGGGGGGAGAGAGAGAATGTGCAGTTATGAGGGGAAAGGAGATGAGAAAAGAGAACCTTTTTGCTTATATTTTAGTTTATTGAAGAGATTTTAATATTTTATTTGGAGGTGCATTTTCTTGCTTTTTGTTTTTCTTCTTTCTGGTTGTTGGAAATGACCGAGAATGAGAAGGAAGAAGAAGGAGGGTGTGTGTTTGAGATAGCAGTGGTGGTTCCCAAAGGGGGTGAAAACAGAGGAGATGAGAGAGAGGAAGCTTATTGGATTGATGTTCTTGTTGATGAGCTCAGGAAAAAAGGGCTCACCGTTGAAAGAGATGTTGGCCATCAAAATGAATTCATCAAGGTAAAATTCGAGTTTTTATTTATTCCTCATATTTCAAGGTATCAATTATCATTATGTGTTCTTGTTCTCTCTCTCCTCTCTCATAATGTAGGGGATTCATGTTTTCAAGTTTTGGTCTTTTCATGACTTATTTATGCGATTAGTCACATTTTGCCTGATTTATGAGTATTGCATGTTTGAAAATGTTGATACATTTGTGAAATCTTGCTGTATTGTTGATTTATATATATTGGAGTTCTTAGTTCTGTGATTGTCTACAATAACTGCATGTTATGATCCAAAACGACGTCGATTTTTCCCTGATTTGCAGTTGGCAGCATCAGATGATGTTATTGGAAAGGCTGCAGCTCAGTTGCAATTCAGGAAACCGACTCGTATAGGTGATTCAGTTAGTCTCATTTAAGAGTAATGTTACAAATATGATGTAGCTTTATTCTTGCAATGACCCTTTGCTGTCTCCAGGGATGGATCTTCCCTTCGAATGGGACGAGGCTGCGGCTTTTATTAGGCTACCCGATGGTTCCTTGTTCAGTTGGTGCGAAAGATTCCGTTGCTACAAACATATAATTTATGGGATTGTAAGTCACACATGTGCTATCTACCTAAATGTCATTCAAATTGATCTTAGTTTGAATCTAGTTTAAATATGGGATTTTGTTCCTATAGTATTGTATGTGGTCTGCCACTACTGTGATAGTTTCATTGAGCTCCTTTTCGTTTCATTCAAAATTGTACAGAGTCGAATTATAATGCAAATCTTGTTCAATATTGTGCAAGAAGTGCAGTTGTGATTAGGATAAATTTGTTTTCTGGGGATGCACGAACGGCAGTTTAACGGGCAATATCTCTTTCCCGAGTGTGTGCTGATTAAAGCAGAATTTCGCAGGTCAATACCCGAGAGTCAGTTGTAGAATTGAAATCTGATTGTAAAGAGGAACAATGGAAACCGGGTGAATCTCTAGTTCGGAAATTGGAAGCAATGGGCGTTGTTAAAGAAGTATTTCCATTGCATGGTACTAATTAGTCTTATCTGTTTATAGTTGTTAGAATATGGATATTACAAACCATCGTCTATGTTCTTCTTAGATGAAATAAAGCGGAAGCAACTTCTAAGAAGTTGGGCGATGAACTGGTCAGACTTCACACAACAGCCAATTGATGATATATGTGCATATTATGGGATCAAGGTAAAGGAAGGATTATTCTAGCTTTGCTTTATCATACAAAGCGGCTTAATTATTCCATCATAGTTTGTTAGTAAGAAATGCATGTCGTGCAGATCGCCACCTATTTTACCTTCCTTGGAATGTATACAAGGTGGTTACTTTTTCCGGCTTCGTTGGGTCTTGCAGTGCAGTTGGTGGACTTTGGGTAAAATCTGGAACTTTGTGATGTATATGCATCTTCTGTTAACTTAATCGACTGTGAGAAGCTCAAAACTCCTTGTTTGTTTAGATCGCTGCAATTTGCGGTTCTTCCATTTTTCTTCATGTCCCTGATATCGTGGGTTGTCCTGTTTTTTCAATTTTGGAAACGCAAGAATGCAGCCGTTTCAGCTAGGTTTGTATCTGGTGTTGTTCGACATAACAATTACTTTATGAAACAATGCACTATTCTTTCTCTTCTTGCATATTATATCTTTTTTTTTTCTCTTGTCTGTGTGATGCAGGCTGCAGATATATAATTCAGCCGCTTCAGAATCTGAATATAGATCTATAAAAACCGAACCAAGCTTGTCTCGGTTCCCCTCGGAACTCATGAAGAAACAAAACACAGATAGAATGAAAGAGAAGGCAAATTTCCAGAGGGAAGAGTGGTTTAGTTGGCTGTTGAGAGTAAGGAATGATGCCTTCATCATATTGAGCATCATATGTCTCCAGCTCCCGTTTGAGTTAGCGTATGCTCATCTTTACGAGGTTATACGGTCAGATGTTCTGAAGTAAGCACTTGATCAGAGCGCTTCTTTATTTTTGTTAGCTCCGGGTGTTTTCTGTTCCTCCAACAAAACCCACAATTATAATGGAATAATTAAAGAAAGAAGCGAAGAAATAAACTCTACCGCCTCACCAAAAGGAAACTCGAGCATTAGTAATTTTTCCTTCCAAATTGCCCAAATTTTAGGCCAAGTTTAAAGTGAATAATATATTGGTGGGAATAGTTTGTTGAAACAAATAGATATTAACCTTTATATGTATTTGGTTGAGGGATTTGTACGTGGATCAATCATTTTACTACTTTCCTGCTCTTGTTAATTTCTCTCTCAACTCTGATATCATTGAAATGGGATATATTGATGTAACTTTCTCCTCCGTTGCTATGTTCCAGGTTTGGTCTAACAGCAATGTACCTCCTCGTGATCCAATACTTCACAAGAATGGGTGGCAAGATTTCGGTGAAGCTTATTAAATATGAAAAATTTGACACTGCAGAGAACAAAACAAACAGCTTGGTATACAAGGTATATAGATTAAAAAAAAAAAATCGGCTATGCAGTCTTTGTCGTTGTAAAGCTATCAGAACTTAATTTTGTCCTGTGCAGGTATTCGGCGTCTACTTTATGCAATCATATATTGGAGTATTCTATCATGCTCTACTGCATCGTAATATCACAACTCTCCGACAAGTTCTAATCCAACGTCTCGTTATATCTGAGGTGGAAATAGATTAATGACATCTTTCTTTTTGAGGATTTTACTTTATTTAGTCAATTTCAGTTCTGATTCTCGTGTTGGCCTGGTAACTTTGTTTCAGGTGATCGAGAATCTATTGGAAAATTCTATTCCATATTTGTCATACAGCTTCAAGAAATACAGAGCTGTCAGGTATATTTGCCTATCTTATCAATACACTAGCATTCTAGTCCACCTCCGATAATCGACTTTGTATCTGAAACAAGTGAGCTGCACCACTTGAAGGAACAAGGTAAAGCGAGACAAGTCGTCAACCGTAAAAGCACGTTTCTTTACTAGGGTTGAGAAGGAATATCTTAAACCTGCTTACTCTGCAAGTATTGGCCAGGAAATTGAAGACGGTCTTTTTGATGGTAATATACAATCTCTTATAGTTATACCTTAATAAGGCAAACCAGAAATCTGTCCCATTTGTATGTTAGACTTTTTTCTTGCATGTTGAGAATATTTAAAAAAATGGTAACTGCTTGCAGATTTTCTGGAGTTGGTGCTGCAGTTCGGGATGATCATGATGTTTGCTTGTGCATTTCCTCTTGCATTTGCCTTTGCAGCAGTGGTAATGATGAATTTTGCTATCTTTTTCGTAAAATTGTGAAATATTACAGAACTATGTAGCATATGATCTCTTATTTTCGATGTGATTCCCAGAATAACATAACAGAAATTAGAGCAGATGCTCTGAAGTTGCTTGCAATGATGAGAAGGCCCATACCTCGTACTGAAGAAACAATTGGAGCTTGGCTGAATATTTTTCAGGTGTAATAATCTTTTCTTGGTCGATATGAATCATGGCACGTTTCGTTTTCTAACATCATTTCGACTTGTGATTTCCTAAACTGGGGTTGTGTTCAACATTTTCAGTTTCTGATAGTGATGTCGATTTGCACTAATAGCGCACTACTAGTGTGCATGTATGACCGCGAAGGAAACTGGAATTTGTCACCCGGACTTGCTGCAATTCTAGTCATGGAGCATGTGCTTTTGTTCATAAAATTTGGATTCTCGCGCATTGTCCCAGAAGTATGTTGAAATTTACTTCTACTTGCGCATTCTCCTGATTGTAGTAAAATCCAGTAACCCATTTTTCTTGAATTTCTCGTCTGACAGGAGCCGGCATGGGTGAAAGCTGCTCGAATGAAGAATGCAACTCAAGCAGAACAGGTGTGTACTAGACAACTTTTGAAAAGCCTTTCTGGTGATGAAAAATGGTTCGAGGAAGTAAGGTCACAGGAAACGAAAAAGGACGCATAGGAAGTAAGCCTTTCTCGTATACTACTTGGATGTTTACGGTGTTGTTCGTCATGCTTGACGAACAAGTATGTTGTATAGCTTTTCTTAGAGGGGAAGATTGAGAAAATTTCTTAATTTTGACTATGTTTTTTGCCTTTAGGAGATTATTTTCCTGCTAGATTTGTGTTATGTATGAAAAATAGTGAACATTTTTGTATTGTTTTGTTTGCCTATGATTCTGCTTGTAAGAATACGATATATATTGATCTTTGATCAGACTCTACATAAAAAATACAAACTGAAATTATAAAAGTATGTGCATAATTACCAGAACTATCATAAAATACAACTCTTGCTTCAATAGTTCTTATTTTGATCACCTTAATTTTCGACATCCGAAGCTGCAAGATAAGGTCATTTTCCTTCATCCGTCGGAGCCCGATTTCCGGGTGCTGCCGAAGTGCTGGCTGACCTGCCGGGCGTAGGTGACGACTGCTTTAGCCCATTTCTTGATTCCTTCCTTCAACTTGTCTGAATCCAAGTGCTTTAGAGACTTCACGCCAGGATCAATGGATATCTCCATGAACGAGAAGCAGGCGTAGGAACTTGAACGCCTTTTTTTCGCTCCATTGCTGGAGTTCTTGATGCTTTCTGCAGTTGCTAATTCCTCGAAAGATACAGATTTGCCTATGGAATGCTCTTCCATTTGATGGAACAGTTCGATTACGTTGGTTTTGAATTCGTTACTTTGAGGTATTTATACGACGGATGATATCGTGCTGGTGGTTGTTGATGCGTGTCGGCTTTGACTTGAGACTTGGTCATAATATTCTGCAGCAGAGAGAAATATACCAACTTGAACAAAGTCTTCTAAACTCTAAAAACGAGTAACGAGTTGATTAATGGTTATCACACCAAGAATTAAAAGATTCCAGTTAATTTGTTAATTAGTGGAGCCTACTATTGTAAGATTAATAGTCTTTTCAGTGTAACTCTGATGTATTTTTATGGGATTTATTAAATTTAATTTAGCATTTGACCTTTTTATTGTGTGTTAGTGGTACAAAATTTTGTCGTAGAGAGAGAAACGCCAACCCGACTAAGTAGAAGTTTCAGATTCTGCAACGAGAGTTTTCAAACACGCTGCGTTACTTGTTTGCCAAGTACAATCTAACACGATATTTCTAGGTATAAAAGTATAAATCTTTTATAAATCTAGACGACCTTATCCAACAGAATATAAACGAAATTCATGAAAAATAAATTATTTTCTATTTTTAGTTCTGCATTATATGTAATTCAATTACATATTGCATTATGTCCATATTGTATCAAATATATAGCCATCCACCTATCTTTCTGTCTCAAATCAATATAATTCCATCAACATTGCGATATAATGAGAAGAAATCGGGTAATAAAAGACGCGATTAAGCTTATATCACCAAGATGGATTCCTTGATAACACTAAATAGCTTGGGTGATTTATGCATATATGGGTGACGGGTCCAGAACATAATAACATCATAACAACTCACTCATTAAAATCTTGGTAAAAAGACAAACCGCAAAAATTTTGGTACTCCAAGGCACGTATAGGTGCACGAACAAACATGAAAAACAATTCAAGCATATTCTAATCCGAACCTAAGCAAAGAGCCTCTGCCTGTTCCTCTTCTTCGCGCCAGACTTGGAAACCTTGAGGCTTCGGTTAACAACACTTAATCTTGCAAGTGCTGCCTTCTTCAGGTCCGGCCTGTAGTGGTTATCAGCCACCTGCACTCAAGAGAATAGATGTTAATATAATATACATAAACAATGCATAAACGGAAAGAATACTTGTAGAAGCAGATATTGTTATTAATAATTTATTTTGTAGTTCAACAACATTATGAATTTAATCCATTTCCTTCAATAACATCATCGAGGAGGAGAGTTTTAAGCACAAAAAAGGATCCTAAAGTAAGAGTGTTCATGAGATGAACTAATGCAACATTCAAGTTTCAGGATCATGAAGGAAACCTGTGCAAACATGAAATTAGGGTAGATGAAGCACTAGCAGAAAATAAAAGGCAAATGTTATATTACTTGATTGACAACAGCCTTAGCCATGCGATTGAATTCTTTCTTCATGAGAGACTTGTTAAGCAAAGTGGAGGGCTTGTTCTGTTTCTTGGTCTTCGTTGTTGCAAGCAGCACGGACTGATCCTTGCCTGGTTGAATGGTCACCGTTTTCTTGTTTGCCAACCCTATCAATTAGGATCCATGAGAAAAAGAAAATCACTAGGATGCAGTAATGTGGAGTTCAGTTTGATGCACCACACAGCTGATATTCAACAGCTATTGAACTGATAACAATTCAGAATAACATTTTCAGCCAGCAAATGTAGTTCGTAATTAGCCGTACAAGTAAATCCCTAATTCTCTTATTCCAACAACTGCATAGAGAATTAAATCTAACTATCGATGCACTGAAAGCTAATGCTAGTCGTACACAGAACTGCGTAATTCAACGTATTTAAGATACGGTAACAATATTAAATCATCTGATCTTCAAAATAAACACAATTTTACAGTCTTCTGGAGAACAATCAATCCAGAAAATCTTGAAACAGAATTAACAAGAGAACAAGGCCAAAATACTCCAAAAATTCTTCGAAACACTCATCAATCGTAAAAAGACAAACATAAAATTCATCGATCATGTCTAAAAACATATATTTTCATCAATGATAAAAAAAAAATAAAAATCACGCTACAAGGACTGAAATCGAGAAACAAACCAGAGTGCTTGTAGGAGTGCAAGTTGCAGAGATTGTTAGTCTCCTTGCTGAACTTCACACTGGAGGTTCCATTCCCGAACTGCTTCACCAAAAAAGAATTGTTCTTCTTCACGATCTCCCATATGAGCTGCCCAGGAACCGTCGCCATTTCTGATAGAAAACAATAAACACAAAAATTAAATAATGTTCATCAATTCTTACATTGCAGCTACACACTGTTGATGAGCGAGAATCTACCTGAGAGAGAGATTGGGGAATCGAGGGTTTCACGGTGAGACGGCTTAAGGAGAAGCGAGGGAGACGACGTTGTGAAATATATGTGGGAAGCTGGGTAGTGAAAACATAAACCCTAACGAGTTTCAATGACGGAAATGCCCCTTCAAATTTTTCTTTCGATCTTTCTTGGGATAAATGCAATCGAGAGGAAATTCATTCTATCCAGTATCAAGATAGTGTGTACCTCCTACGATCACTTTTGATAGCGGGTATAAGCAGTACTCACTGACCACCAATAAGATTATTATATTCATTTTTGTGTATAAAATATTGTATAAAATAAGGGGAAATATTGATATAACCTAGTCAACCATATAATCATACAATACGCACAATTCTTTTACCCTTCTACTAAATTTCTTCATTACATACTCTGATTTATCAATTCATTTCTTCAATATGGAGATAAATCATGCAACATTATCAGGCCCATCACACTTCCGTATAAATAAATTCTACTTATACCAACTTCATACCTTTTTGACCGGAATGCTGCCGGGTATTTCCGCCGGAAGTTTTAGGGACCTCGTCCAACCACACGATCGCAACCGATGGTTTCCAGACGCAGACTCCTTCAAGAAGACACAAAGATGCCTCGTTCGTTTCCTACTCGGGGCGTAGGGTATTTAGTCGGTATTTATAGAATAAATAGACACTGGAAGGGATGAGCAAAAGTCCGAACTTTTATATAGAAATTATATAAAACTTATTACAACATAAGTATATCTCCTTTAGGGAGGAGACAGACTTGTTTAGCTACCTATGGTAGCGGAATTGAAATACATAAACTATCATATACTAAGCTAAGAACTATGACAAATATTTATTTTTGAGAGCAGAGGAGATGGTGTAGAAGAATGCTGGTGTCGATTTTCGATATCTTCTGCTCTCCAAACTTGTGGATTATATAGAGGTCTCAAATCTCAACCTCTTTCCTTCATTATTGCCTCGGATTCTTTTGTTCCGTGGCTAGCCTGTATCTGACTCAGCGTAGGACCACTGCTGTCGTCCATTATTGAATAAGGACGCCAAACTTTCGATGCTACTTGTCATTCCGCATTATCTTTATTCAATAATGCTTCTCCTGTGCTTTTACCCATTTGTTTTTTAGTGGGTAATCACTTTTCCCTCCACCCACTACTGTCGTTTTCTTTTTAGTGGGTGCTCCAGCTCAGAGTCACATGACTCCACCAACCTGTGTCGGGAATCTACTTTTTTCCCGGGGCCCTTGGCGTCCTTGCTTTTGGCAACGCCTTCTGCTCGTGGGACCGAGCCTTCTCCTTTCCCTTTCTGGGCATGAACCCCTTCCCGAACTCTGGTTCTTTCTGGTTCTGACAATCCGAACAAACGCGCTCGGACCAGTTCCCAAAATGAGCCATGTTGCAATATTTACGATGAGTGTCTTTACTCGTCGTAATCTTGTTTTCCCAGAGCAAGGTTCTCTTTCTTTCGAAAGCTTCATCTGCGAATTTTGTAGACTTTCCTGTCATGGTATTTAACAGGAATGATCCGTTCACTGAATTCTGAAAGAATTTGAACGGGAACTTGACTTTGTCCATCTCAGTGAGACAGACCCATAAACCCCATGCTCTTCTTGTGGAGATGAGATCTTCTGGCAATGTTGAGACTAGAGTAGTCTCTTTTTCTGCAGGCGCTTTGATCTTTTCAAGGGCGCGTGCATCTGGTCTTCGAAGCCTAATATAGTGAAAGGGCTTCATGGTTTCCTTTCCCTACTGGTTCTGGGGCTGCACTGATAAAATACAGCTCCAAAATGTCCCCTCGGCTAAGCTGTGGATTGTTAGCACAGGTATCATACACCGCTTCTTGAATCTACTTGGGTAGATTCTTGATTTCGGCGAATGATGGCGAGGTGGTATAGACTGATGCCAATGCTCCGAATTCATACCATCTTTTAACTTCTTGTGGATCCGCATTGGGCATCATCCACACCCTAGGATATTTCCCCGAGACATCAACCCTTATTTTTTCGGGGTTGATACCAGTCCTTGTGTTGAGTTTCTCCCAATTGGCTTGATAAACCTGCCACGAAGAAGAAACTTCAATCTTATCAGTATTAATCTTAGAAATGTCAGTCATTGGCCTAAGATTAATCACTCCCTCTTTTTCCCCAGAGGTGCTGGGTTGACATGATGGTTCAGAGTGTGACCCCTGAATATCATCTTTTTCTTGGGGCAATGGTTCCGAAGATACCACCACCTTAGAACTTGGGCAAGAGGTATTTGAATCCTCTGCTACAGGTTTAGAGCCCTGTACTTGAAACTCTTCTTTTACCAAAGGATCTTTGGCCACTCGAAGGATTGGTGTTTGACATGCAGTCCAGAGTTGACTCTGAGACCGTATGCAAGCTCGTATTCTCTCGATGACTTTCGTCTTATCGAGAGTTTGCAATCTTCCTGCTTGTTCAGCATTCAGAATGCACTCGTCCCACTCGCCGGATAACATCTCCGCATTTTCCGAGATGTCTATGGGCTAGTAGAATGGAGTTCACGTCAGTTTGCTCCATCTCTTGTTAAGAAATCTGCAAGAATATTTTCGTGAGATTTCAGAATGACAATATCAAAAATATAATATTGGCATTCAGCTTGCCATCTAATTAATCTAGCCTTTTCAGGCTTAGATTCCATCTTGTTTCTTAAGAAAGCTTTAACTTGTGTGTTATCAACTTTCAAAGTAAATTTCTTTGCAAATAAAAATAAAGGCCATTTTTTGAACGCCCTTCTGACTGCAAAGAACTCTTTCTCATTGATGTGCCATCTCACGGCCTCATGAATAAACCACTGCAGTATCTACAGGGTTCTTCTCCATTAGGAATGATCTTGGTTAGGACTGTTGCCCACCAATAATCACTTGCATCTGTATACAGGACCAAGTCGTCTTCGTCCTGAGGTATCGCTAGCTTTGGGAGGTTTTTGCAAACCTCTTTTAACTCTCTCATCCCTTGTCGATGTTCTTCTGTCCAGATGAACGGAACATCCTTTTTCAGTAATGAACTGAAAACTTTTCTATGTTTTGCGAGATCTTTAATAAATGGTCCTGCAAAATTAACAACTCCAAAAAAACTCTGAAGTTGTTTCTTTTCTTTCAAATCTTCAGGAAAATTCTGGACCTTTTGAACAATATGGTCCTGCAGAATGATTCCTGCTTCATCGATCTCAATACCCAGAAATTCCATTTTCCGAGTTGCAACGACTGCCTTCTTCTCCGACAGTACTAAACCTTCTTTATAACAAACATCTGCAAAGATCTCAAGATGTTTGATATGTTCTTCCATATTTTTTGATGCAATTAAAATGTCATCAATATAGACGAACATAAAAGAAAAATAATCTTTAAACAGATTATCCATCTTTCTCTGAAATATTTGAGGCGCATTAGCTAACCCCATTGGCATTACGTTCCAAACATAATGCCCTTGTGGAGTAGAAAAGGCTGTAAACTTCTTACTTCATTCTTCCATGCGAATCTGGTAAAAACTTGACTTGCAATCAAACTTAGAGAAAACCTTAGCATTCCTAATGCAGTTAATAAGGTGTTCCCTACTTGGGATAAAATATCCATCAAACTCCAGAATATCATTAATTCCTTTGTAATTAATAACTAATCTGGGTTTACCTCGCTCGATCTCACCATGATTTCTTACCAGAAATCCGGGACTGCTGTAAGGCGAGTTCCCTGGTTCGATCAACTTTAAATCAAGGTGTTCCTTGATTATCTCCTTCATATCCTGTTGATCTTTGAGGTTCATCAGGATTGGTCTGTATCTAACAAACTCATACTCCTTTTCTGGCTTTACCTTCAAGGTTGCATTGAGCTTGTTTCAATCCCACCATGCCAAAGGATTCTCATTATAATTTCTTTTGATTTTCCTTTTGACATCTTCTAGGGATACCTTCACTTCTTCCCTAATATCTTGATAGGATATTAAAGAAGCTTTGAGGATCTGAATTTCTTCATCTTCGAGATCCCAATCCCTAATACAGCTCAGCACTGCTTCGCTGAATCTCCTTTGATCCTTCATTTTTGGGTGTCGAAGTTTTCCTTCATCACCACGCTTGTTGCGAAAACTCAATGGTATCTGGCGATTAAAAGCCCCTTTGAGCATCTGGACAATGATCTTGTGATCGCAAATGGTTGTGAACACCAATTGCCTTTTTTCATTATCCTGCATGTATCTTTTGAACATCTGTAGGAAATTGTTTCCTAACAGAATGTCTGCACCTGTATCATGGAAATAAATTGGTGGAGTTTTAACCTTATACCAAGGTGTACCTCTGGCTCCGCCAATCAAAATTTCCGTCTCTTTTACTCCTTTAGCAAGGAGCAAAATCTTCTTTGAGAAATCTCTTCCGGCAATTCGGGGTAGATCATCCTCTACCTCTGCTGGGAAGACTCCTCGCTTTGCAGTACAAATCCCTGCACCTGAGTCAATATAAGTAGCAAAATATTCTGCTTTATATTTTTCATATAGCATCCCAATAGAGATGTATATGGATAATGGACTTGTCATTCGATCAATAGTTTTCTCCCATTAATCGTGATTTCCATTCCGTCTTCTTTATTTCCCCAAGGTTTGTGATCCTCGAGAAAATCCAAACCCAAAAGCAAAACTGCTTCTCTTCCAGCTCTACCCTTGATCTCCATCACTTGTCCCCCAATTTCCAGGGTACCTTTGTAATGATTGATCTCCGGTTGTTGCAGATAGTAAAGAACATTACAAGGGAAGTTGGTTTCCCACCTTGTAGTGTCAAATTTTACTATTACTTCTCTCCATCCCTCGGGACATTTCAGATTTACTGGAACTTTGTTACTCTGAGATGTTTGAGGGTGTGGCGCTTCTCGTATGAGACTCCGACTCCTCCCATATGGCAGAGACATAATTCTGTCTCCTTGGAAAGATAATCTCCCTGAAGTTATCCTGAGACTTTGGTCGTGTCTCATGACTTCTCTATCTCGGATTTGAATATCAACATTCCTTAACCGAGCAATTTCAACTCTATCGGGACAAACTGCTGTTGTCACCTTGTTGAAGATATCTGGTATCTCAATAAACTTCTTTCCCAGAAATAACTCAGTGTGATGTGAGTTGGAAAGAGCATATGATACCTGATAAGTAATGGAGTAAGGCCTGTTTCCTTCCTCCAATAAATCATTGCGTTTAAAGTCCTGATAAAGCGTCAGTGCTTTGCTGAAATGGGTATCATTAAGATTGTAAGCAATCTTTGGATAAATGATTCCCACTACTTGTCCTGCACAAAGATCTCCCGCTATTGTTCCCAATACGGAATCCTTCAGATTTCTAACTCTTTTATCGCATATAGCGATATCAATCGGCGTGTGAACTCCGGTGAAGAGAGCCGACTTTAACATCAACTGGATTGCTCCAATATGAATCCAGTTCATCTTTTCAGCGACTTCAGGCTTCATTTTTGATAAATCTTCCCGGATGTCACTGGCTGGAATCAACTGCATCTCCACTTGATTCCCTGTAAGCTCTATAGGAAGCGGCATTTCTCGCCTAGAAATTCATAGACGATTTGTTGTTTCCTGCTCCTTAGATTAAAGTTCCTTAGAACTTGATCTATATTACTTGCCGAAAAGCCTTGATACTTTTGTATATTCAGACTCTTCTTCATGATCTTGTCAATCAGACTTTGAGAGAGAGTTGTGTGACTGGAGAATCCTGTCCTGTCCTCTTTCTCCTGATGAACAATCTCTGGATCAGTCTGACTCCGATCTAGTTCCATCAGACCATTCCGAATCTTCTCCGCTGGAGACTTCTTCTTGTTCATATATACTCTCATCCGAGAGTATATCTTCGAGCTGATATACTTGTACCAGTTCCTGGTAGTAGACGACATCTTCGATATCCGGAGTAGATTCGAATTTGTTGATACCTCTTCTCTCGTTGTCAGGGCAATTTGTGGAAATATGCCCCTTTGCACCGCACGTCCAGCAGTTGCAATCCTTGAAACTTTCATTGACTCTAGTATGAGTTCTCCTGAAAGTTTTCTTGGGCGGTGTCCTTCCTTGGGATTTATTATCTCCTTGGAAAGGATACCTATTTCTTGATGGTCCACTTCTTTGGCCCGATTTATAAGATCTGGCTTTCTGTCTTGACCATTTGGTTATTGGTTTCCAAGAATTTCTTTTTGGATCTCCACCTTTATGATAGGGCTGAAACCTATTTTTCTTGTATTTCTTCAGCCTCGGTGGTTCTCCCCCAATGATCGTTGGTAGATCATTGTCTTCACAGTTTAGAGGAGCAAATTTGTTAATTCTCCTCAGTTTCTTCAAGTTCTTCAGAGCTGTTGCTTGTTGACACCACTATGAGAGCTTTCGATGTACATAAGACATTCTTCTTGCGACGTTTTCAGGATCACCTGGTTCGTAATCCCGAATCAACATCTCTTTCCATGGGCTTGGAAATTTTAGAAAGAAAATTTCCAGTGCCACTCTATCATCAACTTTAGATTGATGTTGATAAAGAGTAAAGAGCTGTAGAAACTTGTTGAGAGATTGTTGATCCAAGACAGCAAGTCTTAGATTATACAATGCCATCAAGTATTTCTTCCTCTTCTCTTGATCATATCCTTCGAAATATCCTTCTCCCAGAAAATGGTTCTTAAAAAGAACGGCCATATTCTGGACATGTTCTGTGTAGTTATCACTCTCAAAACATGAATTCTTGATGTCCATAGGAAAGAATTCCCATGCTGTCTTGACCACTCCTACAAGACTCATTTCGAGAATTCTAACGAATCCTTCCTTGTTCAAATCGAGAGTTGCTGCTGCAATTCTCAGGGCTGACGTCCACTCGTCAATTACTGATTCTCGGTCTCTGAAATTGACTTCATCGAGGTCGAGCATCACTCCGTAAGGATGGATAGGATCCAGGGTCGCTTTTCCATAGGGTGTATCTTGCACCTTTGGATGCGGCCTTCTCGCCCTTGTCCTTCTCGCTGCCATGTATGCATCATTTGGGGTATGTTGATCATACCTTGCTCCAGTCTGAAAGTCCTGGACTGCATTAATGGCTCCGGGTGCATTTTGAAAATCTTGTTGATTTCCAATAATGGCTCCTGGTGGAAGTTGATTCACTGGCTGTGGGTTTTGGACCACATTCTGGTTCATCTTTAAGTCCACCATTGTCATGTTAGCAAAAGATTCTGCTAACTCCTCGAGGTCGTCAAGCTTGATTCGTTCAAGATTACTCATTTTTTCTTTTCACGAATCATTCTTTTCAAGGTCTCCATGTTGGGATCCTTTTTGGTTTCTCCCACTGGCTTTGGATAAGTGGGTTCATTACCAAAAGGATTTCTCCTTTGACTGGAACGAGGTTGTTGCTCCAGTTTTTCGATCCGTGATTGGATCTCCTTCAGGATGTTGTAGATTTCATCCTGTTTCATAGCAATCTTGAAAAGATCGCGTGGTACACCATACAGGCTATCGCCATAATGTTGTACTGTCTTCTGTATTTCTCTTAGATCCGCCGATATTTTGGAGAAATCTGGAGAAATCTCTTGATATAAAAGAGTAGATGATACTCCTTTATCTTTCTTTTGTTCCATCAGAGCGGAGTAGTATATGAATTCCAATTTACTCCTAAATGGCTCCAATGGTCTCTTCTCATGGCATATTCTATCTCTCATTCAAGGAGTATACACCTATGTAGAAGATCTTCTTTTCTTTAGATTCCTTGGATGCAGGAATCGATTAATTCTTTCTCCTCGTTATGCTGAATTAAGATATTCAGCATATCTCGTCAGCGTGTTACATTATGGCGATAGCCTGTATGGTGTACCACGCGATCTTTTCAAGATTGCTATGAAACAGGATGAAATCTACAACATCCTGAAGGAGATCCAATCACGGATCGAAAAACTGGAGCAACAACCTCGTTCCAGTCAAAGGAGAAATCCTTTTGGTAATGAACCCACTTATCCAAAGCCAGTGGGAGAAACCAAAAAGGATCCCAACATGGAGACCTTGAAAAGAATGATTCGTGAAAAGAAAAAATGAGTAATCTTGAACGAATCAAGCTTGACGACCTCTAGGAGTTAGCAGAATCTTTTGCTAACATGACAATGATGGACTTAAAGATGAACCAGAATGTGGTCCAAAACCCACAGCCAGTGAATCAACTTCCACCAGGAGCCATTATTGGAAATCAACAAGATTTTCAAAATGCACCCGGAGCCATTAATGCAGTCCAGGACTTTCAGACTGGAGCAAGGTATGATCAACATACCCCAAATGATGCATACATGGCAGCGAGAAGGACAAGGGCGAGAAGGCCGCATCCAAAGGTGCAAGATACACCCTATGGAAAAGCGACCCTGGATCCTATCCATCCTTACGGAGTGATGCTCGACCTCGATGAAGTCAATTTCAGAGACCGAGAATCAGTAATTGACGACATTTTAGAAGCGAAGGATCGATTAGCAAAATATGTAATAAAGAAATACGTAGCCATCATTTTAATAGCTAAAATAGGAGGGTAAATACATGATTTTATATGATTTTGGTTAACTATTCCAATTTTTCCCCATTTTTCACACAAATAAGACACTTTTTTAGAAAATGTCCCAATAGATATAATTAGAAAAGTCAAAAGTCTTGGTGGTTATGTGTTATACATGTCTTCAAAAATGGTTATGGGGGGTATACACTATCAACATACTGGATATACATAAATAATACTCAATGCAATTTCTATATAAATCGACTATTTTTATTTGTTAATACATAAAGAAATATCATTCATATATTAAATCAAAAAATATTATGTAATTTAAGAATTTATTAAAATAAATAATTGTTTTAAAAAATTATTTTTTTAGGAAAAAAAAATAGTATATTACAAATCAAAACATGTGTTATGTTCTAATATTTTAATTATTACTTCTTTAGCCACGTTTTATTTTTGGGATGTCCCACATAAGTAATCAATTTTAAAAATGAAAATAATTAACTCTTAAAATGTTGTGATTCTTTCCAACTTATATAGAATAGAAGGAATAATTTTTTTTTCAATGTACACAGGTAAACCAATTATTTTTCAAGTGTTACAAATCAAAACATGTGCTATGTTCTAATATTTAATTATTAATTTTTTTTAATGTCGTAGAAACTCGTTGCCGCTATCTTTGAATAGTCTTCCATTCTTTTATAGCTTAACCTATAGAAACTCGCCGCCACTATCTTTGAATAAACTTCTCTAGAATAAACTTCTATCTTCGAATAGACTTCCATTCTTTTATAGCTTAACCTATAGAAACTCGCCGCCACTATCAATAAACTTCTCTAGCGTCAATGGGATTCGAGCTAAATTGCAGCGCTAGACACGCAGGAAAATCGATCATGTAATCCTCCAAACTCGAAGCATTTCATAGCAGATTACTAAACACACTAACATATATACAGAAACAAATGCAAAAATCAACACCACCAAATATCTCAATTCAAAAGTTAGTTAACTCCATAATCTTGAAAACAGTCTACAATTCGTCCAGCAAGTAATGGACTTTTTCTTGGCGTCTGAACTAATTATACACTATATACACAGCCAAAGCAGCCTAATCTCGACTTCACCCACACTTGTATACTTCCTATATAAAATAAATGCATAAAGTTTTTATCATACAAAGGATTTCCACATTCCGGCCATACTGTACATTTCTGGTAACTTACTCCGCCCGTCTTCTCGATCAAAATCCACAGAGGAGATGGACGATCTTCAGACACCGCCCGTTGCAGCCAGACGAGGCGCAGGTCGCGTTGAACTGTTCAAGGCTGCATTGATTCTACTGAAAACTACGTTTAACGGAACACAGGCTATAGAAGGGAGCTTCTCTATTACCGGTTTCTTCTGTTCTTGACTGTGCCTCTGAGCACCGGTTAACGAAGACAGTTTCCTGATCTTCTTTGACAAGAGCCCGTTCCTTCTTGCTTTCGGGCACTTTGTCAACGAGCTGCGTGCCTTTGCTGAGCGACGCTTATTGGGTGGCCTCCCACGCGACTTCGGATCATAGGCGGTGCCGTGGTTTTGAAAAGTGTAGGCATAACTCAGGTTGATGAACTCAGAACTGCTGCTGTAACATTCAGACAAACAGAGCATCTCATCACAAAAGCCATCGTCCAACACCTCTATCGACAGTGGATGGCCTATGATGGGCTGGCCACGCGATTTGCTCATTAGTGAAATATATGGAACACCCTGCGGCCGGTAACTGGTTTTCACCTCCACATTGACATCAAACAAGCCAGAACCTGCAGTATGGTGCGTGAGCGAAAAATCGGAGGAGTCGTACTTTGGGTTAACTGTCAGACGAGATTGACGATAGGGGAGTAGCCTCTGAGGCGCCACAGTTTCAGCTGTTGATCCTCTTGTATGAGTTTCTTTATGAGGAGCATTCCAGCCCCAACCACGAAATTCTTCGACCAGCATATCTGAAATGAGGGATCCACCAACCCGGTTAGGGTCTACTTTCCTACTAGAGCTGGCTACAAAGCTATCCCGTTTGATACCAGCCACGTATGTTTCAGCCTCATCATCTATATCCATTTTCCTGGATCGAGAATTCCTCTTCCCTTTTAACTGCCATTCCGAGGTACCTTTCTCTATCCTCTGGTCGACATTATGTACATCAGCAGTGCCTGAACTAGTAGATCCGGTCTCATTGTGTTCCTCGTTTCCTAAAGACAGATTCTCAACGTGACTACTCGGGCTGGACTGGGCTCCAGCCCCAACCTGAGCCTTCTGTGATGCACCATAATTAATTGTGGATAAACCTGCAGAAATAAAGCAAATGAATAAACACACACAACCAAATCCATTACATGCAAACTCTGCTGCTGGAAAGAAATGATTAATGATCAGATATATGAAACAGGCCAGGCATAACAAGAGTTAACATAAAAAAATGTCATTACCACGTCACTGTAATTACCAAAGGAGATAATCTACTAATAAATAAGATACAGAAGATGACCAGGTCTTGGACTTTATACTCATCGACAAAGAATGAATTACTGCACAAGGCTTGTATGATAGTATTCATGTGAGCAGAGATAGAATGAAGAACCAAAGGTAATCTTGATGCATGTAGCAAAATATCATAGGCAAATGATGCTTAACCCTTTCAATGACGTGGAGAGACAAGATAACCTAAAGTGTTAAGAACCAGAGGTAATGCAATGAAATCCCCATTCTTGGGACAACAATAAGTTCATTGCACTAGTAGCAGATTGCAGGTAAAAGGTCGCAGCTGATGTTTCATAACGTCATCAATCCTCCTATAATCGTATTGTATTCTAAAGGGATAGAACACATCTCATAACAAACAAAATCGCTAGTTATACACAAAGCACCTATATTATACCTGCAGATAGCTTTTCTTCAGCAACAAGAGGCACATCGAACAACTCATTAGAAGATCCATTCTCTGGAATCCCTAGCATGCTGGAAATCTCATTCTCCTTCAGTTTGGATCCAAGGGAAGCATCTGCATGCCTAGGTGTGCTCAATGACATTGCATTCTCGCATGAAACTCCAGTACTATCTGAGTTGTTCATTGCAACAGAGTTGTTTATCTTTGATTCAATAGATTCTAATCCAGAAACCTTGCTCTCGGACGCTCCAGGAACAGAAGATCCAGCAGGACTAGACAACTGATCAGAAACAACAGGAGCAGATACCACTGCGGTACACTCCAAAACTTTCGACAGCGGGCGGCGGCGGTTTTTCTTTTTCAGTAATTCATTAACATGTGTAGCCTGAGATCTTTTTCTTCTTGGTGAAGATGACACACCCATCCCCAGGTCCTCAAGTCCTCTCATACGCTTTACTCCTTCAGTTCCATCATCTTCTGAATCGTTTGGAGTTCTCCACCGCTTAGGCTCTTCCTTAATTGCATCTGCATGATACGGTTCCTCAAATGAAACACCAGAATGTGACAGTTCTGGGGCTGAATCTGGATCACCTCCAGAAATACGTAAATTCTCATCAATATCTTCACCCTCCTCAACACGATGAGATGAAGAAGGTGATTCCTCAACATGAGGTTGCTCCCCAGCTTGTGAATTTGGCTCAGAAGGCAAATTTTGGTAGTCTTTCCCAAGACGAGCACTTTCCAGTTCAAGTGCATGCATGATAGCATCTTCTCTTCGAGCATATTTGACTGCCTTTTTGGAAAGCAGAGAAGCTGATGCCTTCGCTTTCTCAATGCAATCATCATATTCCCCACATCGAAAAGCTTTCACTCGTTTTGATTTCTCTAGATTATACCAATCCCTGGGAGTATTGACAAGAATTTATATCAATATACAGTCGGCACAAAAGACATGAAGAAAAATACAGTTTCTTGACGAAAAATATGAACAATTTTGTTTCTTACAAAGTAAGTAGCAAACACATAATTTACCAACTGAGACATAAAAGATCAACGAGCAAAACTTTGAATAAGTAAAGAAACAGAGTTCAACTTCAGGACCGCAAATGTGTGAAAAGCGAAAAATTGTCAAAAACAACTTGCACGTGCAATACCAAGACATGCAAATTGTAGCACTGATGTCAAACATCAACTGTTAGTCCAATATAAATTCTCAACCCTCAATTAACAAAAAAATGAACAACAAACCATCAAATCAAATACTGTAGGCTATATAAATGTTACTTGTCCTCTTGTCCGGGGGTGTTTCCTTATGTACTGTTTGAACAATATATTCAATCCCTGTCATCAGAGAATCAGGAAATAATGAAATGTAAATAATTTTTTCCTAATAGCATTTCTTTAAAGGTAAAACCTTTACTCAAGAATAAGTAGTTTCTTAAAAATTTCTATTTTAGAAACATCAAATATGTAAAATCCAATTATACCATAAACTCCTGACTGCCAAATAAACTTACGATAAAAGCTCCAACCTGCCTAATATACTCTTTGCTACCATATTTTCCATAATAATTTTCAATGGTTTAATTAGGTTATGTCGATAATTATGCTATACTGAAGAGTAAGGTACGAAATGTGGAGGAAAGACAAGTTCTGTTGTCATCAAAAAACTCCTTTTCAAGTTGATACCCGGCGAAACAAGGAAGGAGGCCAAAAACAATAGGAAAACTTATAGGTAGCCAAAACCAACCAGATGAGAAAATCTGTTCCTGATATAATCCTGCCTTTTCTTATAGAACTAATATATCTGCTAAGAATAAGACATTCTTCTCCGTTTTAGAATGAAACCCCTTCTACATTTACAACAAATAACCAAAGATTCCAAAGCTGGATGGGACAACAATCTAAAATCGACAAATAAATCAAAATACTTACAATTCCACTTCTAAGATAACAAAAGGCAGAAACCAACATTACAAATAGCCCAATTTTTTTTTTCCCTTTTCGTTTCTAGAGAATAGTACCAAATTCTGTTCCTCAGTCAAAAGAAAGTTCATAAGTTTAATGGCTGCTCATTATCAAAGTTATCAACAGAAACATATGACTTTCTCTCCCCCCCCCTCCCCTTTATAGGCATAATCAGAGCCATTCATATGACTAAACACACAATCAACATCCAAGACATCATACAATTCAATCAAGGAACAAACAGAAAGGTTATAATTAATACTTACACACTTGCATCTTCTCTACCAAGGAGCTTTACAGGGGTCCCTGATCTGGGCGTCGGCAGACAGCCTTCCGGAAGTTCGTCGACGCCAAGAATCCGGCCCGGCCACCACGAACCGTTTCTCCGGCGAACCCAAACTAGCCCACCGACAGATATATCTATGGCCTTGTTACTGTCCTCGTTGGAGCTCCCCATTCAGAAACCAAAACCCAAAAGGATTATGTACCTCAAACCGAATCGAAAAAATAGCAAAACACCATTAAAAAAAAGTCTACTTCTCCAATCAATTAATTTTCAGGTCCGCATTTCTGGGGCACAAACAAAGCCCTCAAGTAAACTCTCAAACCCTCGTGCACCAGCATCCAAATTCCTTCTATATCTAGAAAATTTAGGGAAGAAACAGAAACAAAAATCAGATAAAAGATTTACGGAAAACACACTAGTAGAAGATAGGAAGATTGGAAGGACTAAACCGGTACAATTAGATCACGAAACCCAAATTAAAAAGGAAAAATAGACCGACAACGCAAGCTAATTGGGAGTAGAAAGATAGAGCTAGATCTGGCAAATGGAATTTCGGTAGAGAAAGTTTGTTTTCCAGGTTTCTTCCCTCTTCTTCAGGAAAACTCAGAACCCATTGATTGTGTCATCTCACAATTATTGGCATTCATAGAAAAAGTTCTGCTATATTTTTGCGAAGCGGTTTGGATTCTATCACCAAACCATCAGCTTTAAAGATGCAGAGAAAGAACAGAAAACTGGGAGAGAGAGAGAGAGAAGTGTGCGCGCGCGCGTGTGTGTGAGGGAAGCGGGTGTGCTCTGTGAAGTGGATGATGAAACATGCAATATCGAGAGACTTTGCTGTTTGAAAAATGGGATCGCAGCTACCTTTTAGTATCTTTATACCATGAAACAGAGAAGCGCTCATGGAGGGGGGAGAGAGAGAGTTTCTTGAAAAATCCTAAATAAAACTTTTTTTTTTAATATTATTTTGAAGTTGGAGAGAGAGAGAGAGTGAAATGGAAAAGAAAAGTTTTGTAATCAGGCACGGCAAGTTGTATATTAATTTCCCTACACCTGTCCTACATGCATGCTAGCGGGTCCTCATTTAATAGAGATTTGTTTCTTACGATTAAAATTCTCATCAAGAATCTTTTTCAACGGCTCTGATATATTTCAGCTGATATTGATGTGTGGTGATTAAGGCACTTTTGTTTGAGGCTGTGTGCAGCTGAGTACACCTGATCAGAAGATAGAGAGTGTGTGGGTCCCGCCGCCTCCACTGTTCTCATTAGGTTTTTTATTCTCTCTCTAAAGTTTTGTGTGTCGAGTAATATTGTTTCTTTCTGCAATTGAAGGAATAGAGAGGAAAAATCATCAACGAAGCCATGACAGGTATTGTTCTTAGATTTTGAATCGATTTTTTGTTGATTATGAAGATTGAATTTTTAGGGTTCAGACTGATTTCTGTACTGAGTTACTCCCCCTTTTCGGTAATTTTTTGAGCAAAATAGTTGTCTTCTAGGTTTTAACTTTGGTGATACAATACTGAGGTTTTGGAATGGCTTTGAGCCGAATAGTTACATTCATTCTATGTTGAGGAGCGATCTGTCTCTCTCTCTCTCTCAGTGGCCCGGAACTTGTCTTAATTTACTGGATTAATGACAGGATTTGTTATGTTCAATTTTGGATTTTTTTTCTTTCATTCTTTAGAATTCGAAACTTCAGATTAATTCGAATTCCTGAGGTATGGTTAGCTGATACGAATGTCATAACTACTTATCGAGTAGATTTTGGCAAAGCTAGATAGAAAGAGAAAATATCAAATATCAATAGATTGTGAGGTTTTGGGTTTCATAGACATGATTATTACAATGTTTGAAAGCTGTAAGAGTTGGGGTTTGCAATGATTTGGAATAGACATCCTTAGCTTTGATTGTTTTATGAGCTGGTTTTGCTTTACAAAGCATCTAAATTTCTGGCTCATTTGTTTTGATTTTCGACAATGAATTTTACAGACTATAAGCAGGAGCAGGACATGGAAATTGAAGCCTTGGAAGCAATCCTTATGGATGATTTCAAAGGTCTGTATTCCTATTTCCTGCAATGTCCTATTCTTTTCCCCTTTGTTACGTGTATGCCAGTGCACCTAAACCCTATAACTTAATCGGTTATAGTGAATTCCTTATACCAGAAATTTCTTCTAGTGAAAGTGGCCTGCATACATCGAATCGTTGCTTTGAGATAATCATCCGTCCCCAGGTATAAAAACCTTCATATGTACTGGAGCATAATGATTGACTATACCTTAACCTTTTAGTTGTATCACTCATTGCTTTGCTCTCGTTTGTTTTTCTATTCCAACAGGATGATGAGGTAGATGAGTTAAATATCCCATCAGGTTCTTCAACTTTCCTGCCACTGCTGTTCTCGTTCTTGTTAAACCTATATCTGCTAGTGTCCGTAAGTTGTACCTAACAATGCCTTTTTTATTTTAAGTACTAATAGCTCCTAGCAAATTTCTTTTTTTTTTGCAGTACGGTGTGCATTGATTTTCTCACACACAGAAAACTATCCTGATGAACCTCCGCTTCTCGATTTAATAAGGTTACTTATATCTGATCTTATGGATTTTTTTAGTGTCGTGTTGTTTCACTCTTTTAGCAGTAAATGCCAAATCATATTTCAGATTTTGGCAGAACTTAAGTCTACACATTCAGGTTTTTTGTGTCTCGGATAATTGTCTTGAGTAATTTAAAGAAGGCTGGAAGAGTTTACACCTTTTAACAATTCACACTTACTTGATTTTTCTGATGTTAAATTTCAGCTATATGTTATTCTAGTAAATGAGTAAAATCTAAATATCAAACCCATGTGCACCAGAGTCTCGGACTTAAATCTAGCGATGTCAGTTGCTTATGGCATATAAACTTTCTTTCTTGCCGTGATGAAATCGCATGCTTCACTTGAAGCGTGTGGAATTTAATAAGTGGTGGATCACTAATTGCTGACCACCTGTTTGCTGGTTTGAATGGTTAAGATCCTAAATATTTGAAGCCATTTTACTTAGCAACGTGAACATACTTCGCCAAAATTTCCAACTTATTTCTGGTTAAATTCTATATATCTGAAGAGTCATCATATTGTTTCAGTTTGAAAGGAATGCAGACAGGAGATCTTAGAGCTCTCAAAGAAAAGCTTGAACATGAGGTAAGAGAAGTTTATTTCTGTTCAACAATGAGTAACTGGATGAGTTATGCACAGGACTTTACCAGACTAATTATATGAAATAAAGGTGGAAGCCCTTTGTTGCTGGGGAATGCAAAATTTTTGGAGAAATTTTACTTGAAAATGTTTCTTCTCTATTTAATCATGAAAGCTGCTATCTTGATATCTATTTTTGAGTATTCCGTGTGACTGCACCTGAAGGTATTTTATAATGCTCATTTCACAGGCAGCAGAAAATCTTGGTATGGCTATGATTTTCACTTTGGTTACGTCAGCTAAGGAATGGCTTTCTGAAAAATTTGCCCAGGATGTTGTGGATGAGGATGGCGAGGAAGATGAAGCGGCAAAAGATGAGGTATTCTTATTTCTTTAGTTAAAGGTGTATGTAAGTGGATATTGTGCATTAAGGACTGTGCTTTATCATTAACTTATGCCAAACACGTTTGTATTATTTCCCGTGATTCAGCCTTCCATCAAAAACTAGATGAAGATGTCAAACTTTTCCTAATGCCATCATTATCCTCCTTAAGGATTTTCACCACTTTCTATCATGCTAAATTCCTTCGGCTGCTTGGGTGGTTTCATAAAAAATAATAACCACAATGAAAATTTTATCGAATTACTCCTGCTCTTTTACATTTTAGCTTCATTTAATATTTAGTTACACATTGTTTTCAGGTTATTATACCACATGGAGAACCTGTTACCGTTGACTCATTTATGGCATGGCAGGAGAAATTTGAAGCAGAATTAGCTCTTGAAAGAGCCAAGTGAGTTTCATAATTGACATCTTCTTTTCATCCCATGGAAACATAAATTAAGAGACTTCGTAACTGGATTATGGGTTTGAAACCCTTGAACATGATTTTTTGTTGACTTAATGTTAATAGGCTATAAATAGGCTGTAGTTTTGTAAATTATACTTGCACATCAAAGGAAAATATGGATGAAATTAGAAGGGGGAAAAACATACCTAATCTGAGAAGACACAAAGGAGCGCAAGGTGGGCACTTGTTGCTTTTTGAGGTGCAAAGGTGTGTGATGGCGCCCTAGGAACCTTACGAAGGATGAAATAATCAATTTGCTAATGCAGCCATAGATGAAGACTGCATGACATGTTGCCGTTCTGATCTTTTATCAATGTGGAGAAGAGAAATTTAGATGCACATACATGTACCCCTCTGCATATATATTTGTGAATTTGCTTATATTTTTCTTTTGTAAATATGTCTCCCTCTTTACCATTTTAGGCTAATGCCGGATTCTGCACTTGCTGCGCCAAAGGAGAAAAGACTTACAGGCAGGCAGTGGTTTGAAAGTGGAAGGGCTTCCTCGGTACTTCCTTCCAGCTCATTACTTTCTTGTCATGATTCTGCAAACATGATTTATATAACTGTGTATCTTGTTTATATATCTATATTTATACCTGTGAGGACAGGTACATTTGTGTAGTTTTTTCCTTCTAGACATCTTCAACTGTTCAAGTGCTGTTATCTCTTTGTTGGTTTCTTTTTTAACTCTTGTGCAATATTCGTGAAACGATCTTCTCGTATCTTGAGCAATACTAGTAAAGATATTTTAGAAGGATAATGCCTAGATTGAGACAATAACAAGTTTTTCTTGGATCAATTTGTTGCATCCAGAGAGGTGCTGCCGCTGCTGCTGATGAAGAGGAAGAAATTGAGGAAGATATTGACTTTGATGATGATGACTTCGAAGGTGAAGTCATCTTTCTCATTCCTCTCCCCCTTCCATCTTTCTCTAAAATGATTTTAAGGATGCATTTTTATGTGTGCGCAGTTGATGAAGACGACATGCTCGAGCACTACTTAGCCGAAAAAACAGATTGATTTAACCATTCTTAAAGGAGAGGGAATTAAGCTAAAGATGGTTCAACGGGTGTGGAGGGTTTTGCTTTTTTAGCGCATTAAACGCACAACTCTTCTTGACAAAGATGGTTTTAGCCTTGGCAGGAGACAGAACCTGGGTACACTGCACAATTATACTCGTCTCAAATCAAAGCCTACACTACTTGGTACGTGAAGTGAGTAAAATATTTCTGTTACCGAGTTATGAGGTTTGCCATTACATTTTAGAACTATGTATCAACAAATTTTGAGAGGCCTTACTAGTTGCAGGATGGAGCGTTCGACTAGTTTTGAACCCTTAACTATGTCAATCTGTATCATGGTGTTCATTCCATGTGTATTTGTTTCGTCTAAGATACCGATTTTGCTCTATTGCATAATCAGTTCATTGATGATAACTACTGTACTTTATTCATAAGATAATTTTCAGCTTTATATAAGCATCTGATATTTGTTCAAGAACAGGTAAAACAGTCGAGCAGGTCTGCCTAATTTGCTGCTCGTTTCAGAAACGGCGCCGTTATATAAAGTTTTTTATTTTTATTTTTTTCCATATAGTAACTTAGATATTCCTACTGAACTCCATTCCAGCATGATCACTAAAGGAATTCGTATTGTTGTGTTCAATAATGTTGTGCTTGCCTCTCTCTCTCGCTCTCTCTCTCGCTCTCTCCATATAATTGAACACATATTTACGATATTCCAGCATAAGAAAATCATGCGCATATATATGTGGCACGTGTCCTCGTACTAATGAGAAATTTATGCACGTGCATAAAAATCGTTGAATTATAGTATTAAATTTAAATGAATCTTAGATTTGACTTACAAAGAGAATAGCAATACGGCAAGGAAAGTATTGCATTATGGGGCTGGTTTCCGGTGCGTTCAACAGCATGGTGAGGCCAATCATTGAACCTAATTAATTATGAGTTAAAATTTAATTATGGATTAATACATTTCAATTAAAGATTAATACATTTTAATTATAGATTAATAATTTTAAATTATGAATTGATAAATTTTAAGCTCATGTTTGGTTCGGTATTTTTTGGGCATGGAAAGAGATTCAATTAATTGAATTCATTATTTCTTGTTTGATTTAGGTATTGGGTTAACCATTACCCTTACTTGAGGGTAACCCAATCATCCAAAATGTTACCCTCCAACTTAAAGCGGTAACAAAATATTTTCCTCTTCGAAATCATATTTTCCTCTTCGAAATCATTTCACAAGGTGATTCATTTTCATTGTTGAACCAAACACCCAGTAAAAGTAACACTTATTGTTAGCATTTCTCCCTCTACTGATTCCATTCTCTTTCTATTGCCCTACTTGAACCAAACAAGCACTAATTCTGAATCATTACATTTTAATTAAAATTAAAATTATTAAATTTTTGATTTTCTCCTAAATATTTTTAATTCCTAATCCATCTTGGTTATATTGAAATGCATGGTCGTCCGCACACGAGTTTTTGTCTTGCACTATTTCACGTAAAAGGAGAAAAAATCATGATTATTTTTCTTGTCACATATCATAGTTTCATTTCCTGCACATGATTAACACTTAGATATACAAACGATTAATTGGGTTAAAATATACGAATTTTATCTTGTTTTTGATTTTTTTTTCATGACCTTTATAAGTTGTTTTCAAATAGACGAACTTAAGCTTTCTTTGCAATTTTTCTATGGGTTGTAATTCCCGTGACGTAATTTATGACATGCTATCTGTTTTTTGACATGTATAGTGATGTGACCATAAGTTTGACGTGTATATCCACTTAATCAATAAACGATGCCGAAATTACAACTCATGAAAAACTTGAAAGAAATCTTAAGTTCGTGTATTTGGAAACAACATTACAAGATCATAGAAAAATAAAAAACGGGATAAAGTTCGTGTATTTTAATCTAGTTAACCTATAAAACATATAAGCATATCAGGATTTCAGAATAATATTTTATTTTAAAATAGAACATTTATTTACGTACAGATGGAGTAATGATTTGATTAAAGGATTGATTTTTTTGTAAGGCCAAATCGGTAAGATGGAAAAAGTAATACTCCCTCCATCTCACTAAATATTACTCATTCCCTTCCGTTATTTTATGGCTCATACTTTTTGGGCACGGATATTAAAAAGAAGGTGTAAAAGATAGAAAAGTGGTATGGTCACACTTTTTAAAGAATTAATTTTTGCTATTTTGGATTCGGCCACTAATAGCGGAACATCCCAAAAAGAAAAATGAGCCACTAATAACGGGACGGAGGGAATATTTTTTTTTTGGATTGTCCATTAAATATGATTTAGAATTTAAAAATAGCAAAATTTAACTCTTAAAAAAGTATGCCCTATCCATACAATTTAAGCCATATTTAGCGGGACGGAGCATGATCAATATTTATGATAATTAATAGGGCACTAAAAATTAACTACTCCCTCCGTCCCATGATAAGTGGCTACTTTCTTTTGGACACGAGTATTTAGGGGAAGAGTGTTTAAAGGGTAAAAAGATAAAAAGTGGTGGATCCCACATCTTTTGTGTGAGAGAGGGTGTTTCCATATTAGGAAAGTGGCCACTTATGATGGGTCAGCCCAATAAGAAAATGTGGCCACTTATAACGGGACGGAGGGAGTACTATTTTATACACAACCGGTATCTGATACTGATACATCTTCCCTGCTGATAGCAGCTAATACATTTTTGCCTCAAAATCTGATTTTTTCTGGATCCAAGAAGTGAAAATTTTGTTGCAGAAGTACGAAGTTATTTTAGACTAGGGAAAAAAGTTTCAGAAAGAGGGAGAGAGAAATCAAGAGCTCATCATGAGTTGTTCAAATTTGTTATTTTTATTTTTCATCCACTTGTTTATATGCAAATCCATTCTTTCAGACAAGATTTTGAGTCCAGAAGAGCTGTCTGAAATCCCCAAGAATTTCCTCAAGTTTGCTAAAAAAGATGAGGTTTTTGATTGGATGTCGGGGATTAGGAGAAAGATACATGAGAATCCCGAACTGGGATATGAAGAATTTGAGACGAGCAAACTTGTAAGAGAAGAGTTGGACAAGATGGGGATTCCGTACAAGTACCCTGTTTCGATTACTGGTGTGGTTGGATATGTCGGTACAGGGGAACCTCCATTTGTTGCTATAAGAGCAGATATGGATGCTCTTTCCTTACAGGTATCCTTCATGAGAGAGAGAGAGAGAGAGAGAGAGAGAGAGAGAGAGAGAGAGAGAGAGAGGAGTTTGGGATTTGGTATATTTCTTTGTTTTTGAATGGTTGAAGATTGGATTTTGATTCTTTTTGTGATGTTCAGGGTTGTTAGGGATGCTAACTGTTTGAATGTTTCTTGTGTGAAGTTTAGGAAGATAAAATTGTTAATTTTAAGTAAAATCCATTTATTAGAGATTGAGTTGACTTCCTTTTTGTTGCTTTTGTTGTTTCGATTGATCGATATGAGCAATGGTGATTTTCCTTTTTTTGTATGTTATTTTAAATTTAATGGCTTTCATTTCAACAGGAAATGGTGGAATGGGATCACAAGAGTAAGAATCCTGGAAAGATGCATGCTTGTGGGCATGATGCTCATGTTGCAATGCTTCTTGGTGCAGCTAAGATTCTTCAAGAGCATCGCCACCTTCTAAAGGTCTACTTCTCCTCCATCTTTCGGTTTATTAACCTCGATGATTTTCACACTTTCGATCATCACTACTTGGCGTTCTTGAATGGTTCATGAATGATTATTTTCTGTGCCTGAGTTTTTTCTTCATTAATTATCTTGTTCTCTGTTTTTTCTGATATATGGACACCATAGGAGTACATAAATGTTGCATTTTCGGCTATGGAAACTTAGTCGAGTCGATTTGAACTAGTGAAGGTGCATTAGTCTTCTGTTATATCCATATTGTGTAGAACATCTTCACATCGAGCAATGATCCCCTGCTAAACATTGTTATTATTTTTCAAACATTTTCTTCTTATAAGCACTCTATGAGTAAATAGCTTTGGTATATGTTCGTTTCTATTGGGCTATTTTATAAATCATAGTATGTTATATCAATGAAGCTTTTGCAAGGATAAAAATTAGCTTAGTTAAAAGAGGATCTCTATAGGCAGGCAGCTTTAGAAAAGGAAGAAAGCCAAATATAAGCCTGAAAATATTGGATCTTGACAAAATCTGAAACTCGAACCCCTATTGTAGTAAAAATCGCAAGTCCATTACTAGGAAAAGCTACGTAGAAAAGCTCCCACTCCCTTGTGGTACTTTTAGCTTCTTTGAAGCTGCATCCCATTCAAAATCAAAATTGGTAATCCTAGTTATCAATGTTTTTTGGATTATTACAGGGGACAGCTGTGCTCGTTTTCCAACCTGCGGAGGAAGGAGGTGGAGGGGCGAAGAAGATGATAGAAGGTGGAGCACTTGAGAATGTCGAAGCCATCTTTGGTATCCATTCGAGTACTTACTTGCCACCAGGTGAAGTCTCCACTAGATCTGGTCCTGTCCTGGCAGGGAGTGGCTTCTTTGAAGCTGTAATAAGTGGGAAAGGTGGGCATGCAGCCATTCCTCAGCACTCGATAGACCCGATATTAGCTGCATCAAATGTGATTGTCAGCTTACAGCATCTTGTCTCTCGAGAAGCTGATCCTCTCGACTCTCAGGTACAATCTGGCTCCCATTACATTTTTTTGCTGTTTTCGTTGTGATAGAATTTACCGAGAAAAGTGGTTGTTGAGAAAATGGTGCTCTGTTAGAATGGAAGATGAAAGATGAAAGCTCTTGCTCAATTTATCCATTTTCAGACAATAAGCAACTTATTTTATAACTATGCATCATTATTTGTATGCCTTGATCTTCCTATGATTCAAATCGGGATTGTTTTACATAAGATTCGCTTGATCAGGTAGTCACAGTTGCTAAATTTCAAGGCGGTGATGCATTCAATGTCATTCCAGATTCTGTTACAATTGGTGGCACTTTTCGCGCCTTTTCAAGCGAGAGCTTGCTGCATCTGAAGCAGCGAATAGAACAGGTAACAGATCTCTGCCTTCATATATCTTCTTCAAGATTAAGATACAATGAGTTGCATTTTGCTTCGTTTTCTCCACTTTTGGACCCCATTGTCATCGGACACTTTGTGCCCGTACCCTCTCATGCAGATCCGTTCTTGGTTTTGTTATGTTAAAACGTTTACTTAGGGTGACAGATTAGATTGACAATACATATAATTAAGTATTTGAAGGATTAGACGATCAAACAAGCTAAAATTTTTTCAATCTATCAAAGTGTATTTGGTGGATTAGCCTATATTATTTTTTATCTATGATTTGACTCAACTGAACTTTGATTTGTTCGTAGGTTATCCTAGGGCAAGCTGCTGTACAACGATGCAACGCAACTGTGACTTTTGAAGCAGAAAACAAAATCTTCTTCCCTCCCACGGTGAACGACAACAACTTACACAAACTCTTTCAAAGAGTTGCAGGCGATATGGTTGGCGCTGCTGGAGTCAAAGAAATGCAGCCATTGATGGGATCGGAAGATTTTTCGTTCTATCAAGAGGTCGTCCCGGGCTACTTCTTCTTTGTCGGAATGAAAGATGAAACACTAGAGCAGCCGACGTTTCATCACTCGCCCTATTTCACAATCAGCGAAGGTGGCCTTCCTGTAGGTGCTGCACTTCATGCATCATTAGTTATTCGGTACATTTCCGACGGTCGGATGGGGATGTCGACTCCGGTCATCGATCATCATCACGATGAACTGTGATGCGTTGATGTGCTCAAACTTCTGTGAAAATTGGCTGCATATTTGTAGATGTAGCAATGCTCCAAATCTTGGATTGGGATTTTGGGCGTTGCATTACCTTATAAATGTACATCCATTCATTGATAGATCATATTTTAGTATGGTTCCGAAGTACTTCGATAATAAGTACGGACCGTTTCGATTATTTGGAACTCGTGTGATGTTGGGCTGATAGATAATACATGAATATGATTTGAATTTTTTTTAAATATATTCCATCCTCTTAAGCTTTTCCAAACTATTCATAGTTATTTTGATATAATATTTAAAATACTCATCATGTAATTTTTTTTGCAATTTCTCCATAAGTTTTGTGCGTCCCATAAATAAAAAGTCCAATAAATATTTCATTCATTTTTAGCTTCTAATATTATTCATTCAGTTTTATAGCACTTATTTTTATCATATAACGAGGTCCACTATATAATATTCATATTATTGTACCAACTACAATACATTTATTAATGCTTCCGTATTAATTAGTCATAAATTCGCAGGAATCTTATCACCATAAATTTAGAAATAATGCAATCATCTAAACATGTTTTCATTTCCCAAATATATATTAAAAATTAAATGAGTCGTCACATGAAAAATGCTTCTTTTACAAAAAAAAAAAAAAAAAAAACTGAACTGAAAGAAAGCAAACATCAGCTTACTAAAAACGAAGTGGCAGAAAGAAGAGAGAGAAGCACCCTGTCTCTGCTAAATCCGAGCAAGATGCCAACAAACACATGAAGTTTGATCCGCATACGCCTCTGCTTCTTTACATATAACCAAAATTTTCAACGCTCAAAAGACTCGTTTCAAGAAACCCAGTAGCAAAAAAGAAGCAAACAAATTGAAGCAGCAGCCATGAGTAATTCCAGATGGGCTTTCTTGATTTGCATTATTTTCTTGTTTTTCTGCAAACCCACTGTCTCAGACCTGAATCTAACTCCAAAAGAGCTCTCTGAAATCCCCCAACTTTTTCTCAACTTCGGTAAAAAAGCCGAGACTTTTGATTGGATGGTGGGGATCAGGAGAAAAATTCATGAGAATCCTGAACTGGCCTATGAAGAATTTGAGACGAGTAATCTAATTAGACAAGAACTTGATAAGATGGGGATTTCATATAAGCACCCTCTTGCTGGAACCGGTTTGCTTGGATTTATTGGTTCAGGACAGCCCCCTTTTGTCGGAATTAGGGCAGATATGGATGCACTTGCTCTGCAGGTTTGCCAAATTTTGACCTTTTTTGTTTTGGATCAAGCAGTTAGAGATTGCTTTTTTTGGTCATAGTTAGATGCTTGAAGTAAAATTGAGTTTTGGTCATGAATTTGAGGTTTTGGCCTAATTTGCTAAAGTTGTAGTTTGTTTGTGATGTTCTTTTGTAGGAAATGGTGGAGTCTGAGTATAAGAGTAAGAATGATGGAAAGATGCATGCTTGTGGGCATGATGGACATGTTACAATGCTTCTTGGTGCTGCGAGGATTCTTCAAGAACATCGCGATTTATTGAAGGTTTTCCCCTTGATTGATTTGCAGTTTGTTAGTTCTATCCTGTTCTTTTAGGTTAATGAATCTCTTTATAGTTGTTTTGTAACAATTATGAGATTGTTTAGAAGAAGGTGTTCTTGCATAATCCTTGGCTATGAAATGTAGTCTTTTTCCTAATCTGTTGATCTTTTAAGTGGCTTTGTCTCAAAGGAATTCTTTCTGTTCTCTCTCGTATTCAAGCTTTAATTAGATTAAGATTTGCAAAAAAGTCGCCTGCATCTCCAAATTGGAAGATTTTGGATAGATGCATGTAGGAATATGGCTATGTTGATCAAGTAAAGATGGAGTATCTGAATATGTGCTTATAGTTGAGCTTGAACTGTAGCCCTTTCGTATAATGTCAGCCATTTCTGTCATTCTATGTTCATTAATATTTCATATTCTCGTAATCTACTTTGAGACCACAGGGAACTGTTGTTCTTGTTTTCCAACCAGCTGAAGAAGGGGGCGGAGGAGCAAAGAAGATGATTGAAGATGGATCTCTTGATGATATCACAGCCATATTTGGTCTCCATAACGACCCTCTTCTAGCTCTCGGTCAGGTGGGTGCCAGGCCTGGCCCACTTGCTGCTGGCAGTGGCAGGTTTGAAGCCAAGATAAGTGGAAAAGGCGGCCATGCAGCCATTCCTCAGCAGGCAATAGACCCCATATTAGCTGCTTCGAATGTGATAGTCAGCTTGCAACAGCTTGTTTCTCGGGAATCTGATCCTCTCGACTCTCTGGTACTTTAGCTGATTCGTGCGTGTGTGAGTTGAAAGTTGAACAAGATATATTTAGATTTCCTGGTCTAATTTTTCCACTGACTTAACTTGGTCACTTTTACTTGAACATCTTTGTATTTGTGAAAGATGAAACATTCGAGTCTGTTTCTTTTGTGAGATTAGTCATAAAGGTATGATGTTACCATTTTTCAGAATAATATGTGCTTTTTCTGAGATTGGAAAACATAGCCCATTTTTCTACTTATTTGTTCTTGATTCCAACATGCAAGTGAAAAGACGTATTTGAAGATTTATGGTTCGATTTAACACAAGATTCATTTTAACAGGTGCTTACAGTTGCTACATTCGAAGGAGGAGGCGCATTTAATGTCATTCCAGACTCGGTTACCATTGGAGGCACATTTCGAGCCTTTTCAGTGAAGAGCTTAGAGTATCTTAAGCAGAGAATTGAGGAGGTAACATATCAGAATAGTTTATTGCTGTACGAGTTTTACGTCCTTTGCTCACATTGATTAGACTACAATTTGATCGAATGCTGCCATTTAGAATTTACCTTGTAAACATAGCTTTTATGGTTCTCGATGGGACAGGTCATAGTTGGGCAAGCTGCTGTGCAAAGATGCAACGCGACTGTCACATTTAACACGAAAGAGATGCCCATGTATCCCCCTACTGTGAATGACAAGAAACTGCACAAATTCTTCCAAAGAGTTGCAGGCGATATGCTCGGCGTTGCTAAAGTTACAGATACTAATCCTGTGATGGGAGCAGAAGATTTCTCCTTTTACCAGGAGCTGATACCTGGTTACTTCTTCATACTAGGAACAAAAGACGAAGCACGAGAACAGCCTGCAGCTCTGCTACACTCCCCCTACTTCAATTTTAACGAAGACGCGCTTCCTATTGGGGCCGCGCTGCATGCATCATTGGCTGTTAGATATCTTCTTGAGAGCCAGGCAGGAAGTCCTGCTTATAATAGACACCATCACGACGAATTATAAGCTATGTCGATGAATGATGACGGACAATCTTGGTCGAGTTTTCTACATGTCTGCAGGTAACATAGTTTCAATAATTGTGACTTGTGAGGGAGTGTAAAAGATGCAAGATGGACTTTGATTGAGTCTCATTATGTAAATTTATGATAATTTTGGCTCAGCTATTGCTTTTGTGGAGGTTTCTGATTACTTAATGCATAAAATTTGTAGATATACCTGTGATTAATTATGGCTTCAGAACAAATAGTAGGAGAGTGAGATGGATGTGAGACGGGTTGGTTCTTTCCCACATATAATAATTAGGGTTAATTGACGGAAAAATCCCGACTTTTGGTCAAATTCTGGTTTTTTCCCTCACTTTCTAATTTTGCGAAGAAATTTCTCACCTTTTAATGTTTCTGATTTTTCCCCCGGCGAACATTTCCGATCAATTGAAATTAACAAATCAACATTATTTTGATTGATAGCATGCTTGAAAAGGACAATACATTGGGCACAACGTTCTTTTCAAGCGTGGCGCGCATGATATATTTTGATCGGAAATGTTCGCCGGGGGAGAAATCAGAAATATTCAAAGGTGAGGAATTTCTTCGCAAAATTAGAAAGTGGGGGGAAAATCCAGAATTTGACCAAAAGTCGGGAGTTTTTCGGCAATTAGCCCTAATAATTATCATGTTATCGTTGTTTTCTGTATTAATTAATTAAAAAAAGACAAAAAAAAAAAAAGAAATGTTGGTTGAAGTTAATCAGAATTGTTTTGTATTTTGTTGAAGTTCAAGAATATTTTAGGTTTACTTCATATTTTTATGTTTTCTTTTTTCTTAAATTCGGAAAATCCGTGTGTCAACGGTGTGGAGTCTCTAACTATAAAAAATGGCCGAAAATTAATCATCGGAGCACAATTGTAATTTGTAAAAATTATTACATTAGGACTTTATTGTAAAAAACTTAAAATATTAAAACATAAAATGGGGGTTTTCCCTTTCGTTAATTCGTTTTATGCATTTAGCAAGAAACATTATGGGCCAGTCTGGAGCCCAATATGACTAATACAGAGAGAGTATGCATTGGGCTTTAACTTGCAATGTTTGTTTAAAAAAAATGATTTTTTTTTTATTTTTTGGGCAAGGGGGAAAAAAAATGAACTTCTTGTAGCAGCTACTTTTGTCTTTTTCTACCTTTGAAATGCATCAAAAACAATATGCATTATGCACACAATAAATCATCAACTAAAATTAGAAAACACCTCTTTTCACAAAATAAAAAAAAAAGGGAATTAGAAAACACCTTTTTAATATTCAGAATGCTGTTCACTACATAGACTGTTACAAGGCTATAATCCTGTCCTCTATCTATATATTCTGTGCTCAAAAATGGAGTCAGAAAACAATATAGTATCTTTCAATATCCAAAAAATTTGGCTGAATTTTGCAATAAATGGTCCAAAGCACTAGGAGCAATCTTCCGAGCAAATAAGAAACAAACAGAAGTAGGCTGGTTATTGTATAAGCATGGTTTACCTTCAGAGATCTTCTTGAAAAACTCATCAGTTAGGTCGGCTTTACCGAACGTCGCAGGGTGTGCCCCGCCCCTCGACCAGTCGACCCAAGTGAGGCTTCTGTTCGCCAGTAGATGAGGAGATTCGACGCTCAGCATTGTTGGGAAATAGTGCTCGTCCACGTAGCACGACGGTCTGCAGAACAGCTCGAACTTGGGGTAGTATATGCTGTCTTGAACGATATCCACAGCCAGTTTCCTGTTGATTTCGAACCACTGGGATCCTTTACGCCAGTTTGTGATGTTGATCAGAGGCGACATGTTCTGATTGTAGCGCCCTCTACCAAATGGGCCGGGCTCATCAAACGCGCCCATGAAGCTGAATCGGGATCTTGATATGTAACGGTAAACAATGCTGAAGTTCTGGAGAGGAATGCAGGCCTCTGATAGAAGCACAAACCACTCGTTGGAGATGTCGAGCAGTGCATTAGCAAGAAGTCGCCTTTCAGCATCACACATACTCATCATTCCCCACTCAACGACCTAAACAAACCAAGAGCAAGGATCTGAATCAACAAGATTCAATCTAAGAAAGTGTTTCTTGAGTTAAATTTAGCACTAAAAAGATGAAGTTTGTGTATTAGGGGAATTCATGAGAGCCTTGTCAATTATGTATTTTTCCATATAAGGAACATAATCATCTAAGAATTTAAACATAACGATTCAATGTGAACGTGGATTAATCAAATGATCCGACAAATAAAACATGTTACAGGCTTTTCTCTTATGCGCGCCTATTATCTTGCTCATCATATCATCACCCCTGTAACGGACTCTTAACTTTTCATATCGAGAAATAGATGGCAAACAAACTATACCTGTCATAGTATACCATGTATTCAGATGTGTTATGTACTTCAAACTATATGTAAGCACAATTACAAACTTTTCCAAAATTTATTTAAAGAATATAATCATTAACATTTCAAAAGATATGAATCTCTCAACTCTAGATGCCACTTTTGGCACTTAGGACTTAGCTAGGGAAGAATAGAGCACCACACGTTGATAACCGACTGGGCATGTTCAAATAGTGGAAAACATATTATTCTACTGTTACATCTGTGTTATTCACAAACAATAAGCTGTGGCCTAAGCTTTGGCTATAAGATATAAATGCGGAAACAGATTCAATGGATATGCCATCTCCTCTCAACATCGAAACACGAGCTTGATACACCATGGCATCTCTTACAACCAATGAATTAATTCAAAATAACAGAAGCCAGTAAAGTACAAAAAAATACCACGTCACAAAAATCCACGTGGACTAATGATTAGAATCTGTATAAATTAATGCCCGAACTAGTTTATTTACCCATTAAACTTACTGAGGGAGGAAATGGATAAGTTACACATCAAATGTTCCCAAATCTTCACCCAACTTCAATATTTTTTAACTCCACAACTTCCATTTGCTATTTATAGAAAAATATAGTAATATTCTAGCGTATTAAGAAGTCGAATACTAGATACATAATTCACTTGTAGGGAAAAAAATCCAGACCATACACAAAGGTACAAAATTAACCTAACCGTGCATATTATGTAAATGAAGTTCATGCACAATGTTAAAAATTAACTGAGAAACATCCACAATGATAGAACTCTAAGCACAATTGATCCAAGAAATGAGGAGATGAGATCAGTACCTGGCTCGGAATGTGCCTGCCGTAAAAAACTGATGAAGCCTGAAAGTCTGGCTGATAGGAAGGTAATGAATGCACGTAGATTGAATAAAACTTCTCGTTTCCATTAAAAAACCGCTCCCAAAGAGGTGCCAGAGGCAAATGGCCTCTGGCCAAGAACATGAATGCAATCTTAGGTGTTCTTTTGAAGGGGTACTGTTTGATCTTAGGCACAAATGAAGCCCGCCAAAACAGCTCGGTGTCATTCATCTTATGCAAAAGGTTTGTAGGAGGTCTAATCCAGCTTTGTATACTCAATGGTTCTTCAACACAGGGTTGAAACCTCGAGTGAATCACTGCAACGTCGTTCTGCACCTTAAGGTATCGGCTGGCATACATACTGATAAACGAAACGAGTATGCCCAATCCCAGTAAGAGCAATAGAAACTGAAGTAATCTCAGTGGGAAAGGCCGGTGAGATTGGTTTAGGGTTCTAACACTAGGTTCTTTGCCTTCCTCCAACAAATCAGAACTCCCAACTCTTGCTAGCATCTTCAGTTCAAGAACTGGTAAATTTCCAACTACAGTGCAATTGCTCTAGTCTTTGCAAAATTAACCCTAAAAATAAAATCACAATCTTGAAATCAAAAGCAATTTCTAACAAGAACACTTTGTCAAGAAACAATTAAATAGAGATTCAGCATATCATATATGTAATTGACGAAATCATAACTTTTCTGTCCTGCTTCAAGCCTAAAAATCTAAAAAAAATCAGAATCGGCAAAGAAAATCACATGAATATCCAAGAAATCTAATGTAGCAGTAGAACCCTTGATACATAACCCTGGTAAAAGGAAAAAAAAAGAAAAAAAGAGAAAAACTCAACCAAACAGCACGAAATTTGAAATAAGCAAATAGATTAGTACTACTTACCAAATGAGAAGCACTAAGTATGAAATCGCAGTGTGAGAGTACCAATTTCTGATTTTCTTCCCAATTTAAAAATTTGCAGCTGATTTTGACCTCCACGGCAGCAAATAAATTCAGTCAAGATATCAAATTTATGATTCATCAAGATAATGAGGAAACGTTTTGAGTTACATCGTTGGCCGAAACGTGAAAATGATGGCGCAGTATTCATGGGGTGTTGCCCATTACTCGAAACTCCCATTACTCGAAACTCATTGATGAGAGAGAGAGAGAGAGAGAGAGTGGAAGAACCTAGGAGATATTGATGTGTCGTTGGGTGATATGTCGAGAATTTGAATTTTAGGCAACAAAGATTTGAATTTATTTATTTCTTCAACGATTTTGTCACTATTAAGTTATATTGCGTACGACAGCGACAATAATGTTTTTATTCTGGAAAATAGAAACTTGAAGTTTGTGAGAGAGAATATTTGAGTAATATGTTTAATATATTTTATTTTGTGAGATTGAAAAGGACAAAAATAGATGCTACAAAAAGTTCATTTTAAAAAAATCTTGGCAAGTTCAGGCCCAATGCGTACTCTCTGTATTAGTCATATTGGGCTCCAGACTGGCCCATAATCTTTCTTGCTAAATGTAAGAGTGATTTTGAACATAATTCCATTTTCACTCTTTTATATGTCTCAACGTTTCAAACTTTTTATAATAGTGTGCCAATGCAATAATTTTTACAAATTGGATCCCAACATTCCAATTTTTTTTTAAATTATGTCCCAATGATCAATTTTCACAAATCAGATTTTCTATTGTCTAATTGTGTTACATCTTCTATTGCATTTGGGATAAATGATGTGCGGCAATCTGAAAATTTAAAGAGAATTTGTTAAGCTACATTTAGTTACTGCAAATTATTCTCCAATAGATGACTTAGGGCTCGTTTGGTAGATAAGTTAGGATATGACAAGATAGTTTAAGTCAAGATGTGTATCGTAGATAATGTATGATTGGTATAGTATCTTTGTGTTTGGTAGATAAGATATAAAATGTAGATATCATATATTAGTTGTTTGGTAGCCCAGTTTAATATCAAGATTAAGTTTAAAGTTACAATTCTAACCCTATCACTAATGTATAATTAAAAAAAGGAAATTAATTTTTTTTTTTGAGGTGAAATGTGTATTCATCATGAATCATGATTCAGGAAGACACCACATTCTCGTAACAATAATAAATATATAATAAAAAAACTTGAAAAAAGCAATAATAATCATGAATCATGTATCTCATCTCTCTCTCAACAACCATCCACACCGCCACCGCCACCGCCAACCGTCACCGACTAGGCAACTACAAACATGGGCTAATTTTACTCCACACAACTTGAACAAATTCTCACCAACTTTAAAAGCAAGCTGATGAATTCTGCGATTTCTCATGTAAATTTTTGGAATTGTGTTGATTTGTTTACAGAAGCGCGAAGATGAATGACTTAATGACGAAGTCGTTTCTAAGTCATGTGGATCTGAAGAAACAGGCGAAGGATCTAGAAACAGGGACAAATGTTGAGATGGGGCAACTCGACCTTTCAGACGGAATCATCTCTCTAAATTCTTCGCAGAAGCAGGCACAATCAAGGTTGGTATGGAAGAAATCACAAGCCTCTTTTTCATTTTCAACAATTCAATGAAGACACAAAGCCACACAAAGTTCGAAAATTTTTCGAGGGCTGAGGTATGAGATCAACTCCGACATGGTCATACTCAAAAAATCCAAGATCATTAAATCGCGGCTGGAATCGATGTCGCTATCTGTGATTGAGGCGGATTTGGTTTTGGGGACGGGAAAGAGAAAGAGATGGATGAGAGGTTGAGAGTCTTGAGACAGAGAGGAGAGAGAAGAAAAGATGAAGAAGCTGTGGGGAGGGTAACTTTGTCATTTCAATCCCAATCTAGTTGCACTGTTCAAGAAAGGTTAGGTATCAGAGGTAGGGGACGAATTGTGTTTTCTGAAGAGGAACAGTGAAATAGAAACGAGCCTTTAATAAAGGGCTTGATAGATTAGGTATCTTGGATACCAAACAATAGTTTAAAGCAAGATGTGTATCTAATATGGCTTTGTCTTGTCTACCAAACATAGCCTTAGTTTATAGCTTAACAGAACTAGAGTTATTCCATCCAATTATGGTATATAAATATTTCTAAATCTACACGTTATTAATGCAATACAAAATGTCACACCATTAGGCAATATTTCGGCCACTTTCTGTCAGAAGACTCCACGTCATTGACACGGGATATTTCGAATTAAAAAAAAAAAACATAACAATATAAGAAAGTTAAAAAACTCTTGAACTTCAACAAAATACGAAACAATTCTGATGAACTTCAACAACACTAGTTTTTTTTTTTTTAAGTTTTTATAATTAATTAATTAAAAAAACAATGATATATACTTTTTTTTTGAGGGAACAACGATATATACTTGAAACATTATTATGAGGGAAAAAACCAACTTGGAAGAAGTTGATGAAAAAAACCCTCGCCTAGACAAATTAATTACCACCGAAATAATTAGTATCTGAACAATGAGCAAAGCAGATCAATTCTTGTGAGAGAGAGAGGCTCAGTTTTATCGACGACAAAGGAGAAGCTGTAAGCATCGACGCCTCTGCAAACACCGTCAATTAGAGCATCTCCAGTGCTGCGCTAAATCTCCAGATTTGGAGCAAATTTTGCTCCAGCGCTGCGCTAAATAATGCGCCAGTTTTAAGAAAATGAATAGTGCTGCTGTATTTTCAGCGCAACACTATGCTTGCGCTACTTTTCTTTTTGTCATTTGTTTTCATTTTCTTGTTATATTTAATTATATATTTGTCCCAATATGTTTTAATTTAGTTAAATTCTAAAAATTTTACACCAATAATAAAATCACATAATATTACCAAAAAACACAATTAAATAAATAAATAGAAATTAAAACCAAACGCAATTACATAAAAAGCATAAAAAACAAAATCGATACAATTATTTACCCAGTAGTAATAGATTAGTATATCTATTATGTACCTTATGTTTTTTATTGGCCAAAAAATTGACTGAGAGTGAATTGGATTATGATAATTTGTAATAATCAATAACGAGTACTCCTTTTCCTACTCATTTGAGGAATTTAATGAGGCTCATTAGATTTATATTTTTATTTATTTATTAATAAAATTTTGTTATTATTTTTCATTAATTGACATAAGCAATTTATATTTTTAATTACTAAACAAAAAAATAGAAGATTTTAAAATATTTAGTTTTTGTGTAAAGATATAGAGCAGACTGCTGGAGATGACTTGCTGATTTTGCTGTATTTTTATGTTGAAACTGCTGTATTTTAGTGCGAACTGCTGGAGATGGCCTTAGATCGGAATAAATAATTTTTCCGTCAGTGGATGTCTTAGGGGGAGGGGGACCACTGAAAATTAATGGGGATGAGGAAAGAAGATGAGAAGTGGTGGACGACGGTGGAAGGGTAGAGAGGAAAGAGAATATAATGGTAAGATCGAGATAGCCAAATTGGATGATATTTTATGTATATAAAAGTAATATAGGTCCGTACGCTGCATAATTGATAGATTAAACATATTTGAGCTTATTGGAATATGTAATCTTTCAAATACTCGAATCATATGTATTTTAAATATGAGCTATTGCCTATCACCCAAACTAACGCTCCCTTATTAGTTACTTCCTCCGTCCCATTGATATCGTTCTGTTATTGTTCGGTACGGAGATTAAGAATAAGGGTAAAAAGATAGAAAGTTGGTAGGTCCCATCACTTTTGAATGGTTAATTATTTTCTTATTTGGAACAAGATAATTTGAGTGGGACAGTCCAATAAAGAAAGGAAGACAATATCAGCGGGACAGAGAGAGTACTATTTAAACTTCAACAAATGAGCAAGCATTATTGTTATTCATGTATGATGATAATCATCATGTATGGCTATCATGTATGATAGTCATGTATGCTAGTCATATATGTACGAGAAAAAGTCACCGTAAAATTTTTGGTGTAAAAAATTGCCGAAAAGTCGCCGGCATTGATCGTTGACCGCCGCCGCCGGAGTTGACCACCACCATCAGAAGTAGCCATGAATGATAAGGAAGGAAATAACAAAGAAGGAATAGGGTAACTATGTAATTTTACATGATTTTGGGGTATTTCTTGTCTTCTATTCTCTTCGTCCACGAAAAAAGTGCTATTGTGTGCTGGGCACGGATTTTAATAAATTAGTTGAAGTTGTTGTGAGTGGAATAAGTGTCTCACTTGCTGTGAGTGAAAAATTGAATAATATCTTAATGTTATATGATTCTTATTAATTATTTCAAATATTACCATTATAAGTTTAGAAAAAAATATAACTGTAGCAAATAGTTAGAAATGCGACCTTAATACATTTTGATTTGCTAGTCCCAAATATTTCAATACTGTTCTACTTGAAACTTGATGATAAATTGCTATAGAGTATGATTTTGTTTTTTTTAAGAAAAAATTAAACGTGCATCGCATGAGATGAATACTAGTTTTACTCTGTATTAGAGACTTTAATAATGAATTGCTCTTATTAGTCAGGTAATTTATCTTTATATTTTTTTTTCTGTTGAATGTTCATGTATGTAATATGTTATATATATTCTATAAAAAATATTATTGATGCATTAATATTAAATATGCATCAAGTTTTTATTAACTTGGATTTAAAAAAAAAATCGCCCCTTAAATAAAATTTCTGACTCTGTCCTAATTACATGAGAGGTTTTTTTTGACTGTTTGATGAAATTCGTGAATTAATCATATGAATTACTCCATAGACAGGTGTCTCAATCATAAAAGTGAGAACGCGAAGGTACATCAACGGCGATACTGAAACGCGAAGGAACATATTTTATTCATTCAGTCATTTCGTCAAGCATTTTGTCTGCAACAATTTATTAGAGAAGGAAGTGAGGTTTTGCCATTTAATAAAATCTTCTAAGGGATGAAATAGTTACACAAAAGTTCTACTGGTAGAAAAAATCTGGATATTTTGAGTTCAATATTTCAATTATAAAAATTGAGAAAGAGAATTCGAACTGGAGATTAGCTAGTGCGCTCTTCAACAAACAGTTGTCGGTTGTCCTTGTCATAAAAAAATATATTTTTAAAGCTCAATTTTCAGTGTCAACTAATTAACCCTTAAATTGGACAAAACAACTCTCTATTTCTTTAAATCTAAAGGAATACATGTTCTTTCAAGCCCGAAAACGACGTATTTAATAATATCCTAAGCTCTTGAGATTGATGGTGGCCCATTCTCCTCGTTAAACTGAAGTTAATAATTTATCGGTAACAGTTTCAGCCTTTCAGGTGATGTGCGAAACAATTCTATGTATATTGGCGCTGAAAATATAATCCCCTTCATAATTCGTTATGGATTTAAATTGTGGTATATGAACTGTTTGGTTAAATGCCTGAACGAGAGCTTGCCCTCCAAATATTCCTATTTGTTCGAATCGACTTTCTGTTTTTCTTTTTTTATAGAAAATCGACTTTCTGTTAAATGATATATATCATATATTGTGTATTTTTCTTATCAACTCTAAATTACTGTTATATGCCTTTGTTTTCTCTTATCAAATCCCAAAAAATAATCTTTAATCCAGATTATTTGTAAGTTCAAAATCTTAAAATTATTTTGGGCCCAAAATAATTTTATTTCTGAGCCCAGCTTTTTATACTATTTATACTGACCAGGTTGATGGTATTTACACTGGAGTCAATTACTACAACTTCAGCTTTCATGTCGTATCGACTGACCCTCTCCCAACATGATCGATCATGCATGGAAGCTGGAACATCGATCGATATATATCCATCACCTTTGCTTAATTTTCTCTTAATTAATTATTGTTTGTGTGCTTTATTTATATTTCAACGCAATTTGCTACTGGTCCTTCCTTATGCTAAATCAAATCAAACATTTTGATTCGATTCGGGATTCGTATTCGAATTTTGATATTTGTATTCAAAATTTTACGATTTGAATTCGAATTCAAATATTTTTTTTATTCGATTAGTTTTCAAATACTCTCCCGTCCCTAAAAATTGTCATCTTATTGCCATAGTCGTCCGTCCCTGAAAATTATCATCTTTCCCTTTTTTAAAATGACCCCACCCATGATTTATCCAACCCAAACCCGTCACGGATTTGAATGTTTCTATCCAAACCCGTCCTAAAATCATTTAAGAATTCCTAAACCCATCTCATTAGGATTTGATAGAATCGGGTATCCGTAAAAATCCGACTCATTGTCATCCCTAAAATGATTCATATGCTTTGTACTACTAAGCCACGCTAATTACATTGTAATGTCCGCAATAGAATTTATCTATAAAATATAAGTGCGGCCCAATTTACCCTAAAGCCTGATCAGTCTGGACTAAAAAGCCCGAATTCATTACAGGGTGAAATTTTTTGGCCCTGACCCGCTCCTTTTTTCGGTCACCCATCAATTTCGGACTTTATTAATATCCCTTATTATATATATTTGACCATAATACAATTTCTCAAATCGGTAAATTGAGTAATTCTTAAATAGATTGAATTCAGTATTTTGTTTGTGGTCCCAATCTGACAATTGACTTGTCAGAAACGCGGATGTCCTTTGGAAGCAATTATAAAACGTGAAGTTGCTTTTATCAATATTATAAACAATTATCATGGCTGGCCTTTTAAAAAAAAAATAAAATTATCATGGCTGGCCCATGAGATCATTTTTAAATGGGTTAATTTGCCTAAAATACACCATTTTTTTCGAATTTTGAAATTTAACATGACTTTTAAAAATTCTCTGTAAATACATCACCTTTACATCCATTTGAATTTTGACATGAATTCCAAAATCCCCAAAATTGCATCTGACGTGGCTGCCGGAATTGTACACGTGGAATTTTTTTCCGATGAGAAAAATGACGTTGTTAAAATTGTTACGATGGTGAATGAAATGACCTCAAATATTCTGAAAATTATACGATGGTGAATGAAATGAACCCTAATTTAGAGCCCCTGTTCAAATTATTAAAACGATATCATTCCATCTTATTCATATAGCCACGTCAAACATGAAATGCCACGTCAATTAAAAAATGACACGTCAAATAAAAATTGCCACGTCTGTCGTCGGAGGTTCTCGCTGTGTCAAAATTCAAACAGATGTAAAGGTGACGTATTTACAGAGAATTTTTAAAAGTCATGTTAAATTTTAAAATCCGAAAAAGGTGGTGTATTTTAGGCAAATTAACCCTTTTTAAATTGAATACTAATATTCTATTTTTTTTATGTATACTATAACTTTTTGAAAATGTTCGGTACTGCACAAATTCATGTGGAACCCATGTTTAGAATATTTTTGATAGGATCATAATACATTGGAGCCTTCATGTATATATGGTCAATTGTTGCACCACTTTAATATTTTAACATTATATACTCTCTCCATCCCAATAACAAAATCCTCTTTATTTTGGACACAGTTATTAGAGTACAGAGTTATTTTAGGACTTTAACTTTTGCCATTTTGCAAAAGTATGACACATTTTTTCGGGCTTCCAATTATAGGACAAAATTTAAAAAATTAATCATCATCAGGACAGATTTGGGCCCGATTTATGATGGTCGAGCTAAGTTCCACGTGTGTTCAATTAAAGGGCCCCATGCCCATGTATCTGCCCATGTGGATGCCCATGTGTCAATTTCATAATAAAATCTAAAAATCAAAACTAATTAATTCAAAATTAAAATTAGTAAATTCAATATTAACTCCCATAAAAAGAAATCACGCTGCAGAAAAAAAAAGAAACCATATCTCACCCCCAATTTGAAGAACCTTAGTCCCAAATCGATTGCCCAAACTAAATCAAAGTGATATAATCGACTTTGAAACAAGGTGAAAGCAAGGCACGAAAAATCGGGCCCTTTAATTAAGCACACGCGGGCATCCACATGGGCAGACACATTTTACTAATTTTAATTTTGAATTAATTAGTTTTGATTTTTAAATTTTATTATGAAATTGACACATGGGCATCCACATGGACAGATACATGGGCATCGGGCCCTTTAATTGAGCACGCGTGGAACTTAGCCCGGCCATCATAAATCGGGCACAAATCTGTCCTGATGATGATTAATTTTTTAAATTTTGTCCTATAATTGGAAGCCCGAAAAAATGTGTCCTACTTTTTCAAAATGACAAAAGTTGAAGTCCTAAAATAACTTTGTACTCCAGTTATTAAGAAACAATGGTAAAAAGATAAAAAGTGGTAGGTCCCACAACTTTTGAAGAGTTAATTGTTTTCATTTTTAGATGTGGACCTTGCTATTGGGACAGACGAAAAAGAAAAGATGGACCTTTCGATTTCATTTTTGGTATGTATTGTATTTTGAAGATATTTTAAAAACAGAAAAAAAATACTAGTGTACACAAGTCAAAAAAGAAAAAAAAATTACTACAAAGTAAGAGCTAGAGGGGTTTTTAGGACATTATCTTTGACACAGTTGAAAACTAGGACAAATTTTGAATGTGGTGACAAGTTTAGGACATCATATTTTGTATATTGCATTTTAGAATATTAAATTTTAAGTATTGCATTTGTTGGACATTTTTCGGCATGAATAGAATAATTCGGGCTTTTACGCCACGTCACTGCGCTGCTGGAGATATTCAGGTGACGTGGATGCCGAAATAAAAATATTACACGAAATTGAAAAAATAAAATGACAATAAAAATATATATTTCTATAATTATATTGTAGAATTTATTTTAAAATTTTTCTACAATTGTTTATATGATTTCAACGAGCAATAAAAAATCATTATATTTTATATAAATTTCCTTGAAAAAAGAAATTATATACATATTTATTTAAGTGATAGCAACCATTTTGTCTTTACAATGAATAATTGCCGACATTGATGGAAAATGTGCGGCTACGGTTTTCATTGGTAACTTTTGGAATTTGCCTTCAACAATAACAAAAACGTGAGTTTTGTCTTAATTTGTTAAGTGCATGCATCTATAAAGCTCTTAGGGCATCTACAGCGGCGGTCTCCCTCCCGGTCGCTATGCCCGGTTGCTAGTCTTCCGATCGGAGGGAGATCGGAGGTGGCGGTCGCAAGGGCATTGGGGAGCAGGGGTAGGGCACAAGCCCGGTCCCTTTTGCGACATGGGTCGCGACTTAACTCCATCCCTGTTTTTGCATTATTTTTTATTTGTTGTGTTGTAAAAAAATAAATAATGAGACCGGGGTGAGAGACCGTTATCGTTGGAGACGATTTAGAGACCGATCTCTCAATGATTGGGACCCCACAAAAAGCACATCAAATATTTATAGGGCTCGTTTGGTACAAAGTATGAGATAAGGCCTGATATGTTTGACTGAGATGTCTTATAAATATAAAGAATTAATATTCCGTTTGGTATAATGTATTAAATTCTCTGCAACACATAGTAATTATTGTAATTTATTGCTATAATTAGTTGCAGTATTATTTATACCACCTCATAGGTAGTATACATAACAACAAAAATAAGTATTATTCATACGGGCCCGAACTTTATAAAGGGCCTTATACTTCATACCAAACAAGATATTAGGGTGTCATAGACATATTATACACCCTAATCACCCCTACCAAACGAGCCCATAAAATATTGGTAGGTATCCCATCGTACATGCTCTTAAAGTTTGTCTCTTTCTCGCTCTACCCTCTCTCTCTATCTTTCTCTCTCCTCCACTCCATCACTTGTCGTCTTCTTCACTTCCTCCTAGGGTTGTAAATCAAATCAAACATTTTGATTCGATTCGGGATTCGTATTCGAATTTTGATATTCGTATTCAAAATTTTACGATTTGAATTCGAATCCAAATATTTTTTTTATTCGATTAGTTTTCAAATACTCCCCCCGTCCCTAAAAATTGTCATCTTATTACCATAGTCGTCCGTCCCTGAAAATTGTCATCTTTCCCTTTTTTTAAAATGACCCCACCCACTTTTCTACATTTTAAACCTCTAACATATTAAAAAAGGTGGGTTCCTTTCTCCACTGAAAACATATCTACCAAACATTTCGTAAAACCCGTGCTACATAATATGCACCTCAATTCTTAGGGACGGAGGGAGTACTTATTAGTAATTACCATATTCGATTCGATATTCGGAAAGATTCGATTAGATATTTAAATAATAATATAATTTTAATATATATTTTTATAATATACTATCTTGTTGATTATGTTGAATATATAAACAAACAAACAGAGATAGCTATGTTGAATAAGTTGGTAAATAGGCCGGTGGGATAATATTGTTAACTAATAGAACAAATTTGCAATTATTGCAGTTCATGAGAAGTTTTAGGGGAGTTTGTCGTACATCATTGTCATGGATTCATGATAGATACCAGTACCACGTTAAACATGATAATCATATTATTGTAATAAAGAAATAACTGCGAAAATAAATCAATTTATTTGGTCCCACGTCTGTACAGGTACCTGTGTCCTCTAACATGAAATAATATATACTTTTGTTTCTCCAGCTTTACACTACCTACATAAATTAAAATACCGGCGGGTGATTTTAAAAATAATACTCTCTCCGTCCCAGATTAGTGTGGTTCAACTAATATTTTATACCTTACATATAATTAAATCCGCTTCATACTTATGGGGAACGGAGGGAGTATAAATAAACAACTAGCAACAATGGAAAGTTTGATGGGGTAAAGCTATGAGAAATAACATATTAAAAAACTCCCCTAAGAAAAGGAAATCTTTTAAAATTCTAAAGTTCAAAGTGAACCTGTATTATATAAATTTATGTAGTGGATGTTATCTTTCGATGAGAAGACTTTAATTTGTAAGCAGTGAGGTCTATGATTCAAATTCTATGATTCAAATTCCACGTTTCCCTTCCCTCAAATAATATAATAATTCACAGAAAATTAAATATTCCTTGGGATAAATTAAAGGCCACTTGTTTAGTAAAACTACCCCCTTAAACTTATCTATAAATTGACTCTGACGTATTTCAAGATAAAATCACAAAGAGTTGAGGAAAATTAAGCTTCAGCGCATTCGAAAATCATTTCTTCTTTTCAGTTTGGGTAATCTTCTATCCTCATCCGTTTTCGTTAAATTCTTAGTTTTTTTATTCCCTTCTCATATTTCGATTGAGTTTGTTGAATATATCTGATCGTGCGTACCTTCTTTTTATGCAGTATATATGTCAGTTCGATATTGTTGTTATCTTGTTTCGATTGTGAATAGATATTTTGTATATATCTTTTTTAAAGACCACGTTTTACAATAATTTATGATTGTTCTATTTTGGGGCTTGATAATGTATTATCTATGTTAGCTAAATCATGATGATACAAATTAAGTTATGATAGCTTCATTTATTTGAAGTATATTTAGTTTGAAAACTATAAGCTAGAGATCGTATACATTAATTAAATATAGTTTCATTGTCTGCGTGTGTTGGTCTAGCGTTAGTGTGATTAATGCACGAGGTCAAAAGGTCTCAGGTTTAAGTCCACCGTGAAGCGGTCTTTAAATTTAATGTTACAATTACCAAATTTTAATAAATATAGTTTCAATTTTAGGTGAATACTCTATCTTTTTTTTGCTCACAGTATCTTCTATTGGCATATTGTGTGACATTCTCTATTGGTTCGGCTAGATTAAGGACATCTAACAATCTGAAAATTTAAGTACGGTAATTGAGTAGGGTTCATTCCAGTCAATTATAGTATATAATTACTCTCAACTCGGCATATTTCATTAATCCAACAGCAATAGAGCATCTAAGAAAGGGAGTCCTAACTTAACCCAACACCATAGTCAAAGATAAAGGATTGACTCTCATTTAATAATATACCCTTCCACACTTTCATGTGGAACCGATGTGGGATATCATAACAGAGTCATGTCACAATCACAAAACTGGCAATAGAAGATTCGAATTTGTGTTTTTATGTAGTGGTGCCGGATTCACGAGCCAGAAATTTTGAGGGTTGCATCATAAGTATTTGATTGTTACATTTTCACGAATACAAATTAACAGGTTGGAGAGAAACATGACAATTACTAGCGTACTGGCAGCTGCTCTTCCAAAGTTCATCGTAATCAAATCAAATTATTACAGTGATAATGGGTATGCATACTACAAGGAGGAGGGTGAATATTCTGTAGTTCTTGGAGAAGAGAGCGTGTTCAGCACGCTCGCGAAGATTGAAGTGGAGCGAGCAACAATCAGGGACAAGTATGTCAACCTACGATTCTGTCATACCAATAGGTACTGGGCGCGGAAGGCAGACGACAAGTTCATCGTTGCTGAATCCGACCAGCCTCAAGAAGACATAACAAAGCCATCGTGCACGTTGTTCGAGGCGTTTAAGGTGGACGATGATGATAAGGAGGACGTGTTCTACTTGAGCCACGTCCCGACCGGAGGGCGTCTGTTGATAGACGCTCCGGCCATGGCATTTTTCGTAGAAGAAAATCCCAAAGACGACCAAGGTTATCTAACTTTTGTGGATTGGAATACATTAGTTAAACTGCCTAAGAACGTCGCCTTTAAAGGAGATAATGACAAATACCTCCTAGAAATGATGACCTTCCTATTATTTGCATCCGACGATCCCAACTCCATAGATTCCGTCTTCGAGGTCGAGCTCAAGGCCAACGGATATGTCCGAATAAAGGCCGGTGTTAATGGATTGTTCTGGATCGTGAATGATAAATGGGTAATGGGAAGCTTGGAATCCAGAGATGACAAATTGACTTGGTTCTGGCCAATCAAAATTGATGACAACACCATCGCTCTCCGCAGCGCAGCCAACAATCTTTTCTGCCAACGTTACAGCCCACCAGGTACGGACAACACTCTATGGGCGTCAGCTGCCACCATCACGAAAGAAGCACAATTGCAAGTGAAAGAGCTCGTGCTGGGGAGAAAGATCTACAACGTCAGGTATCTGATGGAGTATGCCAGAATATTCAACGAGACGCCTTTCGTGGCTGGCACGACCACACTTATTAACGATGCGTATTCCGAGGCTTCTATGGCTGCCGAGGTGAAGTATGAAGACTCCAAATCTTATACTTTTAGTCGTAGCGTGACTTTAACGGCAGGGGTGTCGAGCACCATTGAAGCCGGTTTGCCCTTCATTGAAAAAGCTTCTATTACAGTGAGTTATGAGTTCAGTGGGGCGCTCCAGTGGGACGACACGACGACGACGACAACATCGGTTACTGCTTCGGGTTCTGTTCCTGTACCTGCGAGGACTACGGCTACCATTGAGTATGTCGGGACGAGGGGCACCTGCAATGTTCCGTATACTTACACTCAGGAAGACCAGAGTTCCACAGACGGCCATACGATTTATACTGAACAGGTTGATGGTATTTACACTGGAGTCAATTACTACAACTTCAGCTTTCATGTCGTATCGACTGACCCTCTCCCATCATGATCGATCATGGATGGAAGCTGGAACATCGATCGATATATATCCATCACCTTGGCTTAATTTTCTCTTTATTAATTATTGTCTTTATTGTCTGTGTGCTTTATTTTGCTACTGTCCTTCCTTATGCTAATAAATTGTTGGGTATGAGAAATGATAATAGTGCTGCTGTACTTGATATTTAGAAGAGAGAATAATATGGATTGAATATATTTTTCTTGATATCAAAGTACTTGAATTACATAGGTATTTATAGATAACTCTAAACATGAATCTAGCTAGTCAATGCATGAATCGTCATTAAGTAGAAACATGACTCTTGACATACTATACATGAATAGATAGATGCATGAATGGTGAATCTTTTGACTGTCATTAATTGCAAATTACTTCTCAACATAAATAATCCCTTATCCGTCGTGTGTGGGATGTTTTTATCTTGAATTCATACTCCTTATTAGAATTTGTCCATGATCATCCTTTCAAAAGGGATGCTCGTATATTGATCACAACATCCTTACCAAGTCGATTTGGGACAAACGAAGGGTGTGCGTCTACTTCAATATAGAGAACTTGATGAGAGAGAGCATACACAACCCCTTAATATTTTTTTGCTTTTGGTTTTTAGTTTTTTATCATTATTTCGTTTAATCTAATCCAATTTAAATGCCTGAGCGAGAGCCGGGCCTTGTTCGCATAAGTTCGAGTCCACTTTCTGTAAGGTTCTTCAACTGTTCGATGAAATGCCTGACTCATGAATTACGCCATCAACAAGGACCAGAATCATAAATGGGCGAAAGCGGAGATAAATTTAAGGCCATGATTTAAACCTGAACAATCAACCTATGCAAAACGGAATCTAAAACAAGATCATGGGCATTCACAAACACTTGGAGAGCACGCATTCACTCAGGCATTTCATCAAGCATATTGTCTGCAACAAATTAATTGAAAAATAATTGAGCTTTCGCGATCCGAAAATATCTCTCAAAGGATAAGAAACTTGGCTAAGAAAGACAAAATATGAAATTCTTTAATCAAATCATTTCGACTATTAGAATGTTCTTCGAGGTATACTGTGTTTAGCTCAATTTTCAAAATCAATATTTTCCTATAGACATTTTTGCGATTACTAATTCCAAAAAACAATTTCTTTTTTTTATGTTTTTTATTTCGGTACAATTGATATGTCTGTTCGATTTTTAGTTTTCTTTGCACACCCTTAAATTCAAGCCACTGTGTTACACACGATCATTAGTTATGAATATGATTGTGCCAGCGGTTAAACAAAGCTTCAATCTGGCGGGACAAATATTGAAGAAAAGGAGATTAATGGGCACAGAAGGGGGAAAAAAAAAAAAAAAAAAATTCTAATAAGATACTCACACTAAATTAAAAAGTGAAAACATGAAATCAAAAAGCACACATTAAACGATTAACAAAACTCGAAAAGAAAGAAGCTGATTTCGCCATCGATAATGACGATGAAAAAGAATACTGGAAACTGACTGTGAAATCATTCAGACAATTTTGAATGAGCAGCAACATCAATTGGGATCGCTGCAATTCATGTTGTTAAAATATCCTGCATTGGTTGGAGATCTTGACATGAACATCTTTATAACGATGAGGTATCCTTCCCCTTAATAAAGGGGAATTGGGCCCAATATTCAATTCTATTATGGTATCATAGCCAGTCCAATCCAATGATGGGCGCCACCCAATATTGTTGTCAATAGATGGCATTAGAATTGTCCACGCTGCGCGTGAGGGAGCGTGTTAAAATGTCCCACATTGATTGGAGATCTTGGCATGAACCTCTTTATAATGGTGAGTATCCCTCCCCTTAATAAGGATTGAGCTCAATATCCAATTCTATTATGTTAAAATGTAAAAAGAATAGTGTTATTAGTTGCTAGTTAGTCTATCATGTTTTTCATATAAATAGTAGTGTAGTTAGAATTTCGAGTCCACCGTTTTTTTAGGACAGTAGCTTTTGACGTTTTGCAAAAATAGGACGGATTTTTTCGGGATTCCAATTTAAGGACAAAAGTTTTAAAATTGATCATTCTCACGATAGATTTCGGCCCGATCGGGCTAAGTTGCACGTGCCTATCACGTGAGATCGATTTGTCGACCCATTCCTACATGGCTGCCAACTAAGCCGTCCATTGATCATCTCTTCATTTTATTTCTTTTTAATTTTTTATTAATCAGATGTAACTTTCACAATGTAGTCTAATGAGTAATATTTTCCCCTAAAATTTCTCTCTAATTTTCTTTGCTTGCTTTCTTCTTTCTGCCTCACTCTACTGTAAATTTAGATTTTCAACATGGTATTAGAGCAATATTAATATTCCGCAACTCATTCTCTTTGCAAAATCTGGAAGTTTTCTTCTCAGATCTGTTCCTGTTTCTTCTTTGTTTCATCTCTTTTGAAGTGTATTAAAAACAATGTTCAGATCTGTTTGTGTAGATCGATTTTGTGGTTTGGTTTATGGTGAAGAATTGTTTCTCACCTATTATTTTTCAATTTTTTCCTTATTGTTGCCGTTCTATCATATGTGTGTTTTCTCACCTCCAGACTTTTATTCTATTTTTTCTTCTTTTAGTTCCACCTTTTTAGGTTTCCTGATTACTATGAACCATCCTAATTATGAATATCTTGTGATTATATATATTGAATCACGTAACTCTACTTTCACCATTTTATTTTATTTCTTGATGTTTAGGGAATATATCTATGGTGCATTAATTTGTTTATTTATTTGCCCTTTAGTTTTTAATTTCGTTATTGTTTGTTAATTTAATTTACTCATGTTTGGGTAAATATCACTATAAATTCTAAATTATTTTCGTTTATCCAAAATATCATGAGCTATTGATAATATCAATTATAATTATGTTGGATTTTTTACAAAAACTGTATTGATGATCATGTTTTGAGCCACGTGAATAAGATCTTTATAAAGGAAAACGAACGAACAGAAAATCAAAATTATTTAAAAACCCACATAATTGAAAAATAAAAGATGAGTTGGCTGATTAACTTTGTAGTTTCTAGCAATTTTTCAATTCTTAAATCATAAAACTTTTTCGCGGGACCCACCTTTTGAAATTACATTTGGCCTCATCTGAATAAGTGATATCGATCCTGTTAGGTAAAAAAATCCAATGTAGGGTATCATATATTATTTTTTTATAGTAGGTACTTTATTTTCATTATTACAGCCAAATCAATCAGAGCTACAACTTTTGTTTTACTAGCAGTTGGAAGATAGCCGTTTGAATCCTACCTACTTTTATTGACTTCTGGCCTTTAACCTACGAAGTAGGTCTGCATCTGCAGAGGCTATTTCTTCTCCTAATTTGACTGCGTCAGATAAGATCTTCTGACATCGGGATCTTTTCTTGGAGAAGGTCTTCGTCTTCGAGCTGCTAAGCATTTCTGTTGTGTCTTCAGCGTCTTGGATTCTGCTGCGTCTCGATTCTGAGTTGTGTCTTAGACCTGAGCTATCATTAACCTGAGCTGTGTCTTCAACCTGAGCTGTGTCATTTAACCTGAGCTGTGTTATAGACCTGAGCTGTGTCAACGACACTAAGCTGGGTCTTACACTGAGCTAAGTTTTCGACACTGAGCTAGGTCTTGATACTGCTGGGTCTTAGACTCTGCTTGGTCTGCTGTGCTGAGTATGTTCTGCTAAATGTCTCAGCTGTGTCAGCTTAGTTGTGTCTTCTGCCATGTCTTCTGCTGTCTTCAGCGACTCTACCTGTAAACTTAGAAACTCTATAAGCTCAAACAGGTGAGTTGAAAAACGCTTAGGCTTGTGCAATCATCTACTCGGTTGGGGTCAGTTGGGTTTTGGTATAAATCAAAACTCTATTAATTTTCCCAACAATTATAAAGAAAATCCTTTTATATGATTTGAATAATGAAATTGTACGTCTCCAATGAATGTTAATACTCAATCATCTAAAGCAGGAAAAAGTAGAACTAAAAATGACAAATATATAAATTCATCGAAAAATCTAGTAAGATCTCAATTGACCATCTCATATTTTAATTTGCCTTCAAGAAAGTACATGAACTTGGCATTGAGTTGCTTTAACACCTTAACAGCTCTGGTGAGACAATCTCCTTGCTCTCTTTGACGGAGATGTTGAACCCGAGCTTCTCCACTTTAATCTCTCTCATCGAACTATACAATTTCTTCATGGTCGAAGGTAGTAATCAATCATGCTTCCTTTTAGTCGGAAAACTCGAAATGAAAGAACACAAAACAAGTGGAGTGTGCTGATGAAATTGGTTGCAAATTTTTGGAATTTATATGTAGAAAAATAGTATAAAAATAGAAAAGTTATTATTATAATTAATATTTTGCCAATAATTATGCTTTTGTAACGGTTGAAATTAATTGATTGATTAAAAAAATATTATAAGAATAATTATGATATACTCCCTCCGTCACCCAAAAGTGTAGTCCAATTAATACTTTATACCTCACATATAATCAAATTTGGACCACACTTTTGGGGGACGAAGGGAGTAACATTAATAAAAATTATTTCTAAAAATAGAATATTGAATAAAAATTGAAAATAAAACTTTCTAAAAATGGCAACCCGGGCTTGCTATTATAGTTTATAACGACCCGACACCCCACCCTATGCGGATTTGCCGGACCGCTACTTGTGAATCCATGGGTATAACCGTTATTACATCAATAAATGGGGCAATTTACGACTGCAACTGAAATATTAACAAGTCTGAACAATCGAGGACTTGATAATAATACTATGAAAACAACCTTTATCGTATTGTCATCGTTACCCTAGCTTGGTCGTCTTGGGGGCAAAGCATGAGGACTTTGACCCCGCGCTGCGGAAGCGATTACTTGAAAATAACAGGAATCGGTTAAGTCCGTAGATATTAAATGAATGATGAAATTTGTATACGTGCATGCAATGAAGAAGAGGTGATGATCCGAGTGATCGTCATCTATAGGCTTGAATACCAACACACCTCCGTCTCGGCCTTTGCTCAATCTGCATTAGGGAAAACCATGCAGGGGGCTGAGTACTAAAGCATTCAGTGGTTCCATGCCCATCTTGAAAAACATTTATAAAAGCAATAAGATATAGCATGCTCAGTTTTATATAAAGGGTATTATTTGTTAGAAAAATACTTTCCCCTTTATATTCTTTAAAACATTTAATATGAGCTTAAGCTCAAAATATAGGTGCACCAATTCATAATTCTCATTCTTATGTTACCAAACCCAGAACAATTAGTGGGGAGCCACTCTCACTCAATTGAATCGTCCTTTACTGAGACAAGGGGGCAACGTCTTTCAGTCCATCCCATGTCCAGTTTACCGTGTACACTACCTTGGCTTGAACGGAGCTCAAGGCCGATCGTCGTTAAATAATTTGGCATATCAATGCCAAGAGAAAACGGGAATACCGTTTCTCAAGTAACCACAAGTAATTGAGATAAAAACACTTAGCATGCATATCAATTTAAAAAGCTTTTGGGTTTAATAACCCGAAATGTTACCACGTGGGAATCTAACCCACACTTGAAAATAGGATAACCCACCTTGGTTGTCGAGCGCGAAACGTATTCCTTTGATCTATGGTTGAACGTCTCGTACAATATAATCTAGACACTTAGACTACATTCATCGAGAGTTCAAGCCATTATAAGTATCTTAGGTCAAATCATATTCCCGGTCTTTGTTATTGAACTAAAAACTCCATCAAGGCATTGACTTGATTATTTTCCTTTGAAAACATCGGATCCGTGATCCAAATCGTTTATGCAACTTTAAAAACGTTTATCAAACCACAGTTTGAAATTATGTGAATGCATATGTCATGTTGTGACGGCACCTAACTCATGTAAGCATACTTATGCATATAATAACATAATGCAATTATATAATTACGTCATCTCATACTCAATTAATTACTTAGATAATTAATTGCACTTAACCCGATTAATTTAGTTAATCGATCACATACGACATACTTGGGCAAATAATTTAAATAAATCATATATGACACTAAGGCCCATATAATAAGGCCCAAACATTTATTCTAGACCCAATTAAGCATATAAGCCCATATGTATTAATTAACTAAATAACTTATTTAATTAATTAAACCATTACATATAAAATCATAATAATATAAATTAATATGATTTACTGGAAATTAGAATTAAAACATTTATGTTAATTCATGAAAATCGATTTTAAGGGTTTAAAACCATTTAAGCCCTTTTTTCATAATTCCATACTTGAACGATAATTAATTTAATTAGAGGAAAAATAGCAAACGATCTTTGATCGACTTTTCCTTTTAACACCATCATATATACTAACCTAATTAACATATTCAAGTGTTAAAATACATTTTCATCAATCATAAGCTCGTCAAATTCGAGCAAAAAGGGCAGAACATATTCTGCTCAATTTCTGGAAGTTCTTTGCACAAGGTGCAGACAAATAAATTCATAGAGGACAAACCAAAAGTCCAAAAATCAAGTTCTTTATGGCTATGGAAATCTTAGGATGTCTACTACATTTCTTCAGAAGGCCATATTTGCTTAATCTGAATAACCAAAGAGTTATACGCTAATATTTGAAACTGAGCGCAGATTAGGGTTCCTGAAAACAGGGCAGTGGACAAATTATTTTGTCTAGAACGATTTGCTTGATGGATTTGGCTAATTTTTGGATATGTTAAAGAAGATATATAAGGCTACAACATGTTAAAATTTTAGAGCAAATGGAGTTCATTTACTATGGTTTTGGCTGGCCCGTTTGGTTCGAAAAACACAAAAAGTAAACTGGAATTTAGGGCTTTTTTATATCTTTCTTATTTTCGAACTCTAAGCTTCACAAATCGACCTATATATCCTAGATCTTAAAAATATAACACATATAACATGTATATCATTCATATCAAGCAAGATTTAACATGCTTTCACTTTAAAATCTCAAGATAGCTTTCATGTTTCTCAAGAATGCATATATAACCATAAATCTCCATTTTTAACCATAGACTTTCATATATAACCATGGAAATCGAGAAACCTCATATCATGCTCATAACATGTATAACATCTTGATATATAAATCCTAGAAGAAAATCTAGAGATTTAAACCATAGAAAAGGTAGAAATTATACCAAACTTCTTCTCTCCTCACTCTCAAGTTCTTGTCTCTCTCTCTCTCTCTCACGTCTCCTCTCTCTTTCTCTCGAACCTTCTAGCCTCCTTGATGAGCTCTCTTACAGTCCATAACAATGGTGGAGGTGACGGAAAAGTGGTGGTGGAAGAGGAGGTGGTAGTGGTGGTGTTTGAGAGCAAAAATGAAGAAGAATGGAGAGTGAAGTGTGTGTGTGTGTGGGCTGCAGCAGCAGCTGCGAAAATTAGAGGAGGAGAGGGAGTAATAAGGTGGTATGATGGCTTGCTTGTGGGGGGAAATGTGTGTGTAAGGGATTAGAGGGCATGCATTGGGTGTTTGACTTTGGGGGAAATAATGAAATGATTGTGGTGCAACCTGTGACTTTGAGTCCATCTCTCTCTTGCTCTCTCTCATACGGCACTCACATACTTTCATACGTATAGTTCATCTCGTCTCGTATATTATATTCGGGTACGAGCCCTCTTGATCGTAACGTAAATTAATTAGAAGGATTCTAAATAAATCAAGCTTAAATAATTAAACTAACAAAATTATGTTATGATCGAATATTATTTAATTATCTTAAGCATACTCACCTAGATAAATTATTCTAGGTGGTCTCGTTGCTAGTTTTTTCATCTCATACGATCTTTATCGATACTTTTATTTGCTACATTATTCGATTATCGAATAATTCACAACATACAATTACATCACATTAATAATCACGTAATATGAGACACATAATTCACACATAGATATATAACGTGCCATGCTCGTGTTCGTGAATAAAATGATAATCGAAACAATTAAATATCAATTGATAGGTTTCGAAATCAATTCTTTTAAATCTTTATCAAATATCTTCATCTTCTCTTTTAAAGTAAATAATTTATTCTTTTAAAACATCCGGGAATAAGGACCTATCTAATTAATCCAAAAGTTTTAATTCATTCGAATTTTTCTAGCCCGGATTTTGCGGGGTGTTACATCCTACCCTTCTTAAAATAAATTTCGTCCTCGAAATTCCGCATCTCTTACGGGTAGAATATCTTTTTCCTTTCTAGGCTTTCTTAGTCTAATCTTATTCATGACATAACGAAAGTTCGTGTCTATCGATCGTTCTTTGCTTAGAGCCAGTTGTGGGTGTACTATGCTTTCGCTGCGCCACTTTGATCATCTTAGAAATTTCCTTTTCATAGAACACCTTTGGGTTCTTCATCTTATCTTAAGTCCTTACTTGAGACTATATCATCCTAATTAGGCAAATATGCCTCTTATGGCTCATAACATTTTTGCGGCTGCGAAACATGGAGACATCATATACATCGTTAAGACGTGGAGGTAACATATTTTTAACGAGGAGTATATCCTCTCCTCTAGGATTCTAAAGATCCTATAACTTAAGCACGTGGCTAATCTTCATTCTATAGACGATCTTATCTTCAAAGTGAGGGCGAACATTTTTTTTAAGAAAAAATTATTTCTTACTTGAATACTCGTTCTAGTCTAACGTTTTGACATCGCAGAGCATATGTCCATTTGGACTTTTGTCTGATCGCGTCTCTTGTGCCGTTATGGTCCTAATATTTCATTTGATATCTCTATCATAGCATTTGACAGATCGAATTCGTCTTTAATGAACGGACTTCGTAATGGTGTCGTTATGGCAATAGTATTTTGAATATCGTCGAGGCGGATCCACTATCTTCAAGAATTTCGTATACAACGTTCTTCTTGTCCCTAAGTTGTTTCGTACATCTTTCATAGGTTTGAAGTCCTTCGCTCCAATATTGAATCGTATCCCCTCGGAAATCGTGTTATCGAGACGTACTCGCTGCTTTATTCGAGTAAAATCATTTTTAAATCGTAACTGCGGTTGGTTCTTGGTTAATGCCGGTTCATCTAGTCCGCGTGTGCCATTGGCAAGATGAACTTATTTCAGCTTTTCAATCTTTTACTAATCGTACCTTTAGACTTCTAGATATCAGTACTAATATCGCATCGTTCCGTAGTTTTCGTGAAATGACCTCACCTCCGAGGTCCGTGATCATAGTTCTCTTATATGTTTTCGTATCGTCTTCCCAGCGAAGTTTGATACTTTTCATGGTTCTGTACTAGCATCGTCAAAATCATGGATTGATCTTCTTCGCTTACTAGCTCTCCTTGCTGATCATCATATCGTCATATTATCATATCGTGGTATCTTGACATTGGTTCTCTATCGGCGGTGGTTGGTCTTGCATAAGCGTATCGCTGGTATGGCTTTTTCGTCTATTTTTATACGTAAAACGTACATTTTCAACGTATATCATGGAATTAATCGGATCTTAAGTTCGAATATTTTCTATCGTCGTATTTTCGTGGGTCCACACTTTTGGGGGACGAAGGGAGTAACATTAATAAAAATTATTTCTAAAAATAGAATATTGAATAAAAATTGAAAATAAAACTTTCTAAAAATGGCAGTCCGGGCTTGCTATTATAGTTTATAAAGATAAAGATTGTCTTTTGCATTTAGTATATAAAAAACGTGCCATTAGTCTCTCTCTCTCCCCTTTTCGAACCGTGTCATAACTCCGCTACAAGTTTTTGCGTATTGATACGATCGTCCAAATTTTGAACTAATATTCATTAATTTGTTTTGGAAAAATGAAAAGGTAGCTAATATATACATTTTAAGAATAAAATAAACGTATAGGTCAGGATGGATTCACACATATCTATAATTGAGTAAACTGCATAATATTTTTATTTCTAAAATTTAGAAACATGATGGTCCATGTATGTTGACCTACAATTCACCCTCAAATTTTAAAATATGAGATTAGACCCAAAAAAGGTGAGCTGGCTAGCTAGCTCTGTATATATTAATTTTAATATTTATTGTTCATTTTATTATTTAATTCATATTTTAATTGATTTTTGTATATATTAATTCCAACTAAGAGATGAATTAGCTATTATGTAGCTACCACATCACTCTCGGGCTTCACTTGTCATGTCACGCGCGTTTCACGTGCAAAATAACCCGAAAAAATAAAATCGGGCCAAAATTAGTCCTATGAACGCCACAATTGAAACATTTTGTCTAGATTTTGTAAGCCCACATATATTTTGCCATGAATTTGCAAGCCCAAATAGATTTTATTCTACTTTTGCAACCCCGCTATAAGTGACTGTCCTAACAAAAAAAAAAAAAAAGAACTCATTAACAACCAAAAAAAAAAAAGAACTCATTAACAACCATCCGTGCGTCCGATCGATTTTGTTACTAAAGGAAATGTTATATTCCTAGTGTAGACCCATAAGATTTTTATTTCTAAATTGGAATAGATGGTCCATGGATGTTGACCTACAATTCACCCTCAACTTTAGAATAATGAGATTAGATCCAAAAAAAGGTGAGCTGGAAAGTTATCGACGTGTCGTTTATAAATAATTGTCTAATAATTATGTCTTTATGTTTCTTCGGGGACATTCAAGCGGTAATAGATCTTGTTTGTGAACAGAGAGGTCTCGGATTCAACTCTACCGCTCCCCCTTCCCCATGTCAAAAAAAAAAAAAATTTATTCTTTATTTAATAATATTTTTGTACACAAATACAAAGTTTTTATATTAATTTGATTTTTCCAGAAAAAATCGTAATTGGTAGATTTGACAGAAGAAAATGACTCTTGGCAACCGACAACAGGCACTCATCACGTGATTCACGACCATCTCGAAAACGAATAAATTTAAGTTTTTATTTCCCACTTTTTTTTTATTTTTTTTATCAAGCATCCACAACGCTACTAAAAAGTTGGTAAATGCTTGTATTAGTCACATTAGCATACACTACTATCATTGAAATTACCCACAAAACTCTACCTCAAACTTACACTATTCATGGCCCTATACTAACTAAAAAATATTTTACGTTAGATTTTATTATTTAAAAATTATTCTATTCAACTATCCCTATTATCTTAATGTAAAGAAAAAAAAGAAACTGAAACTGAAAAAAGAAAGGATTACAAGTTTAAAATTGAAGAAGAAAAAAAATATCTGCATTTAAAGTAAAAGAAACAAAAATAAAATTAAAAAAAAGAACCAAAAAATCATAAAATGAAATGAAAAAATGAAAGAAAAATATAAACACAATAAAATGGGGTTGCAGCAGTAGCGGCTGCAAGCCCCAACTCGCCAAGACGTGCGCGTGTATTGCACGCATCAATAATGGCATTTGATTGGCCGTGTGGCATGCACGCGCACTCGTCTCCCCTACTCCACCCGAAACCTCTACCAATGATGCAGGGCCGGCCCTGGCAGTAGGCCCAAGGGACAAAGGCCTAGGGCCCCAAAAAAAAAATCCATTAGTATTAATAAAAAAAAAACTGATATATTGATGATATATTGCTCCGATGGTAAAAAAAAAAAAAACCCTTTCACCCTCTCGCTCTCTCTCATTCTCACAGACGCACTCTCTGCTCTCCTCTCTTCCTTTCTGATTTTTTTAATCTCTGACTAGACTATTTCTCTCATTCACGGAACTTCTTGCTCTCCTTCGGAACCTCTCTCTCAGTCTCTGAATCAGGTGAAAATCGAAGGCTAGGGTGAACAATTGAATTGGAACAGGTTACAGGTACCATGTTTTATGTTTAATTCTCTGTTTCTCATTCTATTTCTCTCACGCTGCAGTTAGGGATTGAATTATATTTGTGATTCTTGTGAATTGTGATAATTTGAGGGTATAATATGCCTAGGCATCATGCTTCTGGAAGTCAAAAAAAAAAAAGAAAAGAAAAAGAATTGAAGAGGAAATTAAAACTCAAAGATGGGCTCTTCATAAGTTTCTTGTACCTAGTTCTAGTTCTCCGGTGAATGATAATGTGATTGAAAATGTAGAAATTAATGCTTTGAATGAAGTAGTTATTGAGAATGAAAAGAATGTTTTGAATGAAAAGGTTGATGTAGTTGAGAATGAAAAGGTTCTAGTATTTTCTATGGATTTTAGCTTAAATGTGTCAATCTTGGGCTTGGTAAGTACTGTTCGGGCCGAAATATGGCCTATAAATGCAACTTTTAAATCTTATTGTCCTACTTTTGCCGGCCTGCAAATATTTTGACCTATTTTCGAAAATGGAGTAAAGTTGGTGTCCTAAAATTACTTAAGACTCTATTTATTATGTAAGGTTTGAGAATATTAAATATTAAATAATAGAATAGAATATATGAATAAAAAAATGCATAAAATGAGGATTTAAGATAAATAGAAATACCGAATGGAGTTTGCACCACGTATAACCTAAAATTAAGGGGAAGTCTCGAATTCATAATTGTTTTAATAATATATGAATTGTGCAAATTTAAGGGAATATTTAGCTGGCGGGTTGGACCCACCAGGAGGGGACCAGTAACCGGCCATTTTTAGATTGAGTGCGGCCTCACGTATTAGTTAATCATATTAATTAAAAATCCACCCCGGAATCGGGCTTGCCACATAGACTTTCAAAGCCCGAAAAATGGACCTCGACTATTTTTTTATACAAAATTGATAGTTCATGATTTAAATGATAGTTTGGGAATAGTTTAGGAATTAAATGATAATTTACTCTATATATAACATGTAATATATGAAACACATATTTGCTTTTGTTTATTCATTTTTTTAAATCTACCTACTACTTCGAATTCCAAATAAAATAAAAGCGTAAAATGATAAACATAGATTTATCAGATTCCTACTCATCCACCTCCTCTTTCTTTTTGAAACAATCTTCACTTTCAAAAATATTTTTGGTTTTCTTTATTGTATATATATGTTTAATTAGTAAAATTAATAAATTCGGGGGGGGGGGGGGTTCAATTTTAAGAATTTGAATAGGATCCTCATTATCTTAGTCCTGCCCCATAAAATCTTTTAAGATGTTAATGGTTAAAAAAGGATTGGGGTTGGTTAACTATATTTGCCAATTTAAGTTTTCTTCAATTGATTGACCCGAAGTCCAATGGAAGCTCAATCGAGAAATAAAACTAATAGTTGCGTTTATTGCAAAACTAATTTTACTAATTAATCAAGAGAAATTAATAATAATTATTATTTAAAATATAAAAGACATAATATTAAGAGAACTAGTCCTTCAGGGAACATGCAAAGCAGCAAAGGTGAAAGCCTAAATAAAGCAAGGAAAGAGAGAGAAAAATGTTACTGTTCACCACCACCAGCTTCGGTCGAAGCAATAGTTGCGTTTATTGAAATTCTAATTTTTCAAAGCTGTTAAAGTTGCTCTTATGGAGAAATTCTATCCTACATGTACATATACTACACCTATCTCTCCCATGAGAATATTTTAATAATATAAATATTCTTATGTGAGAGGTGGATGTAGTATATGTACACCCTTAATAGAATTTCCCGCTCTTATGATTAGAATCCAACTAAATAAGACTTGTCGTCCCATATCCACCACTGATTAAAAATTGAAAGCTTCACACTAGACATGATTTTCACGTTGAAAATTTAATATCCTTATCTTCTTAATTTGGGGCAAAAGACCTTTTGTGCAAATTACTGTATTTGATTGAACAGCTAAAAACACGAGTAAATAGTATAAAGCATTCATATAATTATAATTTTTTTAATTTCAAGTAGATTTTATTACTTGAAATTTATTGATGTTAATTAATGTTATAAGGACCCCTAATTAAAAAATTAAAGTTATGAGGTACCCCCAAATTCACAAACTTATAAAATTGTGTTTGTAAAATATGTACTTATAAAAAAACACATGATATGATAAGCTTTTGTGCTTTTAAAGAATAATATTGCTAGCTAGAGTGTTGTTCCTTCCCCACCACTTTTCGCCTTCTTTCCTCGATCTAGCTCCTCCTCCACATCACCGTCGATTCCACACCACCACATCTCGTCTTCTTTGGATATATAGCGGTGTTTCCCACTCCACCCTCCACACGTCTGTATCTCAGTAGCAGAGCCAGGCCCCTAAGGTAAGGATGTAAGGGGGTATGCAAAATATTTTTGGTGTGACAATTTAGTGGTACTTCAAAAAAAAAAAAAAAAATCTTTTTGGGTGAGACAAACAATTAACATGGGCTATCCCCGTAAATAATACACACAACAATGAGAAATGAATTCTCTTGGCATATGTGACCTCACTACCGTTTTGAATATTAAGTAATTTGGAATTTGGAAAATAAAGAAATTTTAAAAATTCGATTTTCAAAAGTAAAAGTATTTTCGAACTTGAATTTTTTTTATTAACAGCATTATAAGATCGAATTTGAATTCTTAAAACTAGCCAAAAGAATATGTATATATTATTTGGATGGGAGGTGAGTAAAATAATAGTCCTCTTATGCGATATGGATAGAAAAGACGTATTAATTAGCAACTTCAATTTATACCATTTCACGCCTCGAAATATATACATACTGTATATGGAGTAGATGATAAAAAGATCTCCAAAATTATGATATACTAGGTTTTTCTATTATTTCGATTAATATTATATATACTACTGAAATTAATAATTTTCAAGAAAAGCAAGATCTGTTCATGAAAATGTTTATAAGTTTGACGTATATAGTTCAGATCAAGAATAGCTACAAAAAAATAAAAATAAATTCATTTTGGGAACCTGACCTTTTCACATTTATCTTATCCACGTTCAAATCAATTTATTTGATTTAACGGTCATAAACGCAAAGTTGCCTTCCTAAATTTATCTATAAATAGAGTCGGAGTATTTCAGGAAAATATAAACATAGAGTGTCGTGGAATCACCTTCTGCACACAAAAATAATTTCTTCTGCCAAATTTCAGCACATTAATTCCTTCTTTTGTAAGTCTTCTTCTCTTAGTTTTTAGTTTTCTAGCTTTATTAATGTTTATGTATACATTATCGTTCGTGATAGTTCCAATATTTTGTCACTTGAGGTTTTATCTAAAGTTTGTGATTTGATTGTTACATAACAAATGAACATTAGGTTGGAGAAAGATGGCAAGTAGTCTTCTGCTAAGCACTACGCTTCCAAGGTTGATCGTGATACAATCAACTTCTTCAAGCAGTGGAAAGGGCAATGCATACTACACGGATGATGGTTCCGTACTCGCCGGAGAAGAAAGCGTGTTCAGCACGCGCGTGAAGATCGAAGCCGAACAATCAAAAGTCAGCGCCAGCTACGTTCACCTAAGATTTTGTTATTCCAACAAGTACTGGCAGCGCAAAGCAAACGATAGGATCATCGTCGCTGTATCGAACCAGCCTGACGAAGACACAACCAAGCCTTCGTGCACGTTGTTCGAGCCAAAGGTAGACGACAACGGGCTGCTCTACTTCACCCACGTCCAGAGCGGAGGGCGCGTGTTGATTGATGAATCGACCAAGGCTTTTTACGTACAGGAATCCGGATATTCTCAATCCGGCAACCTAAGTATTGTTAATTGGGATACATTAGTTAAACTGCCCGAAAACGTTGCGTTCAAAGGATACAACGGCAGCTGGCTCGGAGGGATCTTGTCGCTGGGCGTCAACTACCTGCAGTTCTCCGTCGACGATCCCAACACGCCTATAACGACGTACAAGATCCAGCCCGTCCCCGACGGACGCGTCCGATTATTTTCCAATTATTTCAACAGGTACTGCAGGCGGAGCGATTACAATTGGATAGCCGCCGAGTCTACTGACCCCACGGCCAACGACAAAGACACTCTCTTTCTCCCGACCAAAATCGATACCGACACCAGTACCATCGCGCTTCGTAATGCAGGCAACAACCAATTCTGCATATCTCTGGACGCTTACGACAAGACGCGCTGTCTGAATGCCGGAGCGCCGAATACTACCAATGCAGCACACATTGTCGTGCAGGAGCTTGTGTCGGAGAGAAAGATTTACAACGTGAGGTACCGGATGGAGGACGCCAGGATATATAAAGAGACGCCTTTCGTGGCGGGGACCACCACAGCTTACAACTACGCAGACGCGGAGGCTAGTATTGCCGTGGAGGTTAGTTATGAGGAATCCAAATCTCAATCTTTCACCCGCGGCTTTTCTTTGAAGGCGGGGGTGAAGAGCGAATTCGAAGTGGGTGTGCCGTTGATTGTAGATGAAAAAATTGAGGTGAGTTTTGAGGTGAGTGGGGAGTTCGAGTGGAACGACACCACAACCACTACAGTATCGGTTAAGGCTACGGGTACAGTTCCGGTGCCGGCGAGGAGTAAGGCTGTAGTTCATTATGTGGGGACGATGGGCACGTGCGATGTTCCGTTCTCGTATGCTCAGGCGGATACGAGTTCCACGGACGGAACGATCATTGTATCCGATCTAATTGATGGTATTTTCACAGGCGTCAATGCTTACAACTACTCCTTTGTCATGGATAAAACTGAGCCTCTCTGAGAAGACAAGACACAAGACAAGAGTCATCGATCATGTTGCTCTTTATTTCTTATTCTGCTTTGTTAATTTCCGTATATGCGTATGTATAAGCGCTTGTTGTAATATCTGTAGGGCGAGGGTTTTTTTTCATCAGCTTCTTCCAAGTTGGTTTTTTCCCTCGCGTTTGTTTTTTGTACTAATTAATGAAAAATGTACTCCTTTAATTTAATTGTGTGTTTTTAAAAATTATATTAATTTTATAAATCAATTGCTTCTGTATATTCACTTTAATTAGTACACTGGCATAGATCAATTGTTACAGCTTCGTTACGTTGGATTTAATGGTTTTAAACCATTGTGAATAACTATTTAATTAATTGAGAATTAAATAATGAAAGATTATTCTACATGTTCAATAGATAATCAGAATATATTCATGTTCTCAAAACTATTAAATTGTGCGTGAGAAACGGCATATTTGAGTTGAATTTGTTGTAGGCAAATTCATTAGTGTGGTTATCATATGTTGAAGGAATGAGTTCGGGCTCTGCTAAGAGCATTGGACCTCTGATTTGCAATTGATCTTTGGGCTTGGACTTAAATAATTTAGGGTAATTCTATTCATAGCCCCCAATTTTATCTTTATAGCCTCTTAATTAAAAAAATAAAAAAAAATATTAATACATGTGTTATTTTATCCCAATAGCCCCAACCCCCAATTATTATCTATAACCCTCAAAAATATATGAAATAAAAACAGCAGCAAGATTCACAGAAGAAGAAAATTATTGAGATGATTTTGTTCAACATCAACTATATCTTGCACTATAGCTACAAATCCTTATTTGAGAAAATTTATTTTATAGTCTGTCGCTTGCAATTATAAGAAAATATTCAACATCAATTTATTTTATAACCAAATTCTCGAGAAAAGGCATGAACGCCACCAATCCTCTATGTACTTTGCAGTTGTGAACCCACTAATGCCTTTCAAAAACACTAAAAAGTGCAGCCATTAAACCATCATCTTCTGATATCCGAAATTCATAATAATTCTCCATAAATGAATTTTTACTATTGAAATTGGATTAATATCAATAATTTATTTTGATTCCACCATCACCACTGCTCAAGACGGCATTACGAGTTTTAGAGTTACCATTTGAATTGAGCTGTGGATCCGGTTAAATTGGCCGCGGCTCCGCCGCAAGTGACGACGATTGGGCTCATATGTGATCACCGGCCACTGAGATTGGTTTGGATCTTGATCAGTGTTTATTGACATCTGGACAGCCTTAATAAAAAAAATTGATTTCATTTGCATTTTTTCTTCTTCATTGAATCTTTTTTTATTTTGTTGAATTACTGCTATTTTTCTTTCCTAAATTCCTGCAAGTTAAGTGTTAAAGATATGAATTGGGGCCTACCTAATAAGGGTAGAATAGTACATGTATTAATATTTTTATTATTTTATTAAAGACAAATTGGTGTTAAATCTCCGAACTTTTTTCAAATTCTCATTTTGCATACCAATTAAAGATTCTGCGAATCTGCGTACAAATCCCAAACCTTTGGTACTAATCTTAATTTGCTCCCCGACGAATATCTCCGGTTAAAGCATTGGTGATTTGGCATATACGTGGCTTAATAAGAGTATGTGACAATCAAAACGACCAAAACGATGTCGTTTTGGTCGAATAAAAAAAATATACCACTTCAGCTGCCACCTCATCTCCCATCTCTCTCCCTCACATTGCTTCAGAACTCGATCAAAATTACCATCGCCACCCACCGTAGTCCAACACCAAGCACCACCATGCCCCTCAATTCTTCCATTCTTCCACTGCTACGAAGATTCCATTGCTACCAACAATAAGAAGAAGAGGATGGGAAGATTTCATTGCTACCAACAATAAGACTAAGAGGATGGGAAGAGAGAACGGAGCAACTTCTACCACCGCCTCTTGCTCACCGACGTTACCTACCAATTTCCGCCACCACATCGCCGTTGATTTACGGATAAGGGGAAAACCCCTCTTAAATAAACAAAAGGAAACATAGCAGATGAATGAATTGGCTTGGAGATTAATTTCACGAGAATGAGAGAATCTGAGATTAGTGGCGTCATTTCACGAGTTTCTCAAGTTGAGTGCTCGAGAAGGCGATCTCTTCTAGGAATGAGATAATTGAATCTGATTTTTCTGGGTTTTTCTGTTGGATATATTGGTTTTATACCATTATTTGTGGTGGTTAATTATTTAATTGAAAATTAAATAATAAATAATTATTTTACTTGTCAAGTAAATAATCGAAATATATTCATGGTCTCAAAACCATTATATGGTGAGTGGGAAATGATATATTTAAGTTGTGTGTTGAAGATGAATTTGTTGTAGGCAAATTCGTTAATGTGGTTATTCCACGTTGAATGAACGAGCTCGGGCTCGGACCTTGGACTTGAATTTAGATTTGGATTGGACTTGAAATAAGCTTGTCCGAAATGTGCTTCCAATTAGGAATTGGGCTCGGCCCAAAATCACTAATTATCCTAAGCTAATTAAATATTACTACCTCCGTCTCACAATAAGTGGTCACATGTGTTGCTTTTTGTCTCACAAAAGTAAAATATGTGGTCACTTATAACGGGACGGAGGGAGTAGTTTTGTATAATTAATTGGAAGTGATCGGCTGACTTGTGCAACACACAAAACTAATAATTAAACATGGTAATTTTGTAACACCCCGCTTTTTAAGCTTTTAATTTATTTATATGGCTTATTATTATTGTTATTGTTTCTATTTTATGAATATTTTGACTTTTGTTACCTCGAAATAATTTTAGTTCGGGCTTGAGGGAGTCCGAAGTTGCGCCCTAGATATAAAAATATGTATATATATATATATATATATATATATATAGTTTTAGGCTTATTAGTTGGCCTTAATATTTTATCAAAGAACCTCAAATATTTTTTTGGGCCCTTAGTATAATTAGTTAGGTTGGAGTTTTGGAAGAGATAAGGATCGTTTAAGGAGGATGGATTTGGCTGCATTTAAAATTGATCTAGATTAGGATCGGGATAGATGTTCGGAAAGTTAATTATGATAAGGAAAGCGAAACTAGAAACCGATTCCTACGTGAACACGTTTTCCGTCTTTTCAAATCACGTTCAATTCTTGTCAAACAAATATATACTCTAGCCCTACACCATATTCTTTGACCAACATTCAGAAAATCTCCAGAAAAGTTTTAAGTTCTCTTTTCAATAAATTTCTCGATTTCAAGTCAGCAATCTCAAACCTCCAAACACATAGTTTCCCTTCGATCACCTTTCCGGCAAACGAATACTGTGAGCAGAGGTTCAATCGGTAAACACTTATTCATTTATTTATTTTTCTTTTCTAAACTTATCTGCCGTCGTCCCTTATCAAACCCCCACTACTGTGTGATTATGCTTTAAAACAAAAAGGAGAGATTTAGACTTCCTTCATATAGTTATCTGTTTTGAGTCTGACAAGTAGAGATGGGGCAATAGAGAGTGCGGAAGAGAGGAGATCTATTTCTAAAGTTTTTGGGACTCCCTATATTGTCTGGGTAGTCGAGAGAGAGGGGGAGAGAGGTGTTTTGTTTTGGGGAATAGTAAGTGTAATTAAATATTTTGTTTTTTTGATAAAATATATATGTATACGTATCTGTATACATGCTTATATATGGAGATCAAAGCCTACTGATAAGATAATGCCTTTATTCAAATTGTTAACTTGAATTGGAGAATTGATTATATGGGTTGTCCAGGAGGTCTATAATTGGGGTTGCAGACTATTATTATTATTTTTTTTAAAAGTTGTGATTGAATGCTATACTTAGAATTAAATTTTGGATTTGGGATTGTAAGTTTCAGATGAGAGAATAAGGCTTCGGGAAGCATAATAACATTAAATATCATAACTAAATATTCAAGAATATTTTTGTATTAACTGGAATTAAAGAAAGACGTAAGGGTTTGCGATATGTATATTAATTGGTGAAAATAAATTTCAACTTAAATGATTAAGAAAGTTTTTCAAAATAATTCTAAAGGATTAATAAAATATTTTTTTTCTTTTGTCCGATTATTTATAAAAGTAATTTGAGGCCCCTGCTAATAGGTTACAGTTTTTATTTATTTAGTTATTTATTTAAGTAAAATATTTATTTGACTAGGTGCGGCGCAACTAGGACCCTCGTCTACTATTTGATTTCTTGGATCGTTTGTGCTCTGCTTTTGAGGTGGGTAACATGTCCTTCAAACTCAAAAGGTTGTGATTTACAATGTGATGTGGAAAGTGATTTATGAGATGTTATGGATTTAAATGTGAAACTGAAATAATGATGTTTATGAAATGTTTTATATGTCCAACATGTTATTATCATATGGAATGTGATGTAAAATGAGAATGTTTGCATATAATCGCCTTGAATGCGTCAAGCTCTTGTGGGTTATATGTTAAAGGATGTCCTGTGCACAGTGATATGATATATCTCTATACTCGCCTTGAATGCGTCAAGCTCTTGTGGGTTATAGATGAAAATGTTATGTTCTATATTCGCCTTGAATGCTTCGAGCTCTTGTGGTCTATAGAAATTATGATATGTTACTTCCTATGATAATCGTGTTGTTGGACATAAATTGAAAGGATTCCATGTATGACCCACCACTGAGTACGTTTTATGAGTACTCACCCCTATATTTTTAAAATGGTTTCAGGTGAGTAAGCATGGAGCTGCGTGGAGGAAACGGGGAGTCAGTTTTAGTTAAAGTTTGAATTTCTTGATGAACTGTTTACCGTTAAGATGAACTTCTATGAGCATTGGATTTTGTTTAGGTTGAATTATGTTTTAATATTTGAATTTCTAGAGTTAGTGGTTTAATTTCAAGTTGAACTTGAGGTTTTATTTGGACTAATTTTATTGTATCGAAACTTTTGACCGTTTCTTTAATGTTTGCTTGACTTGTGAAATAGTTCTTAAATAAAGTGTTGTATGAGTTAAATGGCTTTAAAAAAAAATATTATCTATTAAAATTTTTAAATTATTTCTGCATTTATGAAGTTAAAAGAGTAGCATTTTAATTTAGTAAATTAAGGTGTTACATTTAGTGGTATCAGAGCGGGTCTACGTTTCTGTAGACTTGTAATTTCAAAAGTATAAAGTTATGTTTGTAAAGTGCTCCACCCGTTTTCCGACACGCGCTCCTACTCGAGGTACTTATTTCATGATTTTACATTTAATGTTTCATGAGCACTTGAGAATGAAAGATTATATTGAGATGTGATATAAGCATATTATTTGCATGATAAAGTGATTGCTGTGAAATGATAAAGAACTTTATGATATTTTATTTTGTCTAGTCCTCGAAATTTGAGATAGATGGCGAACGGAAATATACCACCCCAATACTTGCGAGCGTTTGCAAAAGAGAACTTTTGGGAGCAGAAATGGGATAAAACAAGGGGTGCGACCGATAACTTTTTGGTTTTTAGAGACCTTTGGTGCGAGATGGGAGTGCATGGACCCCCAATAGATCAGGAAGTGGCGGCAAGGCATGTTATTAGTCGCGTATCTTTGGACCTTCAGCGAATGGCAAACGGGCTCTTCAACATGTTGGGGACTGTATCCCCACACAACCGTTATGAGACCTTCATCACTCTCCTTATGCAGAGATGCGTTAACCTTTTCGTTGGAAAGGACGTGGAGGAGGAAGAGGCAGTGCAAGAGCCTCAAGTGAAAGAAGAGGAAGACCCCGAAGAGGATCCTGAGGAAGATCCTGAAGAGGATCCCGAGAAAAATCCTGAGGAGGATTTGGGTGTGGGGCCGGAGGAGGAGGAAGAAGAAGAGGGACCCGCCCCAGTTGAGATTATAGAGATTAGTGATGATGATTAGAATAACGAATATCTTATTTAGTTGAGGTGTTTTCTTTTCGTTATAGTTGATTTTGGTAAATATGAGACATTTCCTTTTTTTCGTAGGAAGTTATTTATTATTTGATGATTGTTCCTTTAGTTTGGATCGTACGTGTAGAACTTTGACTATTTCTTTATGAGAAGATTATTATTATTGGTTTCATTTGAGCTCTCTGGTATATGATTTATGGGTATTCTAAGTGTTGTCTTTTGAGCATTAGATTTGCGGACATAGTTCGAGAATCTTATAGTCTATGTTGGTTATAGGAAATGGCAGGAAGGCCACCAAGGAACAACCAGGCACCCAACAATGATGTGGTGCAGGCGTTGATCACCGCACTTCAAGGTATTGCTCAGAACAACAACAATCAAGGGAACCAAAACCCGGCTAGGGCAACGAGCCGAGTCATTGAGCAATTTCGCAACTACGCTCCACCAAAGTTCAATGGAAGAGCAGGCCCTTTAGTTTTGGAGGAGTGGTTTGAGGAGCTCGAGAGAATCTTCGAGCATATTGAGAATAAATTACTATTATTTCACCCTCTTACCATTAAGATATCCCAGCTAATCATTTCAAGCCTTATCCCATACATCATAGCAAACGAGTCTAGGTTACTGTATAAGATTTTTATTTCTAAATTTGAACAGATGTCCATAAATGGATGGTCCTAGAATTCACACTCAAATTTTAAAGTAATTAGATGAGACCCAGAAAAGGTGAGCTGGAAAGCTAGCTCTTAAGCTGTGAATTGTGATGCTCGACCCGTTGTCGTTTTCTATAATATTTATTTATTTACTAGATTTATTGCCTGTAAATACACTGTGAGTCATCGAGGGTGGATTAAGCTATATTCCGGAAAACAAATATATCCCGAATCATTGTCAAACCTTCTTGGGCTTATAATGGGCTCATTTTAAAACGTTAATATATAATTCGTTTAACCCAACTCTGTCTTAGGTTCTTTAGGGCTTGTTTGGTAGCAATGTTAGGATATGACAACATAGTTTAAGTCAAGATATGTATCGTAGATAAGGAGTGATTGGTATCATATCTTTGTGTTTGGTAGATAAGATATGAAACATAGATATCATAAATGAGCTGTTTGGTATGATAGTTTACAAGATTAAACTTGAAGTTACAATTTTAAACCTATATATGATTAAAAAAAGAAAAGAAAAATAGCAGGTCCTATTTTCTCTCTCTATCATCACAATGTCGGTCAGCAGCAGCAGTCTTCTTAAACCTTCTAATTTGGCTATGGATTTCTACTCTCACCTACTTCCATCACTATCTCTCTTATTCTGTCACTTTCTTTCTCTCACCCATTATTTCCACTCTCTTTCTCACTCTTTCTCTCTCTCTCTACCACAGCCGCCGCCTCCTCCTTCCGCTGCATCCTTCTTCCGTCGACGCCTTCTTCTTCCGCCGCCGCCTCCTTCTTTTTTCTCACTCTTTCTCTCTCTCTCTCTCTACCACAGCTGCCGCCTCCTTCTTCCGCTGCATTCTTCTTCCGCCGCCGCCTCCTCCTTCTCGAAGAGCAACCACCACCTCCTTCCGCCGCTTCCTTCTTCTTTCTCTCTCTCTCTCTCTCTCTCTCTGTCTCTTTCTCTACCACAGCCGCCGCCTCCTTCTTCCGCGGCCTCCTTCTTTCTCACTCTTTCTCTCTCTCCCTCTCTACCATAGCCGCCGCCGCCTCTTCCTTCGGGGATAGTGACAAACATGGATTTTTCACGATGTTTTGAGCGTATTCGATGCCAATTGTTAGTGAAAAACTATGTCGTTTAACCTTTTTCTCAAGTTAAACCTTGTTTTGTCGGTTTTTACGCTTGCTTTATTGTTTTGAAGTAATTGAAGGAAAATGGATGTAGAATTAGAGTGAATGAGAAAGATGAGCTCGATACGAGAACGTGGAAAATCAGACGGATACGGAACGGCCACAAAAGGCGGTAGAATACCTCGCGCGGCCGGAATCAATTTGTTTCTCAGCGCACCGTCACGGAAATCCTGAGTCTTTTATTTTTGTGTGATTCTTCTTCTTTTAGTCGTGTTTTTCTTTACCCACTTTGCTCAATGCAAAGTGTGTTATTTGTTTTTATATGTTTTGATTTTGTGTCTATTAGTTGGTCAACATGTTAGAAGTCTAGGTTAGATTCTTTTCTTTGTTTAATTCGATTTATTTATGTAGTTGGTCAAATGTCTAGAAGATTTAAGATGGTTGATTTGTCATTGTCTGTGCATTTCTTTAATTTCTTGTGTGGAATATGTTGATTAGAACATAACTAGAAATTTTGATTTCTTTCGATGTTACATGGATATCTTTGATATTCAAATTGTGGTTTCTACCTTATTGTTTGTGGCAATTGAGCATTTCTAGTTATTGTGAAATTTTGTTATATTATTGAGGCAGGGTGAATGATTTAGGCCAATGGTAAATATCCTTCAAGAAATTATTTTTAAATTATTCCTATGAAAGAAATTTTGTTTTCAGCAGAAATCCTAGCAATTGATAAAAATAATAAAAAATCTTCGTAAAGAATAGTTGTTGTTTTAATTCTGGTGCCATGTAAATTCATTCTCTTAAAGAAAAGTCATAAGAAAAAAGAGAGTTAATTTATAATTATAATTTAAGTTAAACTAATAGTCTAATAGACCGTGAATAGTTGTTATTCTCAAGTGGATATGACCTTGAATCATCGAAGGAATCAAGGAACCAAGAGAACGAAAAGCCAACAAATGGCTTTATGATAAGGCCAACTCAGCGCAATTCTATGCAATCAATTGACACAGAGGAAAAACAAATGATGGTCCTTTGATGTCTCAAACATTTCAAGAGGATCTTATCAATACAATTTGAGCTCAAGCTTCTCAACTTTTAATTCATTTGCTTGTGGAAGATCTTGATATCTTGATTTTGGAGATATTTTATATAAATGTGCCGTTTGAAATTAACATGATGATTTTGTTTTCCTCTGATTTGTTGTGGTTCAATCTCAATTTAAGTCTTGTGTTTTGGTTCTGTTTTGAGAGTCTTCCAAGGAACCACTTGATGACAAGCGTGGTAGTGTGTACAGGTGGATGAGTCCATATTTTAACACATTTGGTGTCTAGATGTCTAACCATGGTTTTGATCATGTTTTGTGTTTTTCATATGGGCAATGGTCAAGTGCGTTTCATCTAAAATGGTTTTCCGTGAAAAGTCAAAGGTTGCATGATCAGAAAACTTGATATCATTGCTAGTATGAAAAGTGACTGGGAGGTTTTTGCCCAACAAGTTCGGAAGTTACTTCAAAAAATGTCACTATGAATAAGAAGAATCCACAAAGAGAGATGAAGGAAATCAATTCAATCTAGAATCTTACTACCATAAGAGAACCATTGCATCAACAACAAGGTGGCAAATCAATACAAGGTATCAAAACCGGCATCAATAATTCTTAAGAAAACAATCTATAGAGTTTAGACGAATGGATCTTATGAGAAGCTATGGATGCTCAAATTCTTTCTAGCTCGAATGGAAACGCTATTTTAAGCTCAGTAGTCATTAAACGTATCTTTTTTATTCAACACTATTTCTTAGTTGGAGCTTGAAACTCACTTTAGTTTAGCATTTTTAGATTTTCGATGTAATGTTCTTGCAGTTGGAGTGTCGAAGGTGACTCAAAAGAAATTGAAGTAACAGAAATGAAGACTCTGCTAAGTGTTTCTTCTTGTCTATGAATTGAATATGAACTAAAGAAGATTAAGCTTAATAAAATTCCCATTTTATTCATTTAATTGGTTAATTGACGAAATTTTAAATTTTACATCTTAGAAAATTTTCCATAATTATTCTTGGTTGAGATTATAATGCGGAATATCTCAAAAATTCTCGACACGACTATTCATTGTTTCTAGTTATAATCTCAAAGAGAAAGGGTATTTCAAGTAAGAGATCGTCACCAGGTGGTGTATGATCGAAAAATAATGATTTGGGAACATGTTGGCATGACGAGAAACAAATAGAGTCATTCATCCTATTCTTATACATGGATATATTTCACGAGGAGTGTTCATATTTCTTGTCAAGGTGAATACTTTTATCTTGCAATCTTCATTGTCTTAGTCGAAAGGGATATCTTGACCTAAAAACTTATAAAACTAGAAACCTTTATGCAAGAAACTCATTTCAAGACATTCTAGGAGCTCTCAACTCCTTGATGAAGTCGAATTAATTATGCCAACGATTTATTCGTTAACTTATTACAAAAAGAACAAAGTTTTTAAACTTTTACTCTAAACATTATCTGAATTTTCAATTATATTATCTTATATATATTTATATAAATAATATAAGAAAATATTAGAACTACAGAAAAGAAAAAAAAAGGAAAAATAAAGAAAAGAAAATCTCAAATAATTTTCATGTTTTTATATTTTTTTGTAATCTAATGATAATATAGTATCAATCTCTTTATAAGCATTGCTAATATTAGATAATAATAAAATTAAGCATCTAAATAAATATAAATAAGCATCTTTCCAAATAATAATAAGCAAATTAAAACAAGAATACAATATAAAATCGCATATATCTCCCCGATATAATAACAAATCTCAAAATCATAAATAAGCATATCTCCAGATGATAGTATCTAACTAGGATACCAAACATAAATTAATGGCTAAAATTTAGATGACAAAGCCGGTGGGTCCCACGACGTACACACAATTTATGATTAACGTGAAAAAGGATAAGATAATGCGAACCTGCATTTTATCGCTTAATAAGAACAAAGGATGCTCAATGATTTCTCAACTTAGAATAAATATGACCATACATGTCTCAAAATAAACGAATACAACTTAATCGGCTCAAATTGATCAACTCATTGGCGAATTCAACCATATTATCAACAAGAAACAAGAAGACTGACAAGCTGATTTTAGGATCAAGAAAGCACGATAAAAGCAAACTCGTTTCAAGTTAGACAAAGCTTTCAAACAACTTGAACAAGCTTATATATATATATATATATATATAATCGAAGTAGTTGAGATTTCAAAAGAACTTGACAAAAAGAGAATTCGACTTTAGAATTCAAACGAGAAAACTAAACATATGGTTATTGACTCTAGAATCCAACATCAGCTTAACATCAATTTTCATAAACTTTCTCAAAACAACCATCTTATCATAGCGGCGGAAAAACGAAAGAATATATGTATGAAGACATATATTCTAGGTCTAACTTCTCAAAACAACCTTTAAGTATTTAACAACAACATCATCCATCCAATGCACATCATCCTCATTCCATTAACTGCACATTTAAAAAAAAATATATACGAGGGGCTGAGTACAAAGTACTCAGTGGGCACATGCCAAAAATACTTAAAAATTTACTTCTTGAAGTTAGGGATTAAACTTGCCATAGAGCATAAGCACAAGTAATTTTTCTCAAAAACAAACCTGTGCATGCTCAACATTTTCTTTTCTGTAAATCATATTTGTCTGGCCAGACATATACTTTATGAGGTATGTACCAGATCTATAATCACATAGTGATAGTGTTGAGAAGGAGGCCTCCTTCTCAAACACTTGTAATCGGCCCATCTTTATGAAGGCACATGATTACATCTAAGTGTACACAAATCCTACCTTGCGTAGAACTGAATTCATCTTGCTACAGTAGATGGTATCATACAAACATTTGGCAATTTAATCAACTTAAAACATCATATATATATATAATCATATATATGTATATCATTTGTCATTTCTTTAGTTAGAAAAGCCCACCTGAATTGAAGCTACTTTAACTACACTTTTGCTTCTCGGCTTTTCCCTCAATTTACGGTCCCGCTCGAGCCTTCATTTAAGAATTTGGTTTTAATATAAGAGCGAGAAGAATTAAACAAAGAAATGAGCGATGCACTGCTGCCATAATACGAATTTTCTACTTCGACTCGGCTTTCTAAGTTTTCTCTCAGCAACGTAAAACTTAACTTTACTTAACTCTTTAATCGATAACTAATCGATCACAACATCAGGAAACACTTAGAAACATAAAATCACATATTTCATCATTTAATCTCATACTTAAGCATATAAACACTTTATTAACATTTAAACTCATACTATTTACATCATTAAACACTTAAGCTTGTCCTTATCATTCTTAACATCATATCATAAAAAAAAAAATAAACATTTCATTTCTTCATATAAGCATCTCATTAATCATTAAGCTCTTTCTTTATTTATTTTAGCATATATAAAAAAAAATGCTTAAGCTCTTAACCTTTTTTTAAGCTTAACATTATATTATCAATATATGTCTTGACATGTAAAGCTCATTAATGACGTATCATTCAATTTACTGACTTCATCCATTAACGTATCATTAGGAAAAATAGCTATCATTTTAACTTTTGAGTTTACGGAAGAAACAACTGAAAACAAGTTGAGCAAAGATCATTTGGATAAATCAAGCCATTGGAAAATCAAAGCTAGCCGGAAAAAAGCCCAAGGTTATCCTAGCTAAATAGAAAAAATTTTGTCCTCTGAAGCTTAAATTTCTAAAAATGCAAGCAACTATCTGACATTTGTTAATTACTAGTACATAAATTCAATTAGTTCATCCTTGAGTAAAGCAATTAATTAAATATCTTCTTTATTGGATTGTTCAATTGTCAGTCATCAGTGAGTAAATCAGTGGCCAATAATTGGGCATGGTTTCAGTATTGAATTCAATTTGGTAATGCATTCCATTAATTGACATTAGTAAATCCGATTGGCCAATTTATTAAATTCAATTAATTAATCATCAATGATTCCAAATTTAAGTGGGTAATCAATCCAGTTTGAATCCAGTATTCAATTGTGGGATTATTGAGTTAATTCAATTTGGCCCAGATTCATTGAGGTTAATCAAGCCATTTAATCATTTGGATCAATCTGACTTAATCCAGCAATTTAAACTCCAGAAACTCTAAATTTCAAAACTTTGTATTAAAATTCCGAAAAATTCTACGTCACTTAATTTTTAACGTAGATTCCATTTCTATCATTATTTTCTTCATTAAAAATCAAATACATGGCTTTATTGTACATATATATTTCGGTCCTTTTGATAAATTAAAAATTAAAATCCAAATTTCATTCTAATCACTTCCAATCATGTTAATTTAAATTATAAACCTCAATTATAACATAATTACTTAAAAATTCATTCTAAGCTTATTTCAACTTCATAAACATTAATCCATCATCAATTTCATCATAGGATCAAAGGATCAAAAACTCCTAAATTTAAGCTACATTTCGAAAAATAATAGAAAATTAGGTTTAGGGTTCTTCATGCTTAATTTAATCATACCAATGATCATCTAGACATCATATAAGCATCATACTATCATATCAAGATCATTCAACCATTTCTTAATTTCTTCCAAAAATGATCGATCGTATATATATATATGAGCTAGGGTTTCTCATGCATCATTTAAATTCATAATTGATCATCTAATCATGATATAAACATTTTATAAACATCATACTAAGATATGAACATCATCCAATTACTTCCACATTTTTCTAATTTTCGAAAATATATACATATATTATATATAGAAAAGATTTCCACCATGGAAAGAAAACTAAGAACTTGGAAGAACATAGATCCAACCTTGATTATAGATTTAAGGATGAATTGATCTTGCTTCTTGAGCTCAAAGATTGATCATCAATGGAGTGTGTGCATATGTGTGTGTATGTATCGAGAGAGAGAAGAGATGATCGAGAGGGAGAGAGAGAGGCTGCTGTTTGCTGTTGTTTGTTGTGTGTGTGCGTGTGGTGAGAGATGAGAGAAATGAGTGAAATAGCTATACATATATTAGTTATAACCCTAGGTTTAGATGTATAGGATAGCTTATTATAAAATTAAAACTTAATAGCTAAGTTTTGGTTAATTCATTTAATTAGTTATTAATTCAATTAATTAATAACTAATTAATCTTCTAATAATTCTCTAATTTCTCAACACAGTAATTAAGTTTAAGGTTTCACGAACCTTAGATAAAAATTTCACAGAAAGAATCGGAGATTCGAAATATTTTTAAATCGACCGAAACTAAATTTTTAAGCGATAAATTACGTAAAATTTCACGTAATCAAATTAAATTCTTCTTTCAGTCAATTTATGACTAAACATTTATCATTTATTGATAAATGTAAAAACTTCTTCGTTTCGGATTAACCGAGACGATCATTCTTAATTAAAACTCATTTTTCCGGTAGAATATATCTGCCGGATAAATGTTCTGAACGAAAATTTTTCTTTTACTGAAATCTTATCTTTCTTACTAATTTAATAAATCTTAATACTCAAGAAAGACGAAATACTACATTAATGAATTAAACATTATGCATATAATTATTAATTTAAATTGATTATTAAATCCATTAATCAATCAAACGTTAATCAGTTAATAATAACGGCTTTAATTAAAAAGCTCTTGAACTATAAAAAATTATTAGAGTTTCTCCAACTCCAATATAAGCTTTCTCTAAAAAAATTTATGGAAATAAAATCCGAAAATAAAATAAATTGCCGAAACTTATTTTCTTTCTAAGTTCTCACAACTTAATTCTTTTAGACGAGCTCTTAATTAATTACTAAGATTGGTTATGAAAAAGCGGGGTACTACATTCTCTCCCCCTAAAAATAAATTTCGTCCCGAAATTTACTTATCTCGAGGGAAAAGCTCGGAAATACTTTCCTTCATCTTATCTTCAAGTTCCCACGTTGTTTCCTCTGGCCCGTGGTGTCTCTATTTAACCCTTACTAACGCGATCGATTTATTTCTACACAGCTGGACCTTTTGATCCAATATCGCATCCAGTTTTTTTTCATAACTGAGGTTTGGTTCTAGGGCCACTCCTTCTTGATGATTCTACCAGTGATGATAACCAGATTTTAAATCAATCTTTGAGGAAATACTGGCTCCTCTGAGCTGATCAAACAGATCATTTATCCATGGCAAAGGATATCAATTTCTCAACATCAACTTATTTAACTCTCTGTAGTCTATACACATTACCCTGAGGTATTGGCTTTAACATAAACTCTTCTGAGGTATGGCAAGAAGGTTTGCTGACATCTTAAGGAAATCAATTTCAAATTCTAGATTAGGGCAAACATGTGTGGATGAGGTAGCTTTACCTATCGGGTCGATACTCTTAAGTTCGCTAGCTAGTTCTAACTTAAGGCTAAGAGTATCTACGCATGAACTCGATATAAAGGAATGTGATGCACCGGTATCTAAAAGAATTATTACGGGTACGTCACTCATCCAACCCATACTGTCAGTTGCCCCGATCCTTGATGCATGTTTCTGATTGAGATCAAAATCTCTACGATGTTCTTCTTGCTCCTCTTCTTGTGGTGGTATTTGATTTGGTGAGGACTCCTTCCATGGCCTTTAGATGCTTGAAATTTTGGGAGGCGGTTGGTCTTCCTCCAACGGTCATTTCTTGCTTATTTGGGCACTAATAAGAGTAATGACCGGGTTGCCCACATGCATAGCATTTACTTCCGCTGCAAATTCCACAGGTGCATTTTCCGCACTTAGAGCATGGAGAAATTCGCTTGCGTCTACGAGACGAGCTACCTTGACCAACAATAGGAGGTCTATATTTTTCTTGGGTCGATTCTTGGTGACTCGCCCATACCATGACTTCTTGCTAGGTTGATTTTCAGCATTCCACTTCCTTTTTCCCTTTTGAATATGAGTTTGGTGCGAAGCTTGCGATTTATCGGCCATTGGGGATTGATTTGGGGAAGGTCTTTGGAGTACGAGCTGGTTTTGTGACTGCATTGCCAACTCCATATCTAAGGCTCGATTTAACGCGTCAGCGTAGGTCATAGCACTCTGACTTGCTAAGACCACTTTTATATCTTGCCTAAGTCCGGCACGAAAAAGTTCGGACATCTTCTTATCTGAATCAACTTTATCGGGGGCGAAACGAGCTAACTCGCAAAATTCACGATCGTACTCGACACCGTCTTATTCCCTTGCTTGAGACTTGCAAATTCGTTTTCTTTTGCTTGCGATAACTTCTCGGAACGTACTTCTCAAAGAGGGCTTCTTTGAATTGCTCCCAAGTGAGATTTTCAAAGCTGTTCGGGAGTATAAATTCTCCGACGGGTTTCCCACCAATGAGTCGGCGAGATCCTTTCGATATGTCATACATGTGAGACGGCTCATGGTCATCACATCGAAGAAACCTAAAGATTCGTTCTAAGCGCGGATCCACTCTTCTGGCTTCGACGGATTTCCTTTTCCGTCGAAGGTCGGAGGATTTTGTCGAAGAAAAGTTCTTCGACCCTCGCTTTCGAGCGAGGAGGTGGGGTAGGTTCTCTTTCTTGCTCGCCATCCACCCTTTCTCTTCCTCTACCTCTTGGTATATTTCTTGGTGGCATTCTGATTAAACAACTAAGTTTGCTGAAGAATTCTACTTTCTTTAAAACGAATTTTACTTTCTAAGTTGGTTAATTAGTAAAATTCTTACTTTCTTTAAATTAAAGAGATAAAATTTTTCTAGGTTTTAAAAACTTTAGAAAAATTCTTAATCACATCATACATAACATGCTCATCATAATTAATGAATCAACCGATTTACTCTCATTATCATAAATAATGAATCACACGATTCATTTTCTTCATATAATCACTTCAATAATTAAGCATAAAAATAATTCAAGTAGCAATTATTTTTCATGCTCAAAATTGCTAAATATAATTAGCTCATGCATTCTGAATAACATCATCTTGACATATAAACTTCATTATAAATTCTTTTGAGATATTAACTTCATCTCAAACCTTTTTCTAAATCATAACTAGAATATAACTAACGAAAAATAAAACAAGAACACAACAACACAACCAAGAACTAAACTAACGACGAATGAAACGAATAACGGACGACAAATGAAACAAACGACGAATGGAACGAACGAAGAATGGAATGGACGAAGAAAACCTGGGCTGACCTGCCCAAGTCCAGCGTTCTTTGGGCTCAACCATGGCTGACCTTTCATGGTCAGTGGTCGCTCTGCCCAGCGACGGCCGAGTCGAGGTCTTATCTTGCTTCTTTCAATCTTTCATACTTTAAGCTATGTTTTCACCCTTCATTATTTTAATTCTCTTTTTCATACTCATTTTTCTTCTTTTTCTCCGATTGCTTTCATCTTCTTGTCGTTTTCCAACGGTGTCTCCCGATCACTTTACTTCCCAACAATAAATAATCGCCTTGCTTGAAATTAATTCATCATCTCGCTTTACGAAAGCTCCTCACATAAAGGATCTCAAGCTTACATCGATGAGTAAGAATTTGATTTAGAAAGTTCCAAGAAATCAAAATAAATTGATTAAACTTGAAAGAAATAGTTTATAGAAAAATCTGCACAATTGTAGCAGATTGAAACTGAATTTTAGAACAGAATATTTAGAACCAGGGGGCGTCCAGGGTACCATTAGAAAGCCACGGATGTCTAGTTTCTAACCCAATTTACGGATCTGAATTCTGTTAAACGAACAGGAAGTTATGGTCTCTGGAGTAAAAGGTGGCAGAACAGCCGCCGCCCAGGTCAGCGACCGCTGGGACTCAGCGGACGCTGAGTTCCGGTGTCCTGCTTCCTTCAGCGAGTGCTGAGTCTAGGAGATGGCTGACTTCTCGCCCTGTTTTAATTTCGAGAAATCTCTGAAGTGCAGCCGTTTCTGACTTTTATGACTGAAAATTTATCCTTCGATTCTTTATGCTCTCAACGAACTTTCTATCTTTCAATTCTTGTTTTAACGCTTTATTTACTAAAATAAACTTTATTTTACTCAAAAAAAAATTTTTGTTTCAATAATTCATTTTTAAGATATAATATCCGACATAAATACAAAACTCGGAAATTTTCTAAAATGACTGCTTTGGCCATACTTCTTCTTATGACGGAAAAATTTACCTCTTCGAGAACTGTTTCAAAAACGAGGGATTTTTCTCTATACAAAAACTCCCCATATTAACCGTGATTTTAGGGCATCACGCAAAACTACTTTCTCGGAGCGGAATTCTTCATCGCTACCGAATCTTTGAAAACTTAACATTTTATGCATCTTTATACGAAAACCTACTAAACAAGCGTAAAATTTGTTCGATTATTAATCTATTAAATTAACGCCACTCTCGAACCCTCTCTCTCTGCTTATCCTCTAATGGATCTTCTTCTTCTTTTTCTTCCTTACTTTCAAACTCGGTACTCTCCTCGGCTTTCTCCACTTCATGTAACGTCAAACGGACAACACTCACGTCGACCATACCCGAAAAAGGCCTAAAACTAGGCTGAAATCCTTGATGGCTAAACGGCATACAACGAAGATAAAAATATCCTTCGGTTTCTTTAACCTCGGGGTCAACGATCTCCTCGTTATTGAAATGATGATGCGGTCCAGACGTACTCCTCTCGTAGAAACGAAAGAAACAAGTCGAGTTCCAAAGAATTAATCAGGCTTTGAAGAATTCAAAACTTGAAGAGTATCCAAAGAAGGATTTAATGGAACTATATCAATAGTGGGAGCTGGAACCAAGCTGTTCACCGAAGCAAAAGGCTCGGAAACAGAAACAAAAATATTTAATAAAGGTGGAGATGAAACATAGCCATTTGACAACGGCTGAGAAATAAATAAGTTTTCATCAAAACTATATTCATTAGAACGAGGAGAAATAATGACTCGAAATTCCCTTAAGGAATAAGAAAAGGAATTGGGTTGTCTTGCGACATCGAATCTTGAAGTCCTGCTCCATTCACTCGTCGGGAAAAAGAGGAAATAAATCTTACTATTTCGAGAACTCCTGAAATAATAGTCTTATTAATATCCATGCAACCACGATGGAAACATGCTGAAGCTAACGTCTCTATGTACTCATACGCATATGCTGAAACTCTCTCATGGCCTCGTCAACCGAGAAGCTAATTTCGCTTCCAAACGATGGTACCAAACTCATGGTACATTCCAAAGTTAAACTACCAACTTACTTGCACAATTATTCGCCAACTTACAACCTCATTAAGGTCTCAATTCCACTACACAATCTCATATCTCAAACTTTCTAACTTCATTTCATTATTTATTTTCATTATAAAAGCGGAAGAACCATATTACTGAGTTTCTAGTTATGTGGGTTGATCAAGTCCACATAACAGTCCGTCAGTCACATGGAACTTCAAATTTTAAACTTTTTAAACATAGAAAACTTTTAAATGCGTACCTGGTTTGCCGGATGAGATGAGATGCTGGAATTTCGTTGTTGTTAAAACTTGACTAGTCTAGAATTCAAACCAGACTAGACTTTAAGAAATATAAACTTCGAGCAACAGACCTTGCTCTCAATTAGTCTAGGAATTCAAACTAGACTAGACTTTTAAGAACTAATGTATTAGAGCAGACAGACCTGCTCTGATACCACTCTGTCGCAGCCCGGCTTAGAATTTAGATGACAAAGCCGGTGGGTCCCACGACGTACACAATTTATGATTAACCAAAGGATAAGATAGCGACCCGGCTATCAGTTAATAAGAACAAAGATGCTCAATGATTTCTCAACTTAGAATAAATATGACATACATGTCTCAAAATAAACGAATACAACTTAATCAGCTCGGAATTCAATAGACCTGTTCAACCATATTATCAACAAGAAACAAGAAGACGACAAGCTGATTTTAGGATCAAGAAAGCACGATAAAGAAAACTGTTTCAAGTTCGACAAAGCTTTCTCAAACAACGAACAACTTATATATATATATATATAATCAAGTAGCTGAGTTTCAAAAGAACTTGACAAAAAGAGAATTCGACTTTAGAATTCAAATGGCTTAAACATAGTTTGACTCTAGAATCCAACATCATTAACATCAATTTTCATAAACTTTCTCAAAACAACCATCTTATCATAGCAGCGGAAAAACGAAAGAATATATGTATGAAGACATATATTCTAGGTCTAACTTCTCAAAACAACCTTTAAGTATTTAACAACAACATCATCCATCCGGACACATCATCACTCATTCCAAAGCTAACCTGCACATTTAAAAAAAAAATATATACGAGGGGCTGAGTACAAAGTACTCAGTGGGCACATGCCAAAAATACTTAAAAATTTACTTCTTGAAGTTAGGGATTAAACTTGCCATAGAGCATAAGCACAAGTAATTTTTCTCAAAAACAAACCTGTGCATGCTCAACATTTTCTTTTCTGTAAATCATATTTGTCTGGCCAGACATATACTTTATGAGGTATGTACCAGATCTATAATCACATAGTGATAGTGTTGAGAAGGAGGCCTCCTTCTCAAACACTTGTAATCGGCCCATCTTTATGAAGGCACATGATTACATCTAAGTGTACACAAATCCTACCTTGCGTAGGACTGAATTCATCTTGCTACAGTAGATGGTATCATACAAACATTAGGCAAGTTAATCAACTTAAAAACATCACATATATATATAATCATATATATGTATATCATTTGTCATTTCTTTAGTTAGAAAAGCCCACCTGAATTGAAGCTACTTTAACTACACTTTTGCTTCTCGGCTTTTCCCTCAATTTACGGTCCCGCTCGAGCCTTCATTTAAGAATTTGGTTTTAATATAAGAGCGAGAAGAATTAAACAAAGAAATGAGCGATGCACTGCTGCCATAATACGAATTTTCTACTTCGACTCGGCTTTCTAAGTTTTCTCTCGGCAACGTAAAACTTAACTTTTCTAATACTTTTTCTACTTTACTTAACTCTTTAATCGATAACTAATCGATCACAACATCAGGAAACACTTAGAAACATAAAATCACATATTTCATCATTTAATCTCATACTTAAGCATATAAACACTTTATTAACATTTAAACTCATACTATTTACATCATTAAACACTTAAGCTTATCATATCATTCATAACATCATATCATAAAAAAAAAAAATAAACATTTCATTTCTTCATATAAGCATCTCATTAATCATTAAGCTCTTTCTTTATTTATTTTAGCATATATAAAAAAAAATGCTTAAGCTCTTTGATAACCTTTAAGCTTAACATTATATTATCAATATATGTCTTTGACATGTAAGCTCATTAATGACGTATCATTAATTCTTAAACTCATCATTAACGTATCATTAGGAAAAATTAGCTATCATTTTAACTTTTGAGTTTACGGAAGAAACAACTGAAAACAAGTTGAGCAAAGATCAGCTGGATAAATCAAGCTGACTGGAAAATCAAAGCTAGCTGGAAAAAACTGAGTTATCTGACCAAGCGAATTGGAAAAAGCGGGATTATCTGAGCCAAACTAAATGGAAAAAGCAGAACTGTTGAAAAAGCGAATGGGCTAAATCGAAAGTGGCTAGAGAAAAGCCAATAAAAAAATCGGCTTGGAAAAATGGCTAAAATTGGAAAATCGAGTATGGACCAATTAGTTAATCCAGTAGCCAGGTCATTAGGTAAATCAAATGGCCAGGTCATTGGGTAAATCCAACTGACTGGGTTCAATGATAATTCCAATCGAAGGTCAATTGCGTAAATTCAATGGCCAAGTCAGTGAGTAAATCCAAGTAAGTTCAATTGAGTAATTCCAGATTGAATCAGTAGAATCCAACATGAGTTCATTTGGTAATTCAAATGGCTAAGATCATTGGGATCGAGTTCAGTGAGTTATTCAATGGCCCAGGTCCAAATTTGAGTTAATCAAGCTGGCTGGATCCAACTGTGTTAATCAAGCATTTGAGTCCAAATGACTTAAGCTAGCAATTAAACTCCAGAAACTCTAAATTTCAAAACTTTGTATTAAAATTCCGAAAAATTCTACGTCACTTAATTTTTAACGTAGATTCCATTTCTATCATTATTTTCTTCATTAAAAATCAAATACATGGCTTTATTGTACATATATATTTCGGTCCTTTTGATAAATTAAGAATTTAAAATCCAAATTTCATTCTAATCACTTCCAATCATGTTAATTTAAATTATAAACCTCAATTATAACATAATTACTTAAAAATTCATTCTAAGCTTATTTCAACTTCATAAACATTAATCCATCATCAATTTCATCATAGGATCAAAGGATCAAAAACTCCTAAATTTAAGCTACATTTCGAAAAATAATAGAAAATTAGGTTTAGGGTTCTTCATGCTTAATTTAATCATACCAATGATCATCTAGACATCATATAAGCATCATACTATCATATCAAGATCATTCAACCATTTCTTAATTTCTTCCAAAAATGATCGATCGTATATATATATATATGAGCTAGGGTTTCTCATGCATCATTTAAATTCATAATTGATCATCTAATCATGATATAAACATTTTATAAACATCATACTAAGATATGAACATCATCCAATTACTTCCACACTTTTTTCTAATTTTCGAAAATATATACATATATATATATAGAAAAGATTTCCACCATGGAAAGAAAACTAAGAACTTGGAAGAACATAGATCCAACCTTGATTATAGATTTAAGGATGAATTGATCTTGCTTCTTGAGCTCAAAGATTGATCATCAATGGAGTGTGTGCATGTGTGTGTATGTATCGAGAGAGAAGAGATGATCGAGAGGGAGAGAGAGAGAGGCTGTTTGTTCTTTGTTGTTTGTTGTGTGTGTGCGTGTGGTGAGAGATGAGAGAAATGAGTGAAATAGCTATACATATATTAGTTATAACCCTAGGTTTAGATGTATAGGATAGCTTATTATAAAATTAAAACTTAATAGCTAAGTTTTGGTTAATTCATTTAATTAGTTATTAATTCAATTAATTAATAACTAATTAATCTTCTAATAATTCTCTAATTTCTCAACACAGTAATTAAGTTTAAGGTTTCACGAACCTTAGATAAAAATTTCACAGAAAGAATCGGAGATTCGAAATATTTTCAAATCGACCGAAACTAAATTTTTAAGCGATAAATTACGTAAAATTTCACGTAATCAAATTAAATTCTTCTTTCAGTCAATTTATGACTAAACATTTATCATTTATTGATAAATGTAAAAACTTCTTCGTTTCGGATTAACCGAGACGATCATTCTTAATTAAAACTCATTTTTCCGGTAGAATATATCTGCCGGATAAATGTTCTGAACGAAAATTTTTCTTTTACTGAAATCTTATCTTTCTTACTAATTTAATAAATCTTAATACTCAAGAAAGACGAAATACTACATTAATGAATTAAACATTATGCATATAATTATTAATTTAAATTGATTATTAAATCCATTAATCAATCAAACGTTAATCAGTTAATAATAACGGCTTTAATTAAAAAGCTCTTGAACTATAAAAAAATTATTAGAGTTTCTCCAACTCCAATATAAGCTTTCTCTAAAAAAATTTATGGAAATAAAATCCGAAAATAAAATAAATTGCCGAAACTTATTTTCTTTCTAAGTTCTCACAACTTAATTCTTTTAGACGAGCTCTTAATTAATTACTAAGATTGGTTATGAAAAAGCGGGGTACTACAGGGTAAGCCCTACTCAAGTGGTGAGCAAAAAGGGGGGCATGACGGTTACAAAAGATGAGAAGAATGAGTTAATTGCTACAAGGATAATGAGTGGTTGGAGGGTTTGCATTGATTATAGGATGTTGAATGCCGCTACCCGCAAGGATCATTTTCTCCTCCCGTTTATTGATCAAATTTTGGATAGGCTTGCCGGGTTCAAATTCTATTGCTTCCTTGATGGCTACTCGGGGTATAACCAAATCATGATTGCACCCGAAGATCAAGAAAAAACCGCTTTCACATGCCCGTATGGAATCTTTGCATTCCGGTTCATGTCATTTGGCTTGTGCAATGCTCCCGCCACCTTCCAAAGTTGTATGATGGCTATCTTTGACGGGTTGATTGAAAAGGTTATGGAGGTTTTTATGGATGACTTCTCCGTATTTGGGAATTCTTTTGATCATTGCCTACATAATCTATCCTTGGTCTTGAAAAGGTGTGAAGAAACCAACCTAGTGTTAAATTGGGAGAAATGCCATTTCATGGTGAGAGAAGGTGTGGTGCTCGGGCACAAGGTTTCTAATGCCGGATTGGAAGTGGATAAAGCCAAGGTTGTAGCCATTGAGAAGTTGCCACCTCCGTCCAATAAGAAGGCCGTTAGAAGTTTCCTTGGTCACGCCGGTTTTTATAGACGATTCATCAAGGACTTCTCCAAGATTTCTAAGCCCTTGTGCCATTTGCTTGAAAAAGATGCTATCTTTGATTTTAATGAAGAATGCTTGAAGGCTTTTGAGCATTTGAAGAAGGCACTTGTGATTGCTCCCGTTTTGATATCTCCGGATTGGTCTCAACCGTTTGAGCTCATGTGTGATGCAAGTGATATAGCCGTCGGGGCCGTCTTGGGTCAAAAGCGAGATAAAATTTTTCGGGTGATCTACTATGCTAGTAGAACCCTCGACAAAGCCCAAGCCAACTATACCACCACCGAGAAGGAAATGCTAGCGGTGGTGTATGCCTTTGATAAGTTCCGGTCTTATTTGATTGGAACCAAATCAATAGTTCACACCGATCATGCCGCCATCCGTTATCTCTTTGACAAGAAAGATGCAAAGCCAAGACTAATCCGGTGGATTCTACTCCTTCAAGAATTTGATATTGAAATCCGGGATCGAAAGGGATGTGAAAATGTGGTAGCCGACCACCTTTCAAGAATTGAAAATCCGGTTGAAGGGGAGGAGCTTGGAGTCCCAATTAACGAGAGCTTTCCGGATGAACAACTCTTTCAAGTGCAAGCAAATGTTCCTTGGTATGCGGATTTTATAAACTATCTTGTTGCCAATGTTCCCCCGCCATCCGACTTGCCCTTGTATCAAAGGAAAAAGTTCTACCACGATGTGAAATTCTATTTTTGGGAGGAGCCCTATTTATATAGAAGATGCGCCGACATGGTTATCCGACGGTGCGTGCCTCAAGAAGAATGGAGCCGATCATGAAGCAATGTCACTCTTCACTAAGTGGTGGACACTTTGGAGCTCACCGAACGGCAATGAAGGTACTTCAATGTGGTTTTTATTGGCCTACAATTTATAAAGATTGCTATGCTTTTGTGAGTTGTTGCGATAGATGCCAAAGGACGGGGGGAATTTCTAAAAGGCATGAGATGCCCTTGACGAGTATTGTGGAGGTTGAATTGTTCGATGTTTGGGGCATTGATTTTATGGGGCCTTTTCCCGTTTCTTGTGGATTTCAATACATATTATTGGCGGTTGAATATGTTTCTAGATGGGTGGAGGCAATTCCTACTCAAACAAATGATGCCAAGGTTGTATTGAAATTTGTACAAAAGAATATTTTGTCGAGGTATGGAGCACCCCGGCCCATAATAAGTGATGGGGGGAGCCACTTTTGCAATAGAAGGGTGAATGGTCTCTTGACCAAGTTTGGAGTGAAGCATAGAGTCACCACCGCCTACCACCCATAAGCTAACGGGAAAATCGAGCTTGCAAACCGGGAGATAAAACAAATTTTGGAGAAAACGGTGAATGGGAGCCGGAAGGATTGGGCGATGTTGCTTGACGAAGCTCTTTGGGCTTATAGGACGGCTTATAAGACTCCGCTTGGGATGTCCCCGTATCAATTAGTTTTTGGAAAGTCGTGCCATTTGCCCGTCGAATTGGAGCATAAGGCGTATTGGGCGATAAAAAAGATCAACTTTGATTTCAAGAAGGCGGGCCAAGCAAGAATTCTCCAACTCAATGAGTTGGATGAATTTAGGTGTGAGGCATTTGAGAATTCAAGCCTCTACAAGGAGAGAACAAAGAGATTCCATGATAAACTAATCAAGAAACGGGAGTTTGTACCCGGTGATGAAGTTCTTCTCTTTAATTCGCGTCTATCTCTCTTTCCGGGCAAGTTGAGATCAAAATGGTCGGGACCGTTCACTATCAAAAAGGTATTTGAGAATGGAGCCGTTGAATTAATGGGGCGTGATGGTAGCACTTTCATGGTCAACGGGCAACGTGTCAAGGCCTATTTCAAGCAAGGAAAAAAGGAGGAGGTGTTCGTCATCTACCATGATCAAGCATAGAGCCAACCAAGAAGACGTCGAGCTAACGACGTTAAACTTAGCGCTCGTTGGGAGGCACCCCAACAAGGTTAGATTTACTTTTTGCACTAATTTAACTTTTAGCTTTGTTTCTAGTTTGATCTTTACTTTATTTTATTTTCATTTTGAATATCTATATATATAAGTATTTGTCTATAAATATATATAATTATCTTGATAACTTTCTCTTATATATATTTTTCTAATTTTTGTAAATAATTTTACTTTTAATTCAGTTTTTAAAAAAAAAAAAAATTGGGCGCGAGTTGTGGGCACGGCCGCGCCGGCCCCACGTGAAATTCGGCATCGCGCGCGACCTGGGGCGAGACCGACCATGGGCACGGGACAAACCGCCGGGATGCATCCTGCGCCCTACTTCACATTTTTCCGCCTCCGCCGCGCGGTCTTTGGGCGCGCCGCGCGTGCTGAGCAGCAACTCCCCCCCTTTTTAATTTTTGAATCCCTCTCTCCCTCTTCACTTCTCAAACACGCACACACGCACAACTTTTATTTTTCTTCTTCTTTCTTCTTCAAATATCGACCTATCCATCTCCAACATCAAGGTATGTAATTTTTCCCCCCTAATTCTTGTTCTTTACATGATTTATGCTCTCTTTGACCGATTACATTGTTGAATTTTAAAGATTTGAGTGAACTTTGAACCTAGGCTATAAAATTCGAAATTTTTGGGCATGATTTTTTCTCTAATTTGATGTTATCCATTATGAATGTACATGCCTAGAAACATGGGTTCATGCTTAATTCTTCAATTTGTTGGCCAATTTGAGGGTATTGAAGCAAATTTTGAAATTATGCATATTAGGGCTAGAATTAGGGATTTTCGAAATTTTGCTCAAATTTGCCAAATTGATGCTTCTCATACCTTGATTGTGTGCTAATTGTGATGGGTTTGTGCTTAATTAATGAATTCCTTGAGCTTGATGCGAAGAAATTGTGAATTTTGCTTGAATTTTCAAATTTTGAATTTGTGAATTGGGGACTTTGAATTTTTGTGCTTAATTGTGTAAATTGGTGGTTGGATTGTGATAATATGATTAGAGTGGAGTTGGGAATGTTTGTTTTGCTTGGTGTGTGCTTCTAAATTTTAACTTGAAGTTGGGAGAGGAATTCTTGAAGAAATAAAGTAGGAAAAATTGCTTGTCTTGAGATTGAAAATAAAAATAAAAATAATGTGTTGAGCAATTGTTGCTATTTTATTATCTTGTTTGGTTGTTCTTAACAATTTAGGAAATTGGATAATCTTTTACCAACTTGTTATAACTTAGAGGGCGAATTTTTGAGCTTAGATGTTTATTATAATTGGGATATATTGTCTAAAGTCTCTCTATGTTGTAGCATGTTCTTATGCACCAATTATCCTATTTTCTTGATCATTGGGCACTTTTGAGCTTCAATGTAAATCCATGAAACAAGCATATGCATAACATTAGCATGGGGGTTGTGTATTGCTTAGTTTAATGGAAAATATAATAAATCTCTTTTTAATTGTTGCTTTTGTTTTTATTTATTTTTCTAGGAATGGCAACAAAGAAAGGAGGAAAGGGGAAAAATAAAGCGAGTAGCCCCTTCCAAGCCGAGCGTCAATGGAGATCGGCCGATCCCGAGAGCTATGATATCCATCTTCCTACTCGGGATGCTCTTGAACATTGGCAAACCTTGTTTGCGGCCAAGATGAAGCCTACACTCTACCCCAATGAAGATTGCATGCGAGCTTTGGGGATAAATGTCGACGTGTGGCGTCTCTTTGAGAGGGTTGGATGGACGTATTTCATGCAAGCTCGATGGCCTACATATGAGCCCCTTGTCCTTGAGGTTTTGAGCACCATGGTCATCCACAAGAGAAATCAACAAATTGTCAAGATGACCTTTCAAATGGGGAATGAGCAAAGGACACTTAGGCCGGATGAACTCAATGAAATCTTAAGGGTTTCTCTTGGGGGTGTCATGCAACCACCAGGTGATACGACACATAATGATATGTGGCTTGAGCTAACCACTGATGGCACTCCGTACGTCTCCAACGCCTCCAAGGCCACCGCCATCCGTAATCCGATTTTTTGCTACATAAACGAGTAATGGCCTCGGGACTATTCAACCGGGATAACAATGGAGGAGTGCTCCAGAAAGAGCTATTTGCCCTTCACTGCATGGCTACGAGCACAAATTTTAATGTTGGAGCTTATTTGATGGAAGTTTTTGAGCATCTACTCCGGCCGGTCTCGTTTATCGGCATTGGTGGTTTCATCACTCCTATTGCCGAGTATTTTGGTTTCGATCACAACTATGCGTACGTGAAAGGAAACATGGACCTCAGTTATTCGTTGATCAACAAGATGCAAATGGTCACTAATGATATGGACAACATCTTTCTCATGCAACGGGATGGCACCTACTTTCCATTACCACATCCCGGTCTCACCACCGTTAGTGACCCTACATCAAGAGAAAATTGAAAGATGGCAACTCCTGCACACGCGGCATTGCATGTGATTGATCCACAGACTCCACTCCCTCGCCCCGCTCCTCATTCCCCAACCGGCAACACCGATCGCCGGCGTACTAGGAAAGATGTTCATGAAGATGAAATTGCATCTTTGACCCACATGATGCATGAAATGCAGCGGACAAATGAGGCGAGGCACGTTGCAATGGAGGCCACCATGAGAGAGCATCGACAACAAAGTCATGATGAGTTCGTAATTTTGAGAGAGAATGGCCGAGTGATGCAAGAGCAATTGTCCCAAATGTTTCAGCTGCTACAACAAAGGAATGCTCAAGACTACCCGCCTCCTTGATTGGTGTCAGGTAGATAAGTGAACCACCTCTTCTCTTTTCAAACTTATTTGTCACCTTTGTGAGAAATAAGTTTGGGGGTGGGAGAAGCGTGGTTTGCTTATCTTTTATCGTTTATTTTGTTATTTATCTTTCTAGTGTTTCGTTTTAATTGTTGAACTTGGAGTTTGTAGTGTCTAGTTGAGTCATTTTTAAAGATGGTGTGGGTGAATTGTGACATGGTTAATGATGAAAATGGAAAAATTTGGTTTTGATTGAAATTATTGCTTATGTATTTTGATTGATTTGTTGGATATGCTTTGATGAAGCAAGTTTTGACCTCTTAGGTTGTGGATTAAATGAACCTATGTGAGATTTGAGCCTTTGACTATCCGTTGATTATAGTCTTTCTCGCTTCCTATGAGTGATTGTTTGAGCATGTATTTGTATCTCTAGAACTTGCCATAGTTCTTCCTTGAAAATGAGTAAATGTGCTCTAGATGTTGATATGATTAAAGGCCCTTTTTGTTAGTCAAAATTTCCCTCATTCTGGACCAAAATGCTAAAAGCGTGATCCTAATTTGCCCCTTTGAGCCTTTATCTTTTCTTTGATCTAGCCGAATTGGGGAAGGGTAGAACTTGTGATAATTTGTGAATTTAGGAAATGAGGAGTTGGTTAATAATTGAGGTTATCTTGCTCGAATTGTATTGAAGATGGCTAGCCCTTGTAAGCTCTTGAAAATGCTTGAAAAATGAGAAGAACAAAAATGTTCAAATTCTTGAGAATCGATGAAAAATGAAAAGAACATTAAAGGGTAGAAATAACAAGAAAAAGAGAAGTAAAAGAGTGAGTGTGATTTGTGGTTGTTGTGAAAAATTTGGCATTTGTGATTGTTGAGAGTTGATATTGTTAGATTACTTGGGAAGTCACTTTGCCTAAAACTCACTCACCCACCAAAGAGCCTCATTACAACCTTTTGAAAGCCCTTTTTGATCTTTATCTTGGAGCACATTGAGCAATAGATAGGCTAGACGAATAGCAAGCCTATGGTAGAACTTATGCATGTCATCAAATTGAGTGAAAACACGTCCCATTTATACACTTGAGCGTTGAGTGTTTCATTTTAAGCCTTTGTGTGAGAATCCGAAATCCCTAAGAGGTTGAGTACACTACAAGAAAATTGACCTATTGCAACACATGCGCATGCGACATTACATATAAATGTCGTAAAATTACCACACTTATACTTTTAGTGTCTTATATTTGCATCATTAATGCATCACCTAACTAATGTCTCACGATTTTGTGACACAGATGCGACATTTATATTTGCGCCTCTCAATTACGACAATATATTTGCGACACCAGAATAAATTGTCATAATTATGCAACACATTTGGAATAATGTTGCATGCAGTGTAGTATGTATGCGTCATCTAATTATTGTGTCACAATTTTGTGACACAAATGCGACGTTTATTTTTTTGTCTCTAAATTGTGACGATATATTTGCGACACTTGATTGGAATGTCATTATTATATAACATATATGGATAATGTTGCATTAAGTGTTGTATATATGTGTCAATCGTGCTTCATCTAATAATTGTGTTACAATTTTGTGACACAAATGTGACATTTATTTTTATGTCCCTGAATTGTGACAATATATTTACGACACTTGATTGAAATGTCATTAGTATACAACATATATGGAATAACGTTGCATAAAGTGTTGTATATCTGCATCAATTGTGTGCCATCTAAATATTATGTCACAATTTTGTGACATAAATGCGACATTTATTTTTAATGTCTCTCAGTTATGATAATTTATAAAAATATTTATAAAAATTAAGTTTATTTTTATGCATCGGTCAAATTAACAATTGGTTTAGAATTTATAAAAAATTACAACGAAACTTCTTAAACCAATGTTTCTAAAATCGAACCAAAGGTAGAAATTGTGAGGCTCCAGGTCATGGTTCAACTGGTGCTACCGGACGAACCATTTAATAAATAAATAAATATATAATAAATATAAAAATATCCGTAACTTAAAAGTTGTAAGATAAAAGGTCATAAATATGCAACATTTATAGTATTATTGGATTTTTTAATAAAATTAATATACATTATATTTATTGGGAATAAATATATAATAATATATATATATACATATATATAATATAAGAATAGTTGATAATCGAAGAGAAAGCGCTAAGATTAGATATATCTATTAATCACATCTCATAATTAACTTTCCCTCTATTTAATTAATTTCTTCTATTACACATATTAAAATAATAATAATTTCGGAATACATTCTTATAAATCCTTATTTTATACATTCTTAATTCATATATAATATTTGTAGTATCCCGCCTTTCTTAAGTAATTAAAATAATTAATCTTCTGAGAAAGACAAGAATTTTAGTAAAATAAAGATTTTCTTTCCGAAAATTTTACCCGACAGATATATTCTACTGGAAAAATGAGTTTTAATTAATTTTTATCGTCTCGGTTAATCCGAAACGAAGAAGTTTTTATATTTATCAATAGATGATAAATGTTTAGTCATTAATTGACTGAAAGAAGAATTTAATTTAATTACGTGAAATTTTACGTAATTTATCGTTTAAAAATTTAGTTTCGGTCGATTTGAAAATGCTTCGAATCTCCGATTCTTTCTGTGAGATTTTTATCTAAGGTTCGTGAAACCTTAATCTTAATTACTGTGTTGAGAAATTAGAGAGTTATTAGAAGATTAATTAATTATTAATTAATTGAATTAATAATTAATTAAATAAATTAACCAAACTTAGCCATTAAGTTATAATTTAATAATAACCCTAGTCTACCCTAACCTATATGTAACATGCATATAATCTAACTCTCTCTCTCATTTCACACGCACACACACACACATAGCAGCCATCTCTTTTCTCTCTCTCAATCTCTCAATCTCTCGATCTCACTCTCAAACTCACACACTCACATCCAACTCCATTGTTGATCATCATCCAAGCTTCCAAGACTAAAGTCATCTTCTTAAAGTAGCTAAGTAAGATTTAATTTCATTTATTCCAAGCTCCTAATTCATGTTCATGGTGGAAGATCATATATATATATATGTGTCGAAATTTTGGGGAAAGAATTGATGAAGTGATTGGATGATGTTTATATATTAGCATGATGCTTATATTATGATTATATGATGAATTGTGTGATTAAATCAAGCATGAAGAACCCTAACCCTAGTTTTATTATTTTCGAAATTTTTGGAAGAAATGGTCAAGTTTTGATTCATGCATTGTTTGATGTTATGATCTTCATGAATTATGTTTAGAATATGATTATAAGATCAAACATGTAATTAGATTTAAGCATGAGAAACCCTAGATCATAATTGGAAATTTTCGAAAATGGGAGAAAATGAAGAACACTTGATGCATGAATTGTATGATTTATTTAATGATATAAATGAGTTTAGTTATGTATTTTAAGAATGTTTCATGTTGGAAGTAATTAAAAATTTCTAACCAATTTCATTTTGAGAAAATAATCGATTAGATAAGAATATAAATTAGGGTTTAATAATGTAATGTTATATGATGAGTCTGATGATTCAATTAAAGATATATGAGATTAATGAAGTATATTAGATCAAGAGATAATGAAACAAAAGCTTGATTAACCCTAGAAACCCTAGAAAATCAAATTAGGGTTCTTAAATTAGGGTTGGAAGATTAATACTTAATTGAATAAAATTAAATGAAGAAATGAATTTAAGATGATAATTAAGTATAATAGAAATTAAAAAGAAGAGAAAATAATTCTAGAAATCCTAAAATTAAAACTACCGAAAATTTAATAAATAAATAAAATATTAAATAAATTTTAATTAAGAAATTAATTGCATTTATAAACTTCTTAATAAAAATTAAGTGTTATATGAATTTCTAGAAATTTAATTCAAAATAATAAAGATTTTCTATTTTTGGATGATTTTCCCGATTTAAGAGTTTATATGATTAATTGAGATAATGTGTGTATTTAAAGTATAATTATGTTTGTTATAATTAAATAAAGGAATAAAATTAAATTGAGAATTTTCTGAATCCGTTAGACGGATTAAAATCGATTTAGTCAGTTGTGATGAATAGTAGTTTATAAATATTAATGTTGTATGAGATTTGATTGATGTTGATGCTTAATGAGGAATTAAGATAGATTAAGATAGATTAAGAGTGTTTTTGTAATACCCCGATTTTTCTAAACTTGCGTATAATTAATTTTATATAATTAATTACAATTTTTGCAGCCTTAAGTTATTTTAACCGAATACTCTTAAAGTTCAGAGTCGAGTATTAAAACGATTTACTTTTTCATTTCCATTTTTTTTCTAAAGTTTGATTATATTGTTGCCGTCATTAAGTAATAGGGAAATTAAGAAATTAATTTTGAATGTTTGAACCGTTTATATTTATAATTAATTATCGGCGATCAAATCCTTCGTAATAAAAGACTTAATAATCTTATATATGTTTTAGTGAGCCGACTTATATCTTTGTAACTTGGGCCGAACCTTTTCTTTTATTTATAGCCCAATGAGCTTAAATAAATTTAAGCCCATCTTGTTAAATAAATAAAAGCCCAAATTAAAGCCCAACCATGAAAAACTTTAAAAGCCTGTGAGGCCCTTAATCAACCAGAAATGCACCAAGTATTATCTTTTACAGCTGTGAATGTGCCGATGATAGGAGTAAATCTTCTCCAAAATCTTGTCAGTAATCTTGTGGTTAAGTTTGTAATACACGTCCATCACATTTACATTTGAATCATTACAGCAAATAAGATCAACCATTCCTCTTAAATATAACTTTCCTGAGTTAATTACTCTCTCATCACAAACAAATTACACCCAAGAAAAAGTAAAGGAAGAAGAAGCTGCGAGGAATTTCGATCACAAGATTCGGCATTTCAATTCATTCATAAACCATCCATCCGCTCATCAATCCAACCGGTAAGTTTATACAACTCAACATCTAATTGAATTTATGTGTACGAAAAACTCGTTTCCTTTTCTTAAAGAACTTCAAACCGAAATCATATAAAATAAGAGTATAACCTATTTTAATTTTTACCGGCAAAGCAATATTAACACAAGCATGATCATAACTCTCAAGAATCATCCATCTATGAACTAAGTGCAAGTCAACAAAGAAACCGAGTCCGGTATTCACAAAGCTGATTCTAGAAACAACATTTTGCCAAATAAGAAACTTTGAATAAAATTGTAGAACCTGCCTCTGCTTTACATTTCTGCTTTTCCTTCAAACTCGAATTATTGAGTCTTGGTTACGGTTTGTTGTCGAGTACGATGATAAGGCCGAGTCGGAATAGTTTGGACATCGACGCCGACGACGAAAGTCATTCTGGGCAGCCGCTCGTTTTGCCAATATGAAGACGGCAGTGGTGGTTTTCCCAACTGTCCGTTTAGCCAAGGAAGCGGCGGTGCTGGTAGAAGTCGGCGACGACGACGGCGAAAGAACGGCAACCACTGCCGGTTTTAAAAGAAAAGAGAGAATTAAAATTTAAAATTAAAATTAAAATCTTAAAATCTGAAATTAACAATTAAATAAGAAATAAGAGGATAAAAGGCAGAGAGTTTACCATGGTAGTGGTGACGCGCCACGACGACGACGATGGAACGGAGGCGGCGAACGGTGAGATTCGTCGGAGGAGACGCGGCGGTCGTGCTCTTCTTGTTGCCGTCGGATAGAGATAGAAAGAGACCAAGAAGTGAGAAAGATAAGAGAGAGGAGGAGGAGGCGGCGGCGGCGGTGAGAAGCTACGGCGAAGCCCGCCGGAAAAAGGAGGAGACGACGGCGGTGGTGCTCGCTACTTGTTGTTGATTTCTAAGAGAGAGAGAGAGGCTGGTGAAATTGAGAGTTTAATTCCTGGATTAAGTCGATTTGGAATTACCAATTTGGACTCGGCCAATTTGGATTAACTCACTGGACCCGATCACTGAATTACCCAATTTGACTCAACAATTGGATTAACTCAGACCCCACAATGGATTAACTCATTGGGTCCAAATGCATTTTTCCACAAATTTCCGTTTTTCTAGCGATTTTCCAACTAACTCGGTTTTCCGGCTAGCTTGATTTTCCGAACGGCTTGTTTTATCCGGTGATTTATGATCAACTTGTTTTCAGTTGTTTCTTTCGTAAACTCAAAAGTATATATTAAAGATTAATCAAGTTATCAAGTCTGTTATCGTATGGTTTCCCTCTCGATCTTTTTCTAAGATTTGATTATTTACGATTAAAGGAGGACATCATACATAGAAGAAAGGACGGAAGATTGAAGCTGGGTTTCCGTTCTGTAAACCATTAAGGTGGGCTTTTCTATTATACAAATAAAATGTGGATATTCAGTTTACTGAATAACTTGAGCTTCTGTTTTTCTTATCGCTTTAAAAAAATCATGTTTTAAAGTGATTATCTTGGCATAAAAGAATTTGTTTTGTGAGTTCTATTATGCCTATCTGAGTTGGTTCGCCAACTAGTAATCGATCGGATTCTGAGTTAGCCAAGAGGGTGCTTTCCAGAATTAGTGTACACGGTAGCCGGAGTGTGTGGTACTCTGTTGAGGAGTAGCCAGCCACGGTGAGAAGCGACCGCGGAAGAGTGCATTCTTCCCCGGCGTTATTCAGATTTGGTCATATTGAATTAAAAGTAAGAAAATGCTTGCAAGCGATTATGAAAAGAAATTTTAGTAAGCACGGGCCTTTAATGAAAAACCCCGTTGTGTTACTGTTGAAATGCCTGATAAAACCATTAAATCTATTATATGTTTTTGGCATGTGTTCACTAAGTACTTTGTACTTAGCCCTGTATATGTTTTTAAATATGCAGGTTGAGTGACGGGTGACGGCGGGAGTTGAGTACGTGGTTGTAAATCCTTAATAAAGCTAGTCGAGCCTCGATTTCACATCTTCATATGTGGAGTCAATCTACGTTCTTTTTCCGCTGCAAACACTCTAATATGTTATAACACTTTTTGTTTAAGTATTTTGTACTTGAAACTTGAAACGACTTGTTAGTTCTATTTGAGAAATCCTTCGAGATTGTCTCGCGTTATATAATCAAAGTTTACTTCTATGTATTTCCTTGATGATTCAAGATTTATCCCTCAGTTATTCATTAATCCCCTTTCTTCCCCGCTTCTAAATTCCAACCCCTAGTCATACCCCGGCTTAGCCGTCCTTCGGGATTTGGGGCTGTGACAGAGTGGTATCAGAGCGTTTCGTTTGCTCTGAGCCTGAGTCTTCTTTTGAGTAAAAGTTTAGTTCGAACCACTAAACTTGAGAAACTAGTCACGAACTCAACACCCCGTTACGCCGGCTCAACCAATAATAAGGTAAGAAATTTTAAAAGTTCTCGTTCTTTGCAAAAGTTTAAAAACATCTTGAAAATATGTTTTAAATATTATTCTAAGCTTGAATTTAATGCTAGAATTTATCTCCTTGGAATTATATGATTTATAGTTTCCGTTTTCAAGAGCATGTCGGATTGAGAACTTAGAAAAATTTTTCTAAGGCATTTTCCCGATTTTTGAGAACTTAGACTTTTAAGAAGTGTTGGTTTCAAAGCAATAAAGAAGAACTCAATCAACGAAGAAATGAAGAAGTAAAGAGAAACGAAAGCAAAAGAGAACGAATGTCACTTGCGTATAAGTGATATGAGCACAGTCATCTTCATTGAAGTTCATTATTCGACGGAACTTCAAGTTGACTTTGCTTTCCATTATAGAGAACCGTTTAGATTTTGCTGGTCGAATCTAGTTAAGTAAAGTTTAGTTGAGTTCTTCCTTTATTAGAGTTAAGAAACCTCTAAGTATAGAGTTATAAAATTTGGGAATTTTTTTTATTTTATTTTTGGATTTATATGCAATTTTGAGATAATTGCTAAGTGCTTAAGTTAAGTGGTGCTATTTATTGCTTAAGTTGTTTTTGTTTAATACACAGTTTATTCTTTAAGTGCTTTAAGAATCCCTTAAGTTGTGTTAGTTTTTATCCTACCAGTTACTGATTTGTGTTTTGCAAATTCTTCTCTTAGGATGAGTACGGAGTGCTTCTCGAGCTTCTTCAGCAACCGGTTCAAGCCTCCCGTTAGGCCTGAGGTACTATTAAGGCTGTACCATGACTTCATCCCACGCTCGGGTTGTGACTTTGGACAGTATGTTATAGACTTTCTACACTACTGGAAACCTGTTAAGCAACTTGGAGTGGACGATAGACAAGCTATGGTGGACTGTATCGCCATGATGCCCCAGAAATGGAAGGGATGGGCGCAAAAACAGTCATGGTTTTTCCTTGTCTTGGTGGGGGCTAACACGGAACCTACAGGTGACTTTTGTCTGTTTGCATCCGCTTTGTTGAGACAGTTTGTCACAGTGGGTAGTTGTCCAAGAGTTGAATTTGAGGAGCACGCTTCGTACCGTCGACTGAATGACCTAGTACCGGTGACTGACTTTCTTCCTGGAGTTCTACCAGAGGAGCGGGGTCGACTACTGACCTACCCTTTCTTGGGGTTAGACAGGCCGACGAGTTTGCAGCTGGACCTTCTGCGGTCCCACTTGACTATGGATTTCTTGAAGATATCACCTCCTCGTACCCTGCACACCTAACCCAGCCCTTAACTGCAGTGGACCTTACTGAGCTCCCATACCCTGTCTTTTTAGACGAGCCGATGGCTACTGTCGGCCGGGCTAGCCTTCTTGAGGAGATGGCAGCACCGCAGTTGTACTTGGGGCCCGAGCGGTAGCACCGGCCGAGCCACACCAGGGAGTAGCAGAGCTGGCAATACCGGATCAGCACCTGCCCGATGCCGAGGTCGAAGGGACCTTGGGAGCTTGATTTCGGCGTAGAGCTAGAGGAGGAAGAGGACCCGAGGAGTTTCCTTGGTGGTTGGAGCCCGGCGAGGGCGAGTGAGGAGAATCTTGCGGCGTCTCGAGTCAGACATGGACCCGTCTAGGGCCAGTTAGCTGTGGGAATTAGTTTTTGCTTTTGTAAATAGATCTGGAATGTGTTAGACTTCTTTTGGTGTAAATAGTCGGGAGTTAATGTAAATATAATCCCGAGTCTAGCATCTTTTCCCTGTTGTTGACGGCAATGCATCTTGTTAAAGCATCCCGTCTTTTAAATTTCTAGAAGCATATTATAGATAGGCAGATAGCCTAGTCTGGACGAGATAAAGTCTAGATCTTTTGGATGTAAGACCTCGTGGAGGCAAATTTTGGTTATTCCAATATATATATATATGACCCCATGTGAGGGCTTTTACTCTTATGTTGCAATCTTCTTATATTCTGTTTTTATGTTTGTCAACTTGAGAAGTTGTACAATCGAAATCCATTTATCTTTGTTCAAGTAATGATTGCCAATCTGTTTAAAGTTGTCATCGAGTATGCCAGTTTGATAAGTTATGTTCTAATAAGTTTCTTTCTAAATCTCAGAATATCTTCAAAATGGAAGCTGAAAATGAAGGAGGAAGAAGAGGACGTGGGAGAGGTAGAGGAAGAGGTAGGGGTAGGGGTAGACCTCGAAGAGAAGATCGAAGGGAGCGTCAGGAAGTCCCACCACCACCTCCACCTCCACCACCACATCGCCGTGATATCGAGGATCTATTCCTCAAAAGAAATCCACCTATTTTCAATGGATCTGGAAACCCGAGTGATGCTGAGCTTTGGGTAAGAGCTATTGAAAGAATTTTCCAGCTTCTCAGATGTGCGATGAGGAGCGTCTTTCTTGCATAGCCTTTCAACTCATTGGACACTGTGACACGGTGGGAGGCTCGCAAGAAAATCATTCCGAGAGGAGCGTACGCTCGGTATACCGGAATGAATTCAAAGAGGCACTGTTTGACAAATACGTGCCAAAGACTTATAGAGCAAAGAAGGAATCTGAGTTCTATAATTTGAAACAAGGAAAGATGTCTGTGACGGAATATGATGGAATATTCTGTGAATTGGCAAGATATGCACCGGATCAAGTTGATACGGATGAGAAAATGGCAAAGAAGTTCCGTTCTGGACTAAGACACGAGATTGGAGTGTCGTTAGCTAGTCATGGAGGGCTGAGCTACACGAGTCACTAGAGAGAGCTCTAGAGATGGAGGCAGTAATGCCGGAAGAAAGACGAGCTCCAGTATCCGTGCCGGTACAAGCTCAAGCTCAGACTCAGAACCATTTCAACAATAACTACAAGGGCAAGAGAAAATGGGAAGGCGGAAATAACAGTGGTTACTATCAACACAACAACCGTCAGGGTAATCAGGGTGGTAATCAACGTGGCTTTCAACGGCTAATCGGAATAGCAATCGAACAATAACAACCTTGGCAAGAGGCCATGGCAAGGAAACAACCAGTCAGGGCAATGGCAAGGGCGGCAGAATGCTCCGAATCAAGGAGGCAACGGTCAGGGAAAGGTTGTAATCCCTACTTGCCGTAAGTGTAATAGGGTACATTTCGGCGTCTGTCAGGTGGGCACCGAAAACTGTTTTAAGCTGCGGCCAAAAGGGTCACATGAAGAGAGAGTGCCCGAGACCACCCCAAGCACTTAGGCCGAACCAATATGGTCAACCCCAACCTCTGAGGGCTATACAGGCGCAGCCGCAACCTCAACAACAGCCACAACAGCGGAATGCTAGGGCCTTTGCCATCGAACAAAAGCCGCCAATTAAGAACAAAGGAAATTTGGCAGGTATGGGCAAACTTCTTAACTTTCCTGTAATTATTTTGTTCGATACCGGGGCATCACACTCTTTTATTTCTAGTTCTTGTGTTGATAATTTAGATATCATACCAGAACGAGCTAGTCATAAAATGAGAGTAACTACACCATCCGGAGAGATCACAACCACTTCACTTGTTTGCTCTAACCTAGAATTGGAACTAGGAACTTTTAAGGTTATAGCTAACAATTTGAATGTCATGGTAATGCGGGACGTAGATATAATCCTAGGAATGGATTGGTTAGCTGAGAACTATGCTACGATTCTCTGTAATGAGAGAAAAATTTCTTTTCAATTACCCGGAGAAGAGCCTACAGAATTTCACGGAATTACAATGGGTAGGAGAGTGCCAGTTATCTCTGCCCTTCAAGCTAAGAAGATGATGAAAAAGAAGAGCATCGAGCTTTCCTTGTTTACCTGAACGGGGAAGCTGGAGTCGAAAAGACCATAGGAGATGTGGCGATCGTCAGAGAATTCGAGGATGTATTTCCAGAAATACTACCAGGACTGCCACAAAATCGACAAGTGGACTTCAACATTGACCTGGAGCCCGGGTCAGCCCCAGTGTCGAAAGCACCATACAGAATGGCACCGAAGGAATTACAAGAACTCAAGATACAACTACAAGAGTTGTTGGATCTTGGTTTTATTAGACCAAGTGTTTCACCATGGGGAGCCCCTGTACTATTTGTAAAGAAAAAGGACGGCACAATGAGGATGTGCATAGATTATCGAGAGTTGAACAAGATAACCCTCAAGAATAAATATCCTTTACCAAGGATAGATGACTTGTTTGATCAACTCAAGGGAGCATGTGTGTTTTCAAAAATAGACCTTAGGTCTGGGTATCATCAATTGAAAATCAAACCAGAAGATATACCCAAGACGGCTTTCCGAACACGATATGGCCACTACGAGTTCTTAGTTATGCCATTCGGATTGACTAATGCTCCTGCAGTATTCATGGATCTCATGAATAGAGTTTTTCACCCATACTTAGACAAGTTCGTCTTAGTATTTATTGACGACATTCTCATTTATTCCAAAAATGAGAAAGAGCACGAAGAACACTTGAGAATAGTGTTGGAAACTTTGAGAACTGAGAAACTATATGCCAAGTTCAGTAAGTGCGAGTTTTGGCTGAGTGAAGTGATGTTTCTTGGGCACATTGTGTCGGCGGGAGGTATCAAGGTGGACCTCGCTAAAGTGGAAGCGGTACGTGACGGAAGTCACCAACCAACCCTAATGAGATTAGGAGCTTTTTAGGTCTAGCCGGATACTATAGAAGATTCATTGAAGGATTTTCTAAGATAGCTAGACCTATGACACAATTACTGAAGAAAGGAATCAAATATAAGTGGACGGACGAGTGTGAGGCAAATTTCCAAGAACTAAAAGACAAGTTGACTACGGCACCAGTTTTGGCTCTCCCAGAAGCAAATAAAGAATATGTGGTGTATACGAGATGCTTCTAAAAATGGACTAGGTTGTGTCTTGATGCAAGATGGAAAAGTGATAGCCTATGCATCACGACAACTTAGGCCACATGAAGTCAATTACCCCACACATGATGCGGAATTAGCGGCCGTTGTGCATTCGTTAAAAATCCGGAGACATCACCTATATGGAGTTAGGGTTGAGATTTTTACGGATCATAAGAGTCTAAAATACTTTTTCGAGCAAAAAGAATTGAATATGAGACAAAGAAGATGGCTCGAATTAGTAAAGGATTATGACCGTGGTATCAATTACCATCCGAGGCAAAGCTAATGTTGTAGCAGATGCTTTGAGTCGCAAGACTCCAACACTCTTAGCTTGTTTCCTTACCGAAGAAGGAGAACTCATTCAAGACTTTGAGAGAATGAGTTTGGAGGTGATCAATTCACCAGAAACAATAACTAGTCGTGTTGCAACCCTAGTGGCTATACCAGACTTGCGAGAAAGAATAATAAGTGCTCAGAGGAAAGATGAGGTGTTTGAGAAACTACGTCCGAAGGTGAGATCGGGTAACCACAGCGGTTACTGCGGAAGCAACAGATAATGCAATCGAGTTCGATGGAAGACTTTGTATTCCTCATGATGACGAGCTAAAAATGACATCATGAGTGAATCTCATGATACACCTTACACTGCTCATCCGGGAAGTACGAAGATGTATCAGGACTTAAAGAGAAAGTTCTGGTGGGACGGCTTAAAGCGAGATGTAGCCTCCTTCGTTGAACGATGTCTGGCTTGTCAGCAAGTAAAAGCCTTACACCAACGACCTTATGGAAAGTTACAACCGTTGGATATTCCAACATGGAAGTGGGAAGGTATAACAATGGATTTTGTGACCGGTCTGCCGAAGTCAAAAAGAGGAAACACTGCAATATGGGTTGTAGTAGACCGTCTCACAAAGTCAGCTCATTTTATACCAATTCCGATTACCTATGGATCGGAGAAATTAGCCCAATTATATGTCCGTGAGATCGTACGTCTGCACGGAGTACCAACGTCGATAACATCAGATAGAGATTCAAAATTCACCTCAAGATTTTGGATCAGCTTGCAAAAAGAATTGGGTACCAAACTCAATTTCAGCACAGCTTTTCACCCTCAAACAGACGGTCAGTCTGAAAGAACAATCCAAACACTAGAAGACATGTTGAGAACTGTGGTGTTGGATCAAGGTGGGAGCTGGGAAAATGTTTTGCCACTAATCGAATTTGCTTATAATAACAATTATCAAGCAACAATAGGCATGGCTCCATATGAAGCATTGTATGGAAAGAAATGTAGATCACCGCTTTATTGGGATGAAGTAGGTGAAAGGAAAAATCTGGGGCCGCATTCGGTCGGTGAAATGATAGAGATCATTCGACAGATCCGACTGAGAATAAAGGAAGCCCAAAGTCGACAGAAATCTTATGCCGACGTACGTCGATCTGAGTTATCATTCGAAATTGGGGATAAGGTTTTCCTCAAGGTTTCTCCGTCTAAGGGAATTATTAGGTTTGGCGTGAAGGGTAAGCTTAGACCCGCATTTATTGGACCTTTTGAGATTTTGGAAAAGATAGGACTCGTTGCTTATAGATTGGCTTTACCGCCAAGTCTAGGGAGTGTTCATAATGTTTTCCATGTCTCTCAATTAAGAAAATACGTGTTCGATCCTAAACACGTGGTTCGCCACAAGACATTATTCTTAGTCCGGATTTGAGCTATGAAGAAAGACCGCAAGCTATTTTGGACCGAAAGGTACAAGAACTCCGAACTAAGACGATATCGCTTGTAAAAATTTTATGGAATCACCACGGGCGGGAAGAAGCTACGTGGGAACTCGAAGAAAAGATGCTTTGGAAAAATACCACGAGCTTTTCGAAGAAGGTATACAAATTTCGGGACGAAATTTCTTGTTAGAGGGGTAGGATGTAATACCCCGATTTTTCTAAACTTGCGTATAATTAATTTTATATAATTAATTACAATTTTTGCAGCCTTAAGTTATTTTAACCGAATACTCTTAAAGTTCGCAGTCGAGTATTAAAACGATTTACTTTTTCATTTCCATTTTTTTCTAAAGTTTGATTATATTGTTGCCGTCATTAAGTAATAGGGAAATTAAGAAATTAATTTTGAATGTTTGAACCGTTTATATTTATAATTAATTATCGGCGATCAAATCCTTCGTAATAAAAGACTTAATAATCTTATATATGTTTTAGTGAGCCGACTTATATCTTTGTAACTTGGGCCGAACCTTTTCTTTTATTTATAGCCCAATGAGCTTAAATAAATTTAAGCCCATCTTGTTAAATAAATAAAAGCCCAAATTAAAGCCCAACCATGAAAAACTTTAAAAGCCTGTGAGGCCCTTAATCAACCAGAAATGCACCAAGTATTATCTTTTACAGCTGTGAATGTGCCGATGATAGGAGTAAATCTTCTCCAAAATCTTGTCAGTAATCTTGTGGTTAAGTTTGTAATACACGTCCATCACATTTACATTTGAATCATTACAGCAAATAAGATCAACCATTCCTCTTAAATATAACTTTCCTGAGTTAATTACTCTCTCATCACAAACAAATTACACCCAAGAAAAAAATAAAGGAAGAAGAAGCTCTGCAGGGGAATTTCAGTCACAAGATTCAGCATTTCAATTCATTCATAAACCATCCATCCGCTCATCAATCCAACCAGTAAGTTTATACAACTCAACATCTAATTTATGTGTACGAAAAACTCTGTTTCCTTTTCTTAAAGAACTTCAAACCGAAATCATATAAAATAAGAGTATAACCTATTTTAATTTTTACCAGCAAAGCAATATTAACACAAGCATGATCATAACTCAAGAATCATCCATCTATGAACTAAGTGCAAGTCAACAAAGAAACCAGAGTCCAGTATTCACAAAACTGATTCTAGAAACACTGTTTTGCCAAATAAGAAACTTTGAATAAAATTGTAGAACCTGCCTCTGCTTTACATTTCTGCTTTTCCTTCAAACTCGAATTATTGAGTCTTGGTTACGGTTTGTTGTCGAGTCCGATGATAAGGCCGAGTCGGAATAGTTTGGACATCGACGCCGACGACGAAAGTCATTCTGGGCAGCCGCTCGTTTTGCCAATATGAAGACGGCAGTGGTGGTTTTCCCAACTGTCCGTTTAGCCAAGGAAGCGGCGGTGCTGGTAGAAGCCGGCGACGACGACGGCGAAAGAACGGCAACCACTGCCGGTTTTAAAAGAAAAGAGAGAATTAAAATTTAAAATTAAAATTAAAATCTTAAAATCTGAAATTAACAATTAAATAAGAAATAAGAGGATAAAAGGCAGAGAGTTTACCATGGTAGTGGTGACGCGCCACGACGACGACGATGGAACGGAGGCGGCGAACGGTGAAGTTCGTCGGAGGAGACGCAGCGGTCGTGCTACTGCTGTTGCCGTCGGATAGAGATAGAAAGAGACCAAGAAGTGAGAAAGATAAGAGAGAGGAGGAGGAGGCGGCGGCGGCAGTGAGAAGCTACGGCGAAGCCCCGCCGGAAAAAGGAGGGAGACGACGGCAGTGGTGCTCTGCTACTGTTGTTGATTTCTAAGAGAGAGAGAGAGAGCTGGTGAAATTGAGAGTTTAATTCCTGGATTAAGTCAGCTGGAATTACCCAGCTGGACTCAGCCAGCTGGATTAACTCAGCTGGACCACATTGGAATTACCCTGGACTCGACTGGATTAACTCGGTGGACCCGATCAGTTTGGATTAACTCGGTAGGTCCAGCCATTCTGTTTTCCGGCCAAACGTTTTTCTAGCCAGCTCAGTTTTCCAACTAACTCAGTTTTTCCAGCTAGCTTGATTTTCCAGACAACTTGTTTTATCCAGCTGATTTATGATCAACTTGTTTTCAGTTGTTTCTTTCGTAAACTCAAAAGTATATATTAAAGATTAATCAAGTTATCAAGTCTGTTATCGTATGGTTTCCCTCTCGATCTTTTTCTAAGATTTGATTATTTACGATTAAAGGAGGACATCATACATAGAAGAAAGGACGGAAGATTGAAGCTGGGTTTCCGTTCTGTAAACCATTAAGGTGGGCTTTTCTATTATACAAATAAAATGTGGATATTCAGTTTACTGAATAACTTGAGCTTCTGTTTTTCTTATCGCTTTAAAAAAATCATGTTTTAAAGTGATTATCTTGGCATAAAAGAATTTGTTTTGTGAGTTCTATTATGCCTATCTGAGTTGGTTCGCCAACTAGTAATCGATCGGATTCTGAGTTAGCCAAGAGGGTGCTTTCCAGAATTAGTGTACACGGTAGCCGGAGTGTGTGGTACTCGGTGAGGAGTAGCCAGCCACGGTGAGAAGCGACCGCGGAAGAGTGCATTCTTCCCCGGCGTTATTCAGATTTGGTCATATTGAATTAAAAGTAAGAAAATGCTTGCAAGCGATTATGAAAAGAAATTTTAGTAAGCACGGGCCTTTAATGAAAAACCCCGTTGTGTTACTGTTGAAATGCCTGATAAAACCATTAAATCTATTATATGTTTTTGGCATGTGTTCACTAAGTACTTTGTACTTAGCCCTGTATATGTTTTTAAATATGCAGGTTGAGTGACGGGTGACGGCGGGAGTTGAGTACGTGGTTGTAAATCCTTAATAAAGCTAGTCGAGCCTCGATTTCACATCTTCATATGTGGAGTCAATCTACGTTCTTTTTCCGCTGCAAACACTCTAATATGTTATAACACTTTTTGTTTAAGTATTTTGTACTTGAAACTTGAAACGACTTGTTAGTTCTATTTGAGAAATCCTTCGAGATTGTCTCGCGTTATATAATCAAAGTTTACTTCTATGTATTTCCTTGATGATTCAAGATTTATCCCTCAGTTATTCATTAATCCCCTTTCTTCCCCGCTTCTAAATTCCAACCCCTAGTCATACCCCGGCTTAGCCGTCCTTCGGGATTTGGGGCTGTGACAGTTTTAGAAGTTAAGATAGAATTTCTCGAGGTTCGTCGAGTTTCGGCGTAGTAATTCGAATCGAATTACGTTAGGTTTATCGAAGTAGTTATTCGATAAAAGATTTACGTTCTAAAATTCGTTATTCGCTTTCGATTAAAGGAGCAAGCGGAAGCGGGAGCAGAAACGTGAAGTAAAAGGGCTACAAGCGTTAGATTTTAAAGTTTAAAGCTTAAGTTTATCAGGTGGGCTTTCTAAACTGAAAAATGTGCCAAGCATGATATATTATGATTTTAAAGTTTTGATACTTGCCAAAATTATTTTTAAATGATAAGTATGTTACCATCTACTTCAGAAAGACGAATTCGGTTTCACGCAAGGTGAAATCTGTGTACACATTGGTAATCGTGCGCATTTCTTTGATAGACCGGTTATTCGTAACTGTGAGTCTTTCGTTGATATGCCGATTACAAGTGATTGAGAAAGAGGCCTCTTTCTCATCACCATTAATTATTTGTAGATATGGTTCATACTGTTATAAATGTCTGCAGACAATTACATTTTTGAGAAAAGAAAGTATTTTTAACATTTTACGAGTTGTTTTCAGAAAATCCTCGTATTATGTTTTCTGGCAAGTTTTCATATATAGCTGTATTCAGCAAAGTTTTCAAATGTTTTCGGCATGTGTTCACTAAGTACGTAGTACTCAGCCCTGCATGTTATTTCTAAAACGTGATGAGTACTGGATGGATTATTGTTGTTGTTAAACGTTGTCTTTGTAAAGAAAGTCGTTTTTGAGAAGTTGACCTAGAATATATGTCTTCATACATATATTCTCATGTTTTCCGCTGCAAGAAAATGAAATCGATATTGTTATAATGTTTTGAAATACTATGATGATGCTTTAAATTTTGGATTCTAGAATTGAACTTTGTTGAAATCGTCTAAACCCTAGAGTCGAACTATGTTTTGATAGTCGAACTCTTTTTGTTAAAGTTTACTTGAAACATTTTTCTTTATCTTGTTTTCTTGATCCTCAAGTCATCCTGTCATCTTCTTGATCAATTGTCGGTTATTTGGTTGATCAGGTCTTTTGATTCCGAGTGATTTGAGTTATGATTATTGATATGTATGTCATATTGAATTCAGTTGATCGTCTCGAATCATATATGTCGTATTATTCTAAAATGATGAATTGTTGAGTATGGTTATTCTTTTGAACGATAGCCGGGTCGCTATCTTAAATTCCTTTGTTAATCATAAATTGTGTAAGTCGTGGGACCTACCGGCCTTGACATCTGATATCGGGGTTCGGGCTGCGACAATATTATATATATATATATATATATATATATATAATATTATAGAAATTTATACATTTCAGTATATTCATTAAAGTTTCCTTTATTATATTGTACAATAAAGTCACTATTTTAACCGAGATTAGGACGAACATGTAGAAAAATTCTAAACATATATATTTAGATTGAGAAAATACATAATGAATGACTATACCCGATCCATTGTCGTTCCTAATTATAAATGTAGATACGTGAAATAAAATTAATTTTCTAAGTTTGATTAATAATGAACGCGAACAATATCACAATCTCTGAATAAGATATAAAATTATTTTTAAAATGTATACATATAAATTAAAACATAAAGTTATTTCCCGTCGAATTCCAACGGGCTACTTACTAGTTAAACATAAAAAGAGTGCATATTATATAAGTCGATTTAACCAAGAAGTCATTCTCTAATTTTTTTCATTGTTCAAATTGAGTAAATTAATATATTCAAAATATATATATTAAAAAAAATTCAACAGTGCTAATTCTGGATAAATAAACATTACATTTTCATTTGAAAAACAAACAATATAAAAAAGTTAGCTTAAGTTAAACTAATATTCACCATTACAAATAAATCATTAATACACACCATTAAAAGTAAAACGGGTGTATGTTATATAAGTTGACATAACCAAGAAGCCAATCTCTAATTTTTTTCAATTTTTAAATTAAGTAACTAAAAACGAGGGGAGCACTGCGCTATATTCAGATTTCAAAGTATATCAGAATATCAAAATTAGGGAGGCCCCAAAATAAAACCCTGCTCTTCAACATCTCGCGCCCTTTTTTTCACACAATGTATCCCGATTATTCTGGAAAAGATCACGCACACACGATACAATATGCGATCAATTCCTTCTACAAAATCATTAGAGATAAAGAAAGAATTTCAGAATTTCAAAAAAACCCTAGTTTCGACCGAAGAACTGAAGAGAGGTATGAAAATTTATTTATCTTCTATCAACGTGAATAATCTTTCATTATGTTAGGTTTTTCGTATGAATCCACTTGTACAATATCTGATTATGAGGCAATGAAAATCCGAATTTTATGAATCTGGATTCTTCCGGCAGTTTGTGGCTCTAAGAACAATCAGCAACTCAGAACTTGTGTAATTGTTTCCTTATGAATTCATTGACTTACTAGAGGTAAAAGTATAGGGGTTGTCATGGTCAATTCTTGTTTGGTTGTTTGGTTGTTTGATTTTCTATTTATTTGTTTATTATCTATTACTTGTGAAATATAATTTACTATGTGTGTAAATTTAATATACGTGTGATGGCTTATATTATTTGTGATGGTTTATAATTATTTGTGATTTACTTTTCTTTATAACTGTATTGATTTGTATTTATTGATTTGTATTTTTATCGAAGTAATATATTTGTGCTCCTAATACCTAATACTATTTGATTGTTGAGCTTTATTTCCAATTGCAAAAGGTCTGCTAGTTGAATGTATGTTCTTTGTCACGGTTAACTGTTCCATAAACTCTTTTCCTGTTAAGCTCCTTGAAGCGATATTTTCATGGCGACCAAAAACACCTATGTCACGACAAATTGCTTCTGCTGTTTCTTTGTTATCTCCAGTAATAACTATAACCCAGATTCCAACTGTTCTGCAATCATCAATTGCTTCATGGACTTCTTTCCGCGGAGGATCCTTAAACAACATAAAGAAAGCCACACTGTTAGATTACATGTCAGGGTAGAGCTAAAGAAAGAAAAGTCAAAACATAAATAAGAAAACAACTCACTCTTAAACCAGCCAAACCAACAAAGACTAATCTGCTCTCAATCGAGGAATAATTGGCAGGGTTCAATAAGAGCTGATGTGCTGGATTGTCTTCAATGCAAATGATTATTCTTAATTTTGTCCTGTTCTATGCTGGACTTCTCTGAATTCTGTCAATTTAAATGGTGGACAAATTTCCTTAGTTTTTTTATTTTGTTGAGTATAAATTAATATTTGCAACTCAGTTTTCAAGAAATTAGGTAAAAGTGTGGTCAGAGAGATGAAGTGAAGGAGTGTGGTCTGAACAATTTAGAGTGTGATAGTAGCAATCAATCCGATTTATCTGGAACTCCAGGTTCTTGGAACCTAATGTTAAATCTACAGTATAGAGATGGATATGATGGGTTGTTACAAACTCCACATATTCTGGAGAAAAATATATTGCTTATCCAACTCTAATTAAAACATCATATGATTGTCCCTAGATTAATATGTAAGTTCATGAAGTTAAAATGTCTAAATTCACACTATATGGGTTTCTTTATAAATTAACATGGCAAATTAATATATTTCATTGATTTTCAGGTTCATATGGCATCGGTTCAAAAGAAATCCAGGCGGCCTATTGGTTCAATGATTGACACTGAAGTTCCAGAAACTCAAAATGAAAATAATAATGCTAATTCTGACTCAGATGAATCATTTTCAAACATCAATGAGGATAACTCTGACACCCCTTTATCCTCATCCGATGATAGTGATCATGACCAGACAGAAAATAGTACCGATGATACTAATGGCCAAGGTAACTTATGAACTTCAATCTAATTTTTTGTTTCATATTATTGTGATAATTTTTTTTTCCTGATTGTATTAAGTGAAAATAATTAACAGAAATAGTTCGAAGAGGACACGCAAAAATGGGGTTTGAATGGGGTACAGGAAAAGTCATGCAATTGGAACTGAATTCTGCCAATCTAGTGATTGGGAACAATGCAGTTTTTTTTCATCTCAACTAGGAATCTTGGCAAAAGATGGGAACAAATTGCCCCTTTGTTATACAGACTGGAGAGCAGTTCCTAATACACAAAAGGATCTTGTATGGGTTGAAGTGAAGGTACTATTACAATCACTTCAAAATTTAATTTTCTTTTTTCTATATTTCATATTTTAAGTATTTTTTTTACAATATTGTTGTAGGAAAATACAAACTTGTCAGACAATTATAAAAAAAATTGTTTGAAAAAACTTGGAAAGCTTTGGAAGGACTGGAAGAACCGTTTGAAAGCAAAGTATTATACCCCATATAGGCATGACAAGGCCGTACTGTCTAAATGTCCCCCAAGAGTGGAAGCCGATATGTAATACCCCTCTTTTTCATAACTAATCTTAGTAAATAATTAAGATAATTATTTAGAATAATTAAATGCGAGAACTTAGAAAGAAAATAAGTTCTAGAAATTAAAATTTTTCGGCAGCCTTAAATTGCCGAAAGTAAAGAAATTAAGTAAATTAAGTAATTTAAGATGTTAATCTCGTCTCGGATGATCCGAGAAAGATTACGAATGTGTTTAGGATTATGTGCTTATATGTTTAGATTTTATTTGAAAAGTGTGTGTTTAATTTGAAGATTTGATTTCTCCAGAGATCGTAAAATTTCTCCAGCAAATTATTTTAGTTACGGATTTTATTTCCCAAAATTTCTTGAGAAAGCTTATATTAGGGTTTGAGAAACCCTAATAATATTTATAAGTTTGAAAGCTTTTTAATTAAAGCTGTGATGATTGTTTAGTGGATGTTTGATTAATTAATTAGAGAATTAATTAATCAATTAAAGTAAGATTTATATGCTTAATGTTTAATAAATTAATTAAGCTAATTTATGAAGCATAATTTTCCTAGGAAATAAAGCTTGTCTTATAAGCTTTATTATTAATTTCTAATTAATTTAATCTAACAATATCTAAGAGAATAAATTATAAGATATTGTTAGTATTAAATTTAATTCATAATATCTTAATTTAGATATTATAACACTAAAGTCAAATTACTAACTAATAAGGAAGTTGACACCTCACCTTATCCAAAATGCAATGATGATGAAGAGATTAGTCAAGATTAGCATGCTACATACGTGTATTTAAGTTCAATGTATTTGGACTTAGCTATTAGATAAGTGTGTTAGCATCCATCTTCATCCCCATTTTCTCTTCCTCAAACTCTCGACACACACACGGCAACATACACTCAATCACACACAATCTTCATTGAAGAAGCTTCACCAAGCTCAAGAAATCAAAGAAAGTAGCATTCAAATTAATCAAGAAGGTTAGATCTTTCACTAATCAAGTTCTTAGCTCAAGATTGAGCATAAAAATCCATCTTCTTTTTCAAAATTTATGAAAAATATGGAAAAATAAGGGATTTTTAATTTTGATACTTGATGATTAAATTGATGGATTATTTGAGCTTAGAAAATTATTTTAAGCATGTTTAATGTTGGAATTAATCAAAGATTCAAGACCCTTTTATTTATTTTGGAATTACCGAAAATTAATGAATAAATTAGGGGTTTTTGATTGTTGAATTTCATGATCAAATTGATGATTTATATGAGTTCATGTGATGTATATAAACATGTTTAGTGATTGAATTTAGCTAGCTTGATCATTTGTTAATTAATTTAAAAAGGGCCGAAATTAAGGGCTAAAACTAAGAATATTTTATTTAATCTTACATGCTTGAATTGATGTTTAATTTGAGCTTATATGATGTTTTTGAACATGTTTATACATGAATTAAATGAGTTGAAACTCCCTGGCCTAATTTGTAAGAAATTCGAAATTAATGGTCTTGAAATTGAGAGTTTCTGGAGTTTAATTACTAGCTTAAGTCAGCTGGACCCAGCCAGCTTGATTAACTCAGCTGGATCCAGCCAGCTTGATTAACTCAATTTGGACCCGATCATTGGAATTACCTAGTGACTCGATTTGGATTTTGGACCCGATCAATTGCAATTTGGACCCGGTCATTTGGATTAACTCAAATGGTCCGGCCAATCGGTTTTCCGGCCGGCTCGGTTTTCCGGCCGGCTCGGTTTTCGGCCAGCTCGGTTTTCCGGCCCGGCTCGGTTTTCGGCCGAGCTCGGTTTTCCAATTTTGGCTCGGTTTTCCGGCCCAACTCGGTTTTCCGGCCCGGCTTAATTTTCGGCTAGCTCGGTTTTCTAACAGCTCGATTCTCCAGATAGCTCAGTTTTCCAGCTAGCTTTGATTTTCCAGTCAGCTTGATTTATCCAGCTGATCTTTGCTCAACTTGTTTTCAGTTGTTTCTTCCGTAAACTCAAAAGTTAAAATGTTAGCTAATTTTTCCTAATGATACGTTAATGATGAGTTTAAGAATTAATGATACGTCATTAATGAGCTTACATGTCAAAGACATATATTGATAATATAATGTTAAGCTTAAATGTTATCAAAGAGCTTAAATATTTTTTTTTATATGCTAAAATAAATAAAGAAAGAGCTTAATGATTAATGAGATGCTTATATGAAGAAATGAAATGTTTATTTTTTTTATGATATGATGTTACGAAAGATATGATAAGCTTAAGTGTTTAATGATGTAAATAGTATGAGTTTAAATGTTAATAAAGTGTTTATATGCTTAAGTATGAGATTAAATGATGAAATATGTGATTTATGTTTTAAAATATATCCTGAAGTTATAATCGATTAATTATCGATTAAGAAGTTAAGTAAGAAAGAGGAAGTAATTAGAAAAGTTTAGTTCCTAATTGCCGAGATAAAAACCCTAGAAAAAGCCGAGACAAATTAGAGAAATTTTAAGAATAACAGCGGCATCCCTCATTTGAATATTTAATTTTTCTCGCTCTTATGTTTAAATTTAATTATTAAATGAAGGAACGAGCGGGACTAAAAAGTGAGGGAAAAGCCGAGAAGTTAAAGTATATATAAAGTAGCTTCAGTCCAGGTGGGCTTTTCTATATATTAAATAACTCGAGCTTTGCTCTATTTTTGAAATGCTTTAAAAGTATGTTTTAAAGTGATTATCATGCATAAAAGAATTGTTTTATGGATTCTCTTATGCCTATCTGTGTTGGTTCGCCAACTGTTATAATCGATCGGATTCTGAGTTAGCCAAAAGGGTGCTTTCCAGAATTAGTGTACACGGTAGTCATGAGTATGGACCCTGTTGAGGGGCGACCAGCCATGGTGAGTTGCGTTCGCGGAAGAAGGCCTTCTTCCCCGGCGTTGTTTCAGATATGGTTTTAATTGAATAAATAAAGTGGAGAAGCAAGTACGAAAATGATTTAGTAAACACGGGCTTTTTCTGAAAAACCCCTGCGTGTTACTGTGGAGATGCATGATTAATCTATAAAATCTATTATATATTTTGGCATGTGTCCACTGAGTACAAAAGTACTCAGCCCTGCATGTTATTTCTAAAATGTGCAGGCGCTTGGATGAAGATGGAGTGTCTTTGGGCGGATTTTTGTTGTTGACCTCTTAAGACATTGTTGATGTTGAGCAGGATTATATGTCTTCATACATATAATCAAAGATATGTCATGTTGTTTCCGCTGCAACACTCTGAATTTATTCAGTAATTGTTGTCTTAGTGTGATGGTGAAGCTGTGACTTGATAAACCTTATTTCCGTTGTTAAACTCTGATACGAGATGGTGTTGTCTTTTGACCATTCTCGGCTATTTTGGTTTGACTTAAAAGAATGATTTATTGTACGATTGGTTTTTGTTGGATAACTGGGTCGTTATCTTGTTCCTTGGTTAATCATAAATTGTGTATGTCGTGGGACCCACCGGCTTGGTTATCTTCATTCTAAGTCGGGCTGCGACAGAGTGGTATCAGAGCAGCTTGTCTGCTCTAAGTCTAAAATTTTTCTTTTGAGTCTAGTCTAGACTTGAACCGCTAGACTAGTTAAGTCTTAAACAACAAAAGTCCAGCACCTCATCTCATCCAAAGAAAGTCAGGTATGTATTAAAAGTTTTCTAAAGATTAAAAGTTTAAAGTTTGAAGATATATTGTAAAGTTTTGATGCCTTATGAAGAGTAAAGCATAGACATTCCATTTACTCTTTTTGATGAGAAATACGTTATTTTAAGTAAAGGCTCGATTCGTGGAAGTCTTTGAAATTAGGAAATAATACGGGAGTAGCAATTTCACGCAAATCTCTAAAAGAACCTTGAATTTTCTTGAAGAGTTTGTAATCCCGTATGACAAGATCGTTGAACGTACGAGACAGAAGTTCCATATGATTGACCGACTGTTATGTGGACCTGATCAACCCACATAGCTAGAAACTCAGTAATATGGGTCTTCCGCCTCCATAACGAAGTTAATTAATGAAATGAAGTGAGAAAGTAAAGAAGGAGAACTTTATGAAAATAAGTTAAAGTATGAAATAAGTTATGATTGATGTGTTAAATGTTTAAAGTTAAGTAAAGAAAGTTAAATTATTCCTGACAATTGTTTAATTGTTAAGGTTATAAGTCAAGTTAGCTTGCTGCTACTTGAATAATTAAGAAAAGTCCATAAAGCTAAGTGCTTTACCAAGCTGAGAAAAGTGTATGAAATTAAGTTACTTCGCTATTGCATGATTATTAAGTTAAAGTTATGAAAGTGATGATGATGTAAATGTGTGTGTAAATATTTGATGCATAATATGACGTAGTTAGATCTGTAACGGAGTAGTAGTCCGTACCGCTAATGATATTTTGTGTGATGTATTAACATCACAGATGACCTAGGGATAGCTTTTACAGTATATAAATCCCTTCTTTTGAAAAGACCTCTAAAAGACAATTTTTTTTAAGTATATAGAGAAAAATGACCAAAGTAGTTATTTAAGTTAAGTTGATGTTTTCTTAAAGTATTATGAAAAGATATGATGAAGAATGAAGAAAAAGGAAAGCATAAGTAAGAAAAGAAGTTATATGAAGAAAAAGGATTAAAGATGTTATTTAAATTAAGTTGATGCTTCCTTAAAGTGTAAGATGTGAAATTATGATGCTCTAAGAGAAAAGAGAAGTATGAGGAAAGATAAGTAAGAAGATGAAGGAATGAAGTAAAGGATTTTATGAAAATGAAAGAAGAAAAGATTTCTTTAGAGGTTAAAAGTTGAGTTATTAAAAAAAAAGTTAAATAATGAGATGAAAGTATAAAGAATATTGTGAAAATAAATTAAGAATGAAAGAAAATAAGATTACTTCAGAAGTTAAAGTCAAGTTATTAAAGACAGATAATTTATTCTGTCAATTTATAAGTCAAGTTATTCTGCTGCTATTTAAGACAAGTTTATAAAGCCGAGTGCTTTATTAATGATTGTCTAATTAAGAAAAGATATAAAGCTGAGTGCTTTAATAATGATTAAGAAAAGTTATGAAGTTAAGTTATGTTGCTATTACATGACTACTAAGTGAAGTTATGTAAGTGATTATATTATGATGTGATGTGAATTCTTGAATGTTAAGATCTACGATTTAAGAATTCGCTTGTGAAGTATTTGCTTATGCAATATAGAATAAGATAAAAAGGTGCTTAAATGCAAAGCTCGATAAGAATAAAGTTATTTTCGTGATAGTTTTATAGTTTCTTAAAAACTAGAATGCCAAAGAAGAAATAGAGTAGAGGATGAAGTAGAAGAAGAGCAGCGAGATCCTACCCTACCTCCTCAGCCTGAGAGGAGAATCGAAGAATTATTTCTTCGACAAAAAAACCCCCGACCTTCGACGGAAGAGGAAATCCGTCAGAAGTGGAAGAATGAATTCGTGCTTTAGAGCGAATTTTTTTTAGATTTCTTCGATATGATGATAGAGAGCGTCTCGCACGTATGTCATATCAGCTGAAAGGATCTGATCTTGGTGGGAAGCTTGCCAGAAGACTTACCCGAGCAGCTTGAAAATCTCACTTGGGTGTCCAATGAAGCCCTTTTCGAAAGATGTTTCGAAAAGCTTTTGCAAGCAGAAGTCAAGTGAGTTCGTAAATTTAAAGCAAGGAAAAAAAAAAGATAGAGTCAGAGTATGTCCGTGAATAATGTGACTTAGCCTGTTTCGCCCTGTCAAAGTTGATTCGGACAAGAAGATGTCTGAGCTTTTTCTTCGAACCCAGGCAAGACATAAAGAATAGTACTAGCAAGTCAAAGTGTTTTGACTTATGTTGAAGCGTTAAACCGAGCTTTGGATGTGGAATTGGCTATGCAACTAGAATAATCAGTTTAGATTCCAGCACCTCCCCCGATTCAATTTTCATGCGGCTGTTAAATCGCAATCCTCTCTTCCAAGTCAAATTCAAAAAGGAAAGAGGAAATGGAATGCTGATAATTAACCTAGCAAGAACCTATGGCATAGGTAGAGTCAGCAAACAATTGACTCAAGAAAAATATAGACCTCCTGTGGTTGGTCACGGTTGCTCGTCTCAAAGACAACAAGGAATTTCTGCATGCTCTAAGTGCGGAAAAATGCACCAGGGAATTCGCAAAACAGGAAGTAACATCTGCTATGCATATGGGCAACCAGGGCATTATTATTATCAGTGCTCAAATAGGCAGCAAGGGGCTGGAGGAGAAAACCTAATCAGTATCAGCCTCCACATTTAAAAGCCATTGAAGGAGTCCCATAGATGCAGTAGCATCAACGTCAAATTCCTCGGCCTCAGCAGCAGAAGCTGAAGCAACAATCACCGCAGCAAGAGCAGCAGCATCACCAGAGGGTTTTTGCTCTTGAGCAGAAAGCGAGTGTCAAAGATCAGGGCAATCTGGCAGGTATGGGTCAGATAAATGATGTACCTGTTATAAACCTTTTCGATACTGGTGCATCACATTGTTTTATATCAAATGCATGCGTAGATACTCTGGGCTTTAGAATAGAGAGAGATAGCCAGAACTTAAGAGTATCGATCCCGGTAGGTAAAACTACCCCAGTCATGCATGTTTGCCCTAATCTAGAATTTGAATTTGGATTCCTTAAGATGTCAGTTAAAACCCTAAATCTAATTCAAATGTGGGACGTAGACATCATTTTTGGGAATGGATTGGTTAACTGAGAACTTTGCCACCATTCGGTGTAAGCAAAGACAGATTTCTTTTCGTACCCCGTGAAAAGAGCCAACTTTATTTTTCGGAATAGAGAGAAGCAAGAGAGGAATGCCGATTATTTCGGCAATTCAAGCAAGAAGGTGGTTGAGAAGAGAAGATGTACAAGTATATCTAGTTTATTTTATCAAAGATGAAAACCAAGAAAATAATATCGATGATATAGCTGTAGTTCGCAAGTTTAAAGATGTATTTCCTGAAGTTTTGTCAGGATTACCTCAGACAGGCAATTGGAGTTTACCATCGACTTTGAGCCTGGTTCAACTCCAATATCAAAGGCGCCGTATAGAATGGCCCCGAAGGAGTTGCAAGAATTAAAGATTCGGTTGCAAGAATTGCTCGACCTTAGTGTTATCAGGCCTAGTGTTTCTTCGTGGGGAGCACCAATTTTATTTGTCAAAAAAAAAAAGAAAGATGGTAGTCTAAGAATATGTATAGACTATCGAAAGCTAAACAAATTGACATTGAAGAACAAGTATCCTTTGCCAAGGATAGATGATCTGTTTGATCAGCTCAGAGGAGCCAGTGTATTCTCAAAGATTGATTTAAAATCTGGCTATCATCAGTTGAAGATTTGTCAAGAATACATTCCAAAAAACTGCCTTTCGAATGAGATATGGCTACTACAAGTTTGTAGTAATGTCGTTTGGATTGATAAATGCTCCGGCAGTATTCATGGATCTCATAAATTGAGTTTTTCACGAATTCTTGAATAGATTTGTCATAGTCTTTATTGATGACATTCTCATATATTCAAGAAGTGAAACAGCGTATGAAGAGCATCTTTGAATTGTCTTAGAAAAGTTAAGATCTGAGAAGTTATATGTCAAATTCAGCAAGTGTGAATTTTGGCAAAAAGAAATAAATTTCCTCGGTCATGTTGTTTCTTCCGAAGGAATTAAAGTAGACAATTCTAAAGTTCAAGCAATTCAAGAACGAAGATCTCCAAAGTCACCCTATGAGAATTGTAGTTTCTTGGGTCTAGTAGGTTACTATCGGAGATTCATTGAAGGATTCTCTAAGATAGCAAGGCCAATGACCCAACTTTTCAAGAAAGAATTGAAGTTTAAATGGTCTCCTGAATGCGAAGAAAGTTTCCAAGAGCTTAAAAGAAAGCTAACCACTGCTCCAGTTTTCGCAGTGCCAGAAGCAGACAAAGATTTTACCGTTTATACGAATGCATCAAGGAATGGATTGAGTTGTGTCTTGATGCAAGATGGCAGAGTTATTGTGTATGCATCATGACAACTTAGACCTCATGAAGAGAATTACCCAACCCATGATTTAGAGCTAGAAGCAGTTGTGCATGCTTTAAAAATTTAGAGACATTATCTTTATGGAGGCAATTATGAGATCTTTTTGGATCATAAGAGCCTCAAATACTTTTTGAGTAAAAAGAGTTGAATATGAGGCAAAGAAGATGACTCGAATTAGTAAAGGACTACGATTGCAAAATTTCCTATTACCCAGGAAAAGCAAACGTAGTAGCTGATGCTCTAAACAGAAAGAGCAGAACCGAGTTAGGATTTCTGCTTACTCAAGAAAAAGAAATTATTAAAAAGTTTTGGAAAGCTAAAAATAGAAGTGGTTTTATAACCACAATTTACAGAGCAATTAATTGCAGCTTTGAAAATAACTCCAGATTTGAAAATGAGAATTTCAGATGCTCAAAGAAAAGATGAAAAGTTATAGAATTTGCAACTTAAGATTCGTAAAGGAAAAGGGAAAATTTTTGCGAAGTTGGAGATAATACTCTCCTATTTAAAGAAAGGATTTGTGTTCCAGATAAAGAAGAATTAAGAGCTGAGATCATGAGAGAAGCTCATGAAACGTCTTATACAGCTCATCCTGGAAACACCAAAAATGTATCAAGACTTGAAACAGAAATTTTGGTGGGAATGAATGAAGTGAGATATAGCTTCGTTTGTAGAGCGATGTTTAGCCTGTCAGCAAGTTAAGGCTTTACATTAACGGCCTTATGGAAAATTCCAGCCGTTAGAAATTTCGGAATGGAAATGGGGTGGTACCACTATAGACTTTGTAACTAGGTTACCTAAGTCTAAGAAGGAAAATACAGAAATATGGGTAATAGTGGACATATTGGCGAAATCTGCTCATTTCATACCAATTCCCGAAACATATGGATCGGATAAGTTAGCTCAGTTGTATGTCAAATAAATAGTGCGATTGCACTGTATGCCCAGATTGATCACTTCAGATCAAAATTCAAAGTTTACATCCTGTTTTTGGAGAAGTTTACAAAGTAAGATGGGTACCAATTTAAATTTCAGTACTGCTTTTCATCCTCAGACGGATGGTCAGTCCGAGAGGATAATTAAAATCTTAGAAGATATGCTCAGAACTGTTGTATTAGATCGAGATAACTAATGAGAGCAAGTTTTATCTCTCGTTGAGTTTGCATACAACAACATATATCAAATGACAATTGACATGGCACCCTATGAAACTCTTTAAAGAAGAAAATATAGGTCTTCGCTTTATTGGGATGAAATAAGTGAAAGAAAAGTTTTAGGGCCGATGCTGTAGAAGAAATAATCAAGATTGTTTGCCAAATTAAGCAGCGAATTAAAGAAGCGCAAGATTGTCAAAAATCTTATGCAGATTCTCGAATATCCGAATTAAAATTTGAAGTAGGACATAAAGTGTTTATAAAAGTTTCGCCTTCGAGAAGAATTTATAGTTTTGGCGTAAAAGGAAAGCTTAAGCCATGTTACATAGAACCGTATGAAATCCTGGAAATGATTGGTCAAGTAGCATATAAGCTGGCATTACCGCCAAGCTTTGAGAATTCGCATAACGTATTCCATGTATTCCAGTTGTGTCAATACATGTTCGATCCTGAGCATGTTATTTGACAAGAAGAAGTGGTTTCAGAACCAGACCTCAGTTATGAGGAGAAACCAGAAGCGATCTTGGATCGAAAGGTCCAACAGTTAAGAAATAAATTGATCGCCTCAGTAAAAGTTAAATGGAGATATCACGGGCTAGAGAAAGCTACGTGAGAGCTCGAAAATAAAATGAGAGAGAAGTATCCCGAGCTTTTCCTTTGAGGTAAGCAAATTTCGGGACGAAATTTATTTTTAGGGGGAGAGAATGTAATACCCCGCTTTTTCATAACTAATCTTAGTAAATAATTAAGATAATTATTTAGAATAATTAAATGCGAGAACTTAGAAAGAAAATAAGTTCTAGAAATTAAAATTTTTCGGCAGCCTTAAATTGCCGAAAGTAAAGAAATTAAGTAAATTAAGTAATTTAAGATGTTAATCTCGTCTTGGATGATCCGAGAAAGATTACGAATGTGTTTAGGATTATGTGCTTATATGTTTAGATTTTATTTGAAAAGTGTGTGTTTAATTTGAAGATTTGATTTCTCCAGAGATCGTAAAATTTCTCCAGCAAATTATTTTAGTTACGGATTTTATTTCCCAAAATTTCTTGAGAAAGCTTATATTAGGGTTTGAGAAACCCTAATAATATTTATAAGTTTGAAAGCTTTTTAATTAAAGCTGTGATGATTGTTTAGTGGATGTTTGATTAATTAATTAGAGAATTAATTAATCAATTAAAGTAAGATTTATATGCTTAATGTTTAATAAATTAATTAAGCTAATTTATGAAGCATAATTTTCCTAGGAAATAAAGCTTGTCTTATAAGCTTTATTATTAATTTCTAATTAATTTAATCTAACAATATCTAAGAGAATAAATTATAAGATATTGTTAGTATTAAATTTAATTCATAATATCTTAATTTAGATATTATAACACTAAAGTCAAATTACTAACTAATAAGGAAGTGACACCTCACCTTATCCAAAATGCAATGATGATGAAGAGATTAGTCAAGATTAGCATGCTACATACGTGTATTTAAGTTCAATGTATTTGGACTTAGCTATTAGATAAGTGTGTTAGCATCCATCTTCATCCCCATTTTCTCTTCCTCAAACTCTCGACACACACACGGCAACATACACTCAATCACACACAATCTTCATTGAAGAAGCTTCACCAAGCTCAAGAAATCAAAGAAAGTAGCATTCAAATTAATCAAGAAGGTTAGATCTTTCACTAATCAAGTTCTTAGCTCAAGATTGAGCATAAAAATCCATCTTCTTTTTCAAAATTTATGAAAAATATGGAAAAATAAGGGATTTTTAATTTTGATACTTGATGATTAAATTGATGGATTATTTGAGCTTAGAAAATTATTTTAAGCATGTTTAATGTTGGAATTAATCAAAGATTCAAGACCCTTTTATTTATTTTGGAATTACCGAAAATTAATGAATAAATTAGGGGTTTTTGATTGTTGAATTTCATGATCAAATTGATGATTTATATGAGTTCATGTGATGTATATAAACATGTTTAGTGATTGAATTTAGCTAGCTTGATCATTTGTTAATTAATTTAAAAAGGGCCGAAATTAAGGGCTAAAACTAAGAATATTTTATTTAATCTTACATGCTTGAATTGATGTTTAATTTGAGCTTATATGATGTTTTTGAACATGTTTATACATGAATTAAATGAGTTGAAACTCCCTGGCCTAATTTGTAAGAAATTCGAAATTAATGGTCTTGAAATTGAGAGTTTCTGGAGTTTAATTACTAGCTTAAGTCACTGGACTCGGCTTGATTAACTCGAATTGGATCCGATTAACTCAAATTTGGACCCGATCATTGGAATTACCAGTGACTCGATGTTGGATTTACCCATTTGGACCCATCAGTGGAATTACCCAATTTGGACCCCGATTTGGATTAACTCACGGTCCGGCCAAATTTCGTTTTCCGGCTATTTTCCGGCCACTCGGTTTTCGGCTCGGCTCGGTTTTCCGGCCGGCTCGGTTTTCCATTTAGTTTTCCAGCTAGCTCAGTTTTCCAGCCACTCGGTTTCCGGCCAACTCGGTTTTAATTTTTCATTTAGCTCGGTTTTCCTAGCTCGATTCTCGATAGCTCGGTTTTCCGGCTAGCTTTGATTTTCCGATCGGCTTGATTTATCCAAATTGATCTTTGCTCAACTTGTTTTCAGTTGTTTCTTCCGTAAACTCAAAAGTTAAAATGTTAGCTAATTTTTCCTAATGATACGTTAATGATGAGTTTAAGAATTAATGATACGTCATTAATGAGCTTACATGTCAAAGACATATATTGATAATATAATGTTAAGCTTAAATGTTATCAAAGAGCTTAAATTATTTTTTTATATGCTAAAATAAATAAAGAAAGAGCTTAATGATTAATGAGATGCTTATATGAAGAAATGAAATGTTTATTTTTTTTTATGATATGATGTTACGAAAGATATGATAAGCTTAAGTGTTTAATGATGTAAATAGTATGAGTTTAAATGTTAATAAAGTGTTTATATGCTTAAGTATGAGATTAAATGATGAAATATGTGATTTATGTTTTAAAATATATCCTGAAGTTATAATCGATTAATTATCGATTAAGAAGTTAAGTAAGAAAGAGGAAGTAATTAGAAAAGTTTAGTTCCTAATTGCCGAGATAAAAACCCTAGAAAAAGCCGAGACAAATTAGAGAAATTTTAAGAATAACAGCGGCATCCCTCATTTGAATATTTAATTTTTCTCGCTCTTATGTTTAAATTTAATTATTAAATGAAGGAACGAGCGGGACTAAAAAGTGAGGGAAAAGCCGAGAAGTTAAAGTATATATAAAGTAGCTTCAGTCCAGGTGGGCTTTTCTATATATTAAATAACTCGAGCTTTGCTCTATTTTTGAAATGCTTTAAAAGTATGTTTTAAAGTGATTATCATGCATAAAAGAATTGTTTTATGGATTCTCTTATGCCTATCTGTGTTGGTTCGCCAACTGTTATAATCGATCGGATTCTGAGTTAGCCAAAAGGGTGCTTTCCAGAATTAGTGTACACGGTAGTCATGAGTATGGACCCTGTTGAGGGGCGACCAGCCATGGTGAGTTGCGTTCGCGGAAGAAGGCCTTCTTCCCCGGCGTTGTTTCAGATATGGTTTTAATTGAATAAATAAAGTGGAGAAGCAAGTACGAAAATGATTTAGTAAACACGGGCTTTTTCTGAAAAACCCCTGCGTGTTACTGTGGAGATGCATGATTAATCTATAAAATCTATTATATATTTTGGCATGTGTCCACTGAGTACAAAAGTACTCAGCCCTGCATGTTATTTCTAAAATGTGCAGGCTGGCTTGGATGAAGATGGAGTGTGCTGGGCGGATTTTTGTTGTTGACCTCTTAAGACATTGTTGATGTTGAGCAGGATTATATGTCTTCATACATATAATCAAAGATATGTCATGTTGTTTCCGCTGCAACACTCTGAATTTATTCAGTAATTGTTGTCTTAGTGTGATGGTGAAGCTGTGACTTGATAAACCTTATTTCCGTTGTTAAACTCTGATACGAGATGGTGTTGTCTTTTGACCATTCTCGGCTATTTTGGTTTGACTTAAAAGAATGATTTATTGTACGATTGGTTTTTGTTGGATAACTGGGTCGTTATCTTGTTCCTTGGTTAATCATAAATTGTGTATGTCGTGGGACCCACCGGCTTGGTTATCTTCATTCTAAGTCGGGCTGCGACACGATAAATGGCCTGCATTGGTAAACTATTGGAGCTCAAAAAATGCAAAGGTTAGTAATACAATTTTAAATAATTAAATAATGAAGATTTTTTATTTTTTTATATGAGAATATTTCTACAAAAATGTAACCTTTTGTGTTTGGTTAAATTATAGAAAGTTAGTAAGACCAACAGAAACAGTCAGAAGCATATCAAACTCCCACTTAGATTGGGACGAAAGGATATGGCCAATGCCATAGAAGAGGTATTAAACAAATAATAATTTCTGATATATGTCTCTAATGGAATGTATTATAATGTTATGATTTCTTTATGTTTTTTAATAATAGTACCGCAAAGAATATGGAAATGAACCATCGAAGTTGGATTTGTTTATCTATACAAGACAAAATAAGAGCGGAAAACCAGTTGATAAGGACACATAAGATAAAATAGTAAGTACTTTTTACTTGATTAAAGTGTTACATTCAATTAGTTGTTTGTAAATTGAACTATGAATTTGATTCTTTGTATAATATGGTTTATGCTAAGTTCTTTGTGATATGATTTGGCTGCATAATGCTTTGTAAAATAAGATCATTGCATATTTTCTTTTTTTTATTGATTGCCCTTGATTTTTTATGGATTTTGCAGTGTTTATTAGGGATTTTATTTTCTGGAATTTTTTTTTTGATTTATGATAGATGAATAGAGTAAAATAAAATATTAATGTGAGAACATTATTGATTCAACTCTACGATAAATAAATTGTAGGGGTTCTCATGCTCAATTATTATTGGATTAATTTTATGAAGTTGTCTACTTTAATATCACAAACTTATTATAAAATGGGTATAAGAGTAGAGACGTTCTAAGTGATCATAGAAGTTTTGCTGTAAATAAGGTATGACTATATTAATTAAATTTTTTAAGTGTTTGATCAATTGCATGTCAGGATTTTGCTGGAGATGGTAAAGGATTCTGTTTCTATTTATTATACTTTTCAAGATCTCCATACTCTATTTAAATTCTGGTATTAATTGAATATTATGTTTATGTTTGTTGCATATTATTTTTGCTTTTATTTCAAGATTTTAGATTCCTGATTTATCTTGATTTTTATTTGCACTGTTTATTTCTTTTGCCCCATAATTGGGTATTAGCTAGATTTCAAGAATTTCTACTGATTCTTTAGGATTCCTACTAACATATTTGAATAACAAGGAAATTATTGTAACATGACATCCTTAATTGATTGCCTGACATACTATGTAGTTAGATATATGATAATTTATATGTGTTAAAAGTAATGATAACCGAGGGTTGGCAGAATGATTTTCAGGGTTAAGTTTTTTGTCTTTTATTTAGTAGTGACTATGAGAACAAATAATTTTTCTAATTGATAAGTGTATTGAACTAAATTTATTCTGAAATATTTTTTTTTTCATATATGATCTTAGAAAGTGATTTGGGTATTATTTAGACTTTTGTGATTTTTTTTCCTTTTATTGTGTTATGTTATTAGGCTCTTCTAAAAGAGATGAAACAAAAGTTGCCTGAGAATTTGCGAGATAATATTGGTGCTAATGACGAGATCTTTGAAGATGTTATTGGAAATGAAGCACCTGGATGTTTACGCAGTAGCATTGTTGCTTCAAAGAGTAAGAATGTGACTTTCACATCTCGAGAAGAATTTGATAGGGATGTCCTAGAGAATCTAATGATGTAGTGGCAAGCATTCGAAAGGGCTTTGAAGATGAAATGTTAAAATTTAAAGATGACTATTGCTCTAAAATGGAGATGCTTCAAGCTCGGCTTCTCGCATTAGAGGGTCAGAATGAACATGTAAGTCGACATTTTACCTTATTTTTTATTATAAGGTAGTTTATGACTCATATTTTTAAATTTTATTTAAGGTATCCGGCTCTTTCAATTCTCGACGCATACAAGCTTTCAATAATGGGTCTTTACATGAAGGATTTATGTACATGGGAAGCTCGAGCCAAGCAAATGAATCTGATCTTGAGGTATGATCAAACTTTCTCTTTTCAAAATGTATTGTATTCTAGCATTTTCACAATTTAATGTATTTGATTTATTTTATTAGATGAGAGTGGACGTGAATAACTCGACCGAGAACAATACGAACATTCATTTAGATGATTCATGTCTCAAGGTACTATTATCAATTATACTTTTCTTTTTCAATTGATATACTTTGTATGTGTGAGAAATAATTGATTTTGTTTAAATTATGTAGGAACAAGGAAAAAGTGCTACACGGAAAAATAAGAGACAGAGAAAATGACATTCTATGTCATCTTTTTTCACTTAGGTGTAGTATCCCGTCTTTCTTAAGTAATTAAAATAATTAATCTAATGAGAGAGACAAGAATTTTAGTAAAATAAAAATTTTCTTTCCGAAAATTTTTCCCGGCAGATATATTCTACCGGAAAAATGAGTTTTAATTAATTTCTATCGTCTCGGTTAATCCGAAACGAAGAAGTTTTTACATTTATCAATAGATGATAAATGTTTAGTCATTAATTGACTAAGAGAAGAATTTAATTTAATTACGTGAAATTTTACGTAAATTATCGCTTAAAAATTTAGTTTCGGTCGATTTGAAAATGCTTCGAATCTCCGATTCTTTCTGTGAGATTTTTATCTAAGGTTCGTGAAACCTTAAACTAAATTATTGTGTTGAGAAATTAAGAGTTTATCGGAGGGTTCGTCGTTGTTAATTAAGTGAGTCGAGAAAGGAATTAAATAATTATCAAAACTTAAGGATTAAGTTAAAATAAAATATTACCTATCCTATATCTATATCTATATATAGAGATGTATTTCTCTTCACTCTCACTCACTCACACACGCACACAACAACAGCAAACAGCAGCCACTCTCTCTCTCCCTCTCGATCTCTTCTTTCTCAATACACACACTCACACACACTTAAGAACATCATCTTGATCTTCAAGCTCAAAGATTACAACTCCTAGCAATCATCTCAAGTAGTCAAGTAAGCTTAGATTTCTCTCTTCCAAGCTCTTGATTTATGTCTATGGAGGAAGAATTATATATATATATATATCGAAAATTTGGGGAGAAGTATTGGAAATGGTTAGATGTTCTTCATATCTTAGTATTATGCTTGTATGATGAATAAATGATCATTGGTATGATTAAATCAAGCATGAAGAACCCTAAACCTAATTTTATTATTTTCGAAAATTTTTGGAAGAAAATGCTAAATTTTGATTCATGCATTGTATGATGTTTTAATCTTTATGAACTATGCTTATTTTATGCTTAGAAGATTGAATATGTAATTAGATTAAACATGAGAAAACCCTAACCCTAGTTTGAGAATTTTCGAAAAATACAAGAAATAAAGAAAAGGTTGATGCATGTCTTATATATTCATTTTGATGACATAAATGAATTTAGATAGTTGTTTTAAGAATATTTCATGTTGGAAGTAATTAAAAATTTCCAACCAATTTCATTTTGTGAAAAATGTCGATTAAATTGAGTTAGAATTAGGGTTTAAGATATTAAGATTATATGATGTAGTTAATGGATAATGTGATGATGTATGAGATTAATGAATTAAATTAGATCTATAGATAATCAAATATAATCATGATTAACCCTAGAAACCCTAGAAAGTGAAATTAGGGTTCCTAAATTAGGGTTGGAAGATTAATACTAAATTGAATGAAATTAAATTAAGAAATGAGCTTAAAATAATAAATAAGTATATTAGAAATTGAAAAGAAGAGAAAATAATTAAAGAAATATTAATTCTAATACTACCGAAAATTAAATAAATAAATAAAATACTAATTAAATTTTAATAAAGAAATTAATTACAATTATGAACTTCTTAATTAAAAAAAATTTAAGTGTTATATGATTTTCTGGAAATTTAATTCAAAATAATAAAGATTTTCTATTTTTGGTTGATTTTCTCGATTTGGAAGATTATATGTCTAATTGAGTTAATGTGTGTATTTAAAGTGTAATTATGTTCGTTGTGATGAAATAAGTGCGTGAAATTAATTTAGGAATTTTCTGAATCCGTTAGACGGATTAAAATCGATTTAGTAAGTTATGATGAATAGTAAATTATAAATGTGGATGTTATATGAGATTTAATTGAGGTCTGATGCTTAATGAGGCATTAAGATAGATTAAGATAGATTAAGAGTGTTTTAGAAGTTAAGATAGAATTTCTCGAGGTTCGTCGAGTTTCGGCGTAGTAATTCGAATCGAATTACGTTAGGTTTATCGAAGTAGTTATTCGATAAAAGATTTACGTTCTAAAATTCGTTATTCGCTTTCGATTAAAGGAGCAAGCGGAAGCGGGAGCAGAAACGTGAAGTAAAAGGGCTACAAGCGCTAGAATTTAAAGTTTAAAGCTTAAGTTTATCAGGTGGGCTTTCTAAACTAAAATATGTGAAAAGCATGATATACTATGGTTTTAAAGTTTTGATACTTGCCAAAATTATTTTTGAATGTTAAGTATGTTACCATCTACTTCAGAAAGACGAATTCGGTTTCACGCAAGGTGAAATCTGTGTACACATTGGTAATCGTGCGCATTTCTTTGATAGACCGGTTATTCGTAACCGTGAGTCTTTCGTTGATATGCCGATTACAAGTGATTGAGAAAGAGGCCTCTTTCTCATCACCATTAATTATTTGTAGATATGGTTCATACTGTTATAAATGTCTGCAGACAATTACATTTTTGAGAAAAGAAAGTATTTTTAACATTTTACGAGTTGTTTTCAGAAAATCCTCGTATTATGTTTTCTGGCAAGTTTTCATATATAGCTGTATTCAGCAATGTTTTCAAATGTTTTCGGCATGTGTTCACTGAGTACGTAGTACTCAGCCCTGCATGTTATTTCTAAAACGTGCAGGTTAGCAGGGATGCAGATGACGAGGCTGGATAGATGTTGGTTGTTGTTATTGTTTTTGAAAAATAAAGAGCCTAGATTATATGTCGTCATACATATAGTCTTTCGTATTCCGCTGCCATGTTAATATGATTTTATTAAATTATGACGAAGTTGTTTAAACCTTAGAGTCGATCTATGTTTTGATAGTCGAACTCTTTTTGTCACAGTTTGCGTAAAACTTAGTCTTGATATATATTTAATAAAATCTCTATTTCATGAAGCTTTGTCGAACTCGAAACATTTTTCTTTATCTTGTTTTCTTGATCCTCAAGTCATTATGTCATCTTCTTGATCAATTGTCGATTATTTGGTTGATCAGGTCTTTTAATTCCGAGTTATTCGAGTTATGTCTATCATATTGATTTCAGTTGATCGTCTCGAGTCATATATGTCGTATTATTCTAAAATGATGAGTTGTTAGGTATGGTTATTCTTTTGAACGATAGCCGGGTCACTATCTTAAATTCCTTTGTTAATCATAAATTGTGTAAGTCGTGGGACCTACCGGCCTTGACATCTAATATCGAGGTTCGGGCTGCGACAGAGTGGTATCAGAGCAATGCTTCCTGCTCTGATCATTCAAGTCTAGTTGAAACCCTAGATTTGATTAGGGCAATATATTTTCTGCTCTAAAGTGTTATTTTGAAAGTCTAGTCTGGTTTGAATTCCTAGACTAGTTGAGTTTAACAACAACTGAAGTCCAGCATCTCTCATCTCATCCAGCTATTCAGGTACAAATTTTCAAACGTTCTAGTTTTAAGAAGTTGGAAATTGAAGTATATATATATGTATAATTGTTGTGTTTGAATCTCTAATGTGATTGGTTGTTGGTGATCGATCATAAGCGAGATGATGGATCAGTTGTGCAAGCAAGTTGAGTATTTATCTGTGGAATGTAACATGAGCCCAGAACACCCTTTTGGAAGCGACATTGAGTATGTTGAGACAGTGGATTCTCAAAACTATTCGTAATTTCGGGTTAGCTAATTATTTAAATTTTCTTTTATAGGATGTCCAACTCTAGAAGCGTAGCAGCGATGATTGAATTTCATCACATACACATGAGCTATACAGAAACCCTAGCAGAGTTCTTAGCTCGGTTCCATAGGGTTTGGATGGACATCCATGAATCAAATATTTCAGGGATTATTGGCATAGTTAGATTAGTTCCTTTTCTTCCTGAGGATTGGCAGGGATGGGCGGCGTCGATTGCTCCAACGTACGTCACTCCTCAATATTGGGATGGTGTTTTGTTTGGAGATTGCAGAGCGTTCATTTCTGCAATCAGTACTCAATATATGTGTTTTTCGTACCCACCTCCTGGACCTTATCAGCCGTTGATTCCTGTTGGTGAGTTTAGTTTACAACATCTCATGCCCCAAGATTACCCAATCTTTGATCAGAATCCTCCGGAAAACCCCAAACCTATTGCTTCTCCCATCCATGGAAATAATGGATTCGATGTTAACTCCTTTCTTGTTGAGCCATTGGCAAATGGCTATGCTTCATCTCCCTCTCAAATCGAGACTCAAATCTTCACTCCTGAGCCTTCCGTTCAGCCTAACGGCGTAGCCTCAGCCTCTTTTGTTGAGGAAATTCCAAATGATCCTTCCGTCGAAACATTGCAAGCTTTGAATTCTTCAGAGCTTGATGCCATAGTTGGAATCCAGCCTATTCTGTTTGACCCTAATGTGGCTAGCACTTCTGGACCACGTCATTATGATAGTGATGAGGAAAACGTTGATCCAGAGGTTGGACCAACCGAAGGATATTCCCATCTCCGTCGAATTCCGTTTACCTACTTAAGTTTTCAGCCTAGTTTTAGGCCCTCGCCGGGAGATGATATTACTCATGCTCCTCATGTGACTTTGGACGGAGTGGAGAGAGCAGAGGAGAGCACAGAAACGGAAGAAGAAGATCCGAGTGAGGAAGATCCGAGAGATGACGAAGAAGAGGAAGAGGAAGAGGATCCGTCGAAGGACGAGCAGTGAAGAAAAAGAAGGGTAGTTGAAAGAAGTTGATAATAATTAACTAAAAGGAAGATAATGTAAATATAATGTAATAGAATAGATAATCAAACAACTTGTACGGTTATCGGTTATTGTAAATAAGCTCTCGTACATAGAAGCATATGATAGCGTAACAAATCGGAGGCGACGTAGAATTCCGCTCCGATAAAATATTTTGCGTGATGTTAGAAAAATCACGACTAATATAGGGAATTTTTGATGTAAATAATTCCCAAACTTTTGTAAAAGTCCTCGAAGAGGCAAATTTTCCCGTTAAGTAAAGAAGTACGGCCAAGGAAGTCGTTTTGATAATTTTTCGAGATGCAATAAATTTCCGTTGTTTAAATTTCGTTTAGTAATCTTAAGAAGAAAGGAAGAAGCAGGAAAAGAAAATGTTATACTAACTAAAATGAAACGTTATCGAAGAAATAAAACGTCGGAAAAATGAATATAGTGGAAGAAAACTTATCAAACGCATGAGAAAAGGAAAGAAACACGTTCAGCAAAAGTTCCAACGCTCGTTGGAATCCAACGCTCGTTGGAAGGAAAACCCCGAAGATGATTTGAGCGCTCGCCGGAATTTCCAGCGATCGCCGGAATTCCAGCACCGGCTGGAATCCAGCGACCGCTGGAATGGAAGAAACAACGCCGGCGGCAACTCAGCGTCCGCTGAGACGGGAAGAACCAAGCTGGAGGCTGAAGACAAGACGTCTGCGCACGATTCCAAAGACTGCGCAACCCAACGCTCGCCGGAAATCCAACGCTCGCAACTCGCCGCTCGCCGGAGCGGAAAGCCGTAGTTGATTCCGGCGCTCATTGGAATCCATGATCGCCGGAATCCAATGACGGGGCGAAACCAATGCCGGTCGCTGGAGAGCAGAACAGCAACGGCAGACGGCGCCAGTTGGTGGCGCGATTCCGACAGAAGACGGCGACGGTGAAGGATGTTTCAAGCAACGTTCAGGCGACTTCTTACGCCGCTGTGTGATAACTATGTGACGAAAAACGACGGTAGTTTGGACCGGAAGAAACGAGTCGAATATTTCGTATGCAATTCGTTACGTTTTTCGTTATTCATTCGCTAGTTCCATATTAGTAGAAGAGTTTTAATCAAGTTTAGATAGTAAATAAAAAGTTAGTAAGTAGAAGAAAGTCGAATCAAAATTCGAATAAAGGAATTCTCTTTTTCCTCATACGACTTTGAGACGCTGAATGACGAAGATGGCGTGCGGAATGGTTTGAGCCATTGCCGAATAACTTTATTTTATAGTTCGTTCTGTTCTTCGTTAATTCGTTAGCTCAGTGTTTCGTTTGCCGTTCGTTATTCTACCATCGTTAGTTTAATTCTTAGTTATTTAGTTTATATTTTTCTAATTAATTAGCTATACATTTTTTTTATGATTTAAGAAAAAGTTGAGATGAAGTAAATCACCTCACAATCAATTAGGATGGAGTTTAAGTACCAAGATGATTTTATTCATTCTTGATTTATAAAGAATGTACAAGCTAATTAAAAGTTGCAGAATAATATAATAAATAATTATTACTTAAATTTTTATTGAAAATGGAAATGAATCATTTGATTCATTGATGATGATGAGTGTGAATTATTAAATTCACTAAGTTATGATGAAGTTAAAATATGATTCCTTTTATTATTGGAGTGTGAAAACTAAATTTAGCAAGGATAATTATGAAGAATAATTGTTCTTGAATTATTTTATGATTAAAGATTATAGAAATTTTATATGAGTGAATCATTGATTCATTATTATGACGAGAAAGAATTGTTTAATTTCTTCATGATGATGAGAAATTAAAACGTTGATTTACATTGTATGCTGTTATGAGTAAATCTTAGATTTACTACATTTTATGAGTATGATATGTGTGATTGAAATTTTTGATAAAAATGAATCGTGTAACTTATTAGAAGTATGATGAGCATGCTATGCATTGATAAGATGGTTAAGGAAAATTTTTCTAAGTTCTAAAACCTAGGAATTTTTTTTTAATAAATTTAAAGAAAGAAGAATCCTTTTTATTAGAGAATAGATTTTCGTTAGAAAGAAAGAATGATTCGAATGCAAATCCTGGATAATCAGAAAATGCCGCCAAGAGGTAGAAGTCGTGGAAGAGTTGAGGATAATGAACCAGAAAGAGGACCTACTCCACCTCCTCCTCAGCTCGACCGGAGAATTGAAGAATTATTTTTGCGGCAAAATCCCCCAACTCTCGATGGAAAAGGAAATCCTTCGGAAGACGAAGAATGGATTCGTTCGTTAGAAAGAATTTTCCGTTTTCTTCGTTGTACGGATCAGGAACGCCTTGCATGCATGTCTTACCAGCTTAAAGGATCTGCGGATTACTGGTGGGAAGCTCGTCAAAGGGCATACACTCCTGAACAATTGGAAAATCTAACGTGGGAACAATTCAAGGATGCATTGTTTGAAAAATTCATTCCTCGAAGTTATCGGAAGCAGAAGGAAAACGAGTTTGCTAATCTCAAGCAAGGAAAGAAGTCGGTATCTGAGTATGATAGAGAATTTTGTGACCTATCACGTTTTGCTCAAGACAAGGTGGACACAGACGAGAAAATGGCTGAACTTTTCCGAACAGGTCTTCGGCAGGAAATAAGAATCGTTTTAGCCAGTCAAAGTGCATTGTCATATGCCGAAACATTAAATAGAGCTCTGGATATGGAATTGGCTATGCAGCCAGATAAGTCTTCTCAGACTTCAGCAGCTACGCAAGTTCAAGCTCCAGCGACAGTGACAAATCCGCAGTCATCCAACCAAAGTCAGAAACGAAAATGGAATTTTGGAAGTCTACCGAGTAAGAAACCCTGGCAAGGACCGCAAGGACAACAACGTCAGCAACATCAGCAATTTAATCAAGGACGATTCAAACAGCCTTTCGTCAATCAAGGCGGTTCGTCTCAAACTTATCAAGGAATGTCTCCATGTTCCAAGTGTGGCAAGATGCATCAAGGGATATGCAAAGCTGGAAGTAATAGCTGCTATACTTGTGGTCAAGTTGGTCATTATTCATATCAGTGCCCAACTAAACTACAAGGAGCAGGAGGAAGTAGACCAACCCAGAACCCGCCTCAGAGATTGAAGGCAATGGAAGTTGTTCCTCAGCAACGGCAGCAACAACGAAATCGCCAAGGGCCGCGATTCTAGCAAAAGCAAAAGCAACCCCAACAACTGAGAATGGAACCCCAGCAGCAATATCAAAGGGTTTTTGCTCTTGATCAGAAGCCGTTCGACAAAGATCAAGGAAATTTGACAGGTATGGGTCAATTAAATGACGTACCTGTTATAATTCTTTTTGATACTGGTGCATCGCATTCATTTATATCAGATGCATGCGTAGATAATCTTGGTCTTAAAGTAGAACGTGCTAGTCAAGACTTGAGAGTAACTACACCGTTAGGTAAATCTACCTCAGTTACTCGCATCTGTCCTAATATAGAGTTCGAATTAGGATCTCTCAAGATGTTAGCTAAAACCCTAAACTTAATTAAAATGTGGGATGTAGATATTATTTTGGGAATGGATTGGTTGACCGAGAATTTTGCAAGCATTCAATGCAAGCAAAGGCAGATTTCATTTCATATGCCTGGTCAGGAACCAACGCTATTTTTCGGAATAGAAAGAAATTGTAAGAAATCGCCGATTATTTCGGCAGTTCAAGCAAAGAGATTGTTGAGAAGAAAAGATATGACAGCATATCTCATCTATCTTAACAAAGATGGAAATAAGGATAAGAGCATTGAAGATGTAGCCATGGTCAGAGAATTTCAAGATGTATTTCTAGAAATTTTGCCAGGATTGCCACCCGACAGGCAAGTGGAGTTCACAATAGATCTTGAACCAGGATCAGCTCCTGTTTCCAAGGCACCGTACAGAATGGCTCCAAAGGAGTTGCAAGAATTGAAAATTCAACTGCAAGAGTTACTTGACTTAGGTTTCATTAGACCTAGTGTTTCTCCGTGGGGAGCACCAATTCTGTTTGTCAAAAAGAAGGATGGTAGTTTGAGGATGTGCATCGACTACCGAGAATTAAACAAGCTAACTTTGAAAAACAAATATCCTTTGCCGAGAATAGATGATCTCTTTGATCAACTCAGAGGAGCAAGTGTATTCTCGAAGATTGATTTAAAATCTGGTTATCACCAATTGAAGGTTAAACAAGAAGATATTTCCAAGACAGCTTTTAGAACAAGATATGGCCACTACGAGTTTGTAGTAATGCCATTTGGTGTGACAAATGCTCCAGCAGTATTTATGGATCTCATGAATCGAGTATTCCATGAATTCTTGGACAAGTTTGTCGTAGTTTTCATTGATGATATTCTCGTGTATTCAAAGAATGAATTAGAACACGAGGAACATCTTCGAATTGTTTTGGAAAGATTGAGGACTGAAAGATTGTATGCCAAATTTAGTAAATGTGAATTTTGGCTAAGAGAAGTACATTTCCTCGGACATGTTGTATCTTCTGAAGGAATCAAAGTTGATCCTTCAAAAGTACAAGCAGTTCAGGAATGGAAAGTTCCAACCACACCACATGAAATTAGGAGTTTCTTAGGTCTAGCAGGCTATTATCGGAGATTTATCGAGGGATTCTCCAAGATAGCTAAGCCAATGACCCATCTCCTAAAGAAAGAATCAAAGTTCAAGTGGTCAGAAGAATGTGAGGAAAGTTTCCAAGAACTTAAAAAGAGATTGACCACTGCCCCAGTGTTATCAGTTCCAGATTCGGATAAAGAATATGCTGTTTACACAGATGCATCAAAGAACGGATTAGGCTGTGTCCTGATGCAAGAAGGAAGAGTTATTGCATATGCTTCTAGACAGCTTAGACCTCATGAAGTAAACTATCCAACTCATGATTTGGAACTAGCAGCAGTAGTACATGCTCTAAAGATTTGGAGACACCATCTTTATGGAGCAAAATGTGAAATCTTCACAGATCATAAAAGTCTCAAATATTTCTTTGAGCAGAAAGAATTAAATATGAGACAAAGAAGATGGCTCGAATTAGTTAAAGACTACGATTGTAAAATTTCCTATCATCCAGGAAAAGCAAATGTAGTCGCTGATGCGTTGAGCAGAAAAGAGAAATCGGAATTTGGATTTCTTCTAACTCAAGAAAAAGAACTCATTAAGAGTTTCGGAGAACTGAGGTTAGAAGTAATTCTACCTCCGCAATCTGTTGAGCAAATGATTGCAGCCATGGAAATAATTCCATACCTAAGATCAAGAATTTCTAATGCTCAAAGAAAAGACGAGAAATTGGAAAAGTTACGAATGAAAATTCGTCAAGAAAATGATTAGAATTTTAAGGAGGCAAGAGATAATATTCTCCTATTTAGAGGAAGAATTTGTGTGCCGAATAATGAAGAATTAAGAAATGAGATCATGAGCGAAGCTCATGAAACTCCTTATTCAGCTCACCCTGGAAGTACCAAAATGTATCAAGATTTGAAACAAACATTTTGATGGGAAGGAATGAAAAGAGACATAGCTTCTTTTGTGGAAAGATGTTTAGCCTGTCAACAAGTAAAGGCATTGCATCAGAGACCATATGGGAAGCTACAACCTTTAGATATTCCAGAGTGGAAATGAGATAAAATTACCAAGGATTTCGTAACTGGGTTACCTAGATCCAAACGAGGGAATACAGCAATATGGGTAATAGTGGATAGATTGATAAAATCTGCACACTTTATACCTATTCCCATAACGTATGGCGCAGATAAGTTGGCTCAGCTGTACGTACGAGAAATTGTGCGATTGCACGGAGTACCTAAATCGATCACTTCGGATCGAGACTCAAAATTTACTTCTCATTTTTGGAGAAGTATGCAAGAAGAATTAGGTACCAAATTGAACTTCAGTACGGCTTTTCATCCTCAGACGGATGGTCAATCAGAAAGAACCATTCAAATCTTGGAGGATATGTTGAGAACTGTTGTCCTAGATCGAGGAAGTCAATGGGAGCAAATTTTACCTCTTGTTGAATTTGCTTACAACAACAGTTATCAAATGACGATTGGCATGGCGCCCTACGAAGCCCTTTATGGAAAGAAGTGTAGATCTCCGCTTCATTGGGATGATGTGGGAGAGAGAAAAATATTAGGGCCCGATTCAGTGGAAGAGATGATAAAGATTGTGCGTCAAATCAAACAAAGAATTAAAGAAGCACAAGATCGTCAGAAGTCTTATGCTGACATTAGAAGATCAGAATTAGAATTCAATGTGGGTGATAAAGTTTTCTTGAAAGTTTCGCCTTCAAGAGGAATTCATCGATTTGGTGTTAAAGGGAAGCTTAAGCCTCGCTACATAGGACCATATGAAATTCTGGAAAGAATAGGTCAAGTAGCATATAAGCTAGCTTTACCGCCAAGTTTTGGAAGTTCACATAATGTGTTTCATGTGTCTCAATTGCGGAGATATATGTTTGATCCTAAACACGTTATTCGCCGAGAAGAAGTAGTCCTTGAGCCAGATTTCAGTTATGAAGAGAAACCTGAAGCGATTTTGGATAGAAAAGTCCAGCAGCTTAGAAATAAATCGATCGCGTCGGTAAAAATCAAATGAAGGCATCATGGACTAGAAGAAGCAACATGGGAATTAGAAAGCAAGATGAAAGAAAAGTATCCCGAACTCTTCCAAGAGGTAAGCAAATTTCGAGACAAAATTTATTTTTAGGGGGGAAGAATGTAGTATCCCGTCTTTCTTAAGTAATTAAAATAATTAATCTAATGAGAGAGACAAGAATTTTAGTAAAATAAAAATTTTCTTTCCGAAAATTTTTCCCGGCAGATATATTCTACCGGAAAAATGAGTTTTAATTAATTTCTATCGTCTCGGTTAATCCGAAACGAAGAAGTTTTTACATTTATCAATAGATGATAAATGTTTAGTCATTAATTGACTAAGAGAAGAATTTAATTTAATTACGTGAAATTTTACGTAAATTATCGCTTAAAAATTTAGTTTCGGTCGATTTGAAAATGCTTCGAATCTCCGATTCTTTCTGTGAGATTTTTATCTAAGGTTCGTGAAACCTTAAACTAAATTATTGTGTTGAGAAATTAAGAGTTTATCGGAGGGTTCGTCGTTGTTAATTAAGTGAGTCGAGAAAGGAATTAAATAATTATCAAAACTTAAGGATTAAGTTAAAATAAAATATTACCTATCCTATATCTATATCTATATATAGAGATGTATTTCTCTTCACTCTCACTCACTCACACACGCACACAACAACAGCAAACAGCAGCCACTCTCTCTCTCCCTCTCGATCTCTTCTTTCTCAATACACACACTCACACACACTTAAGAACATCATCTTGATCTTCAAGCTCAAAGATTACAATTCCTAGCAATCATCTCAAGTAGTCAAGTAAGCTTAGATTTCTCTCTTCCAAGCTCTTGATTTATGTCTATGGAGGAAGAATTATATATATATATATATATATCGAAAATTTGGGGAGAAGTATTGGAAATGGTTAGATGTTCTTCATATCTTAGTATTATGCTTGTATGATGAATAAATGATCATTGGTATGATTAAATCAAGCATGAAGAACCCTAAACCTAATTTTATTATTTTTGAAAATTTTTGGAAGAAAATGCTAAATTTTGATTCATGCATTGTATGATGTTTTAATCTTCATGAACTATGCTTATTTTATGCTTAGAAGATTGAATATGTAATTAGATTAAACATGAGAAAACCCTAACCCTAGTTTGAGAATTTTCGAAAAATACAAGAAATAAAGAAAAGGTTGATGCATGTCTTATATATTCATTTTGATGACATAAATGAATTTAGATAGTTGTTTTAAGAATATTTCATGCTGGAAGTAATTAAAAATTTCCAACCAATTTCATTTTGTGAAAAATGTCGATTAAATTGAGTTAGAATTAGGGTTTAAGATATTAAGATTATATGATGTAGTTAATGGATAATGTGATGATGTATGAGATTAATGAATTAAATTAGATCTATAGATAATCAAATATAATCATGATTAACTCTAGAAACCCTAGAAAGTGAAATTAGGGTTCCTAAATTAGGGTTGGAAGATTAATACTAAATTGAATGAAATTAAATGAAGAAATGAGCTTAAAATAATACATAAGTATATTAGAAATTGAAAAGAAGAGAAAATAATTAAAGAAATATTAATTCTAATACTACCGAAAATTAAATAAATAAATAAAATACTAATTAAATTTTAATAAAGAAATTAATTACAATTATGAACTTCTTAATTAAAAAAAATTTAAGTGTTATATGATTTTCTGGAAATTTAATTCAAAATAATAAAGATTTTCTATTTTTGGTTGATTTTCTCGATTTGGAAGATTATATGTCTAATTGAGTTAATGTGTGTATTTAAAGTGTAATTATGTTCGTTGTGATGAAATAAGTGCGTGAAATTAATTTAGGAATTTTCTGAATCCGTTAGACGGATTAAAATCGATTTAGTAAGTTATGATGAATAGTAAATTATAAATGTGGATGTTATATGAGATTTAATTGAGGTCTGATGCTTAATGAGGCATTAAGATAGATTAAGATAGATTAAGAGTGTTTTAGAAGTTAAGATAGAATTTCTCGAGGTTCGTCGAGTTTCGGCGTAGTAATTCGAATCGAATTACGTTAGGTTTATCGAAGTAGTTATTCGATAAAAGATTTTTCTAAAATTCGTTATTCTCTTTCGATTAAAGGAGCAAGCGGAAGCGGGAGCAGAAACGTGAAGTAAAAGGGCTACAAGCGCTAGAATTTAAAGTTTAAAGCTTAAGTTTATCAGGTGGGCTTTCTAAACTAAAATATGTGAAAAGCATGATATACTATGGTTTTAAAGTTTTGATACTTGCCAAAATTATTTTTGAATGTTAAGTATGTTACCATCTACTTCAGAAAGACGAATTCGGTTTCACGCAAGGTGAAATCTGTGTACACATTGGTAATCGTGCGCATTTCTTTGATAGACCGGTTATTCGTAACCGTGAGTCTTTCGTTGATATGCCGATTACAAGTGATTGAGAAAGAGGCCTCTTTCTCATCACCATTAATTATTTGTAGATATGGTTCATACTGTTATAAATGTCTGCAGACAATTACATTTTTGAGAAAAGAAAGTATTTTTAACATTTTACGAGTTGTTTTCAGAAAATCCTCGTATTATGTTTTCTGGCAAGTTTTCATATATAGCTGTATTCAGCAATGTTTTCAAATGTTTTCGGCATGTGTTCACTGAGTACGTAGTACTCAGCCCTGCATGTTATTTCTAAAACGTGCAGGTTAGCAGGGATGCAGATGACGAGGCTGGATAGATGTTGGTTGTTGTTATTGTTTTTGAAAAATAAAGAGCCTAGATTATATGTCGTCATACATATAGTCTTTCGTATTCCGCTGCCATGTTAATATGATTTTATTAAATTATGACGAAGTTGTTTAAACCTTAGAGTCGATCTATGTTTTGATAGTCGAACTCTTTTTGTCACAGTTTGCGTAAAACTTAGTCTTGATATATATTTAATACAATCTCTATTTCATGAAGCTTTGTCGAACTCGAAACATTTTTCTTTATCTTGTTTTCTTGATCCTCAAGTCATTATGTCATCTTCTTGATCAATTGTCAATTATTTGGTTGATCAGGTCTTTTAATTCCGAGTTATTCGAGTTATGTCTATCATATTGATTTCAGTTGATCGTCTCGAGTCATATATGTCGTATTATTCTAAAATGATGAGTTGTTAGGTATGGTTATTCTTTTGAACGATAGCCGGGTCACTATCTTAAATTCCTTTGTTAATCATAAATTATGTAAGTCGTGGGACCTACCGGCCTTGACATCTAATATCGAGGTTCGGGCTGCGACAGTAGGAGATTTGCATTCTTTCATAGCTAGATTAATTTGGACATTTGATATTTGAAGTTAGAGTTTTGACTAATTTGGTGGACGTGTGAATTTTCGTTGTGATATTCTTATTTTGACATTTAGAAAATATTTATTTCCATATTATGATTAATTGGTATGATATTGAGTTGTTTTTTCAAGTTCATTAATGAGTCATATTTACGAATACAATGAAAAGATTACTCAACTAAGCGTCGTATAAATGACGAGGATTTATGATACAACAATAAAGTGATGCATACAGTGTTGCATATTTTGCGACTTAATTTAAAATTTTGCAACAATTGTTATATGTCACCATACTATGTGACACTTTAAGTATGATGTCACATGTGTCGCCAAAATTATGTCTCATTAATTGCACTGTTACAAATTATAACGTGTCATATCAATTAATGTCGTACAATTGACACAATATTTACGACATTATAATAAAGTGATGCAAAACGTGTTGTATATTTTGCGACTTAATATGAATATTTGCAACAATTGTTATATGTCACCATACTATGTGACACTTTAAGTATGACATCACATGTGTCGCCAAAATGGTGTCACATTAATTACACTGTCACAAATTATAACGTGTCATATCAATTAATGTCGTATATTTGACGCAATATTTACGACATAATAATAAGTGATGAAAAATATGTTGCATATTTTGCGACTTAATATGCATTTTTGCAACAATTGTTATATGTCGCAATATTATGCAACACTTTAAAAATGACGTCACATGTGTTGCGAAAAAATGCGTCACATTAATTATAATGCCACAAGTTAGTGTTGCAAATTATGATGCTTCATTTTAACTAATGTCACCTCATGTGTCGCAATTGGAGACACATCACAAAGTTTACTGACACGTAATGTGTCGTGAATTTTATGCGACACCTATGTAAGTGAAGCACATAGTGTCGTATACGTTGCGTCACTATTGAAAAAAAGTGATGCCAAAATACAACATCACTTTTTGCGACACAATTTGACACGACGCAAAGAATGTCGCAAAATAGCTTTTGCGACGCTAAAACATATGCTTGCAACACATTTTTCATGTCGCAAAAGGTCGTTTCTCTTGTAGTGGTATTTGACCTTGTTGTAGCATGTTCAACTTTGATTAAGAAATACATTTGCAATTTTGTTGTTGAAAAGAATAATTTCTGAGGCCCTTCAAATGTCATCGATTTGCCCTTCCATGTTTGTGTTTCTTTTCTTTTCTTTTTGTTATTTGGGGACAAACAACGGTTAAAGTTTGGGGGGTTGACAAACATGGATTTTTCAAGATGTTTTGAGCGCATTCGATGCCAATTGTTAGTGAAAAACCATGTCGTTTAACCTTTTTCTCAAGTTAAACCTTGTTTTGTCGGTTTTTACGCTTGCTTTTTGAAATAATTGCAGGAAAATGGATGTGGAATTAGAGTGAAAGGAGCTTGGAATGAGAAAGATGAGCTCGATATGAGAACGTGGAAAAAACGGAGGTCAATTCGGAGTCCGGACGAGGGAGAACGGGCTGAAACAAAAAATGTGCGCAGCCAGGAGCCACCTCAGCGCGCGGCCGCGCCCACCTTCACATTTCTCCTTCTCCGGCACGCGGGATACGGGCGCGGGATGATCCGCCGGTGCACAAACCGCGCGCGGAAGAAGGAATTTCCTTCTTGGCCGCGCGACTAGGGCGCGACCGCGCGCGGCGCAGCAGAATTTCTCCAAAACACATTTTTTTGCTTCATTTTTCCACCCCATTTCGGATTTTTACTCCATAACACTCTTCTCCCACCTCAAAAACCTATAAATAGGGCATTTGGGCTCTCTCTTCTAGGTTAAGTTTCACTCCTCCCACCACCCACACACATTTCACACTTTACACACACTACCTCCATCCACCATTGTTGGAGCTTGAAACTTGGAGAAGAAGAAGTCTAGGAAGAAATATTGAAGATCAAGAGTTGGATTTGTCACTTCACCTCTATTCTCTTGCATTTTTTATGTTTTTAATTCTTGATTTGGGATTTGTGTTGATTATGAACATGGTTGGCTAAATTCCTCTTTCTAGGGATTAAGCTAGATAATTTGTATGGATTAAAATCTTTGATATTCAAGTATTATTGAGTTTTCTCTTATCTCTTTGTGTTTGTGGATTTAATTGAGCATTTGAATGATTTGCACCATTTAAATGTGTTTGTTATGTTGGTTTGAGGCTCGAGAGAGGGGTGAATCGACATTAAAACCGAGCACAAGGTGTAATATCGCAATAGCCCGAGAGGGTGAGTGGTTTTGCAAGGGTAGAGTGATCCTAGGTGCTTTTAGGAGTTATAGGCTAGTGTTTGATTGGAGACAACAATCCTAGCTTGTAATCAACTACTTTAGTCGTCCGAGAGGAGACTCGAGTGAACGAGAGATCGCCTTAGGTAAAGAGATAACAAAACGAGACTTGAGTGTTGGATTTTTTAATTCGTTGCAAGTTGTCAATGCTTAGTCCTTAGAAATTCATCTCTCTTAAGTTTTAAGTCATTGTCTTCATCTTTGTTTAATTTAATTGAGTTCGTTAATTTATTTAATTTTTCTTGTTCGTTTAATTTAGTAATTGTCCCTAAAACTCCGATTAGTCTAATTATGTTAGAACGACGTAGTAATAGTAATCATAAGTGTTGAAAATTAGTCTCCGTGGATACGACCTTGCTTGCCATTTTCTACATATACACCGTACACTTGCGGTTAATATTTGCATAATTAAAAGGTGAACAGATAGAAGATGAAGTTTGGAAGGATAATATTGTCATTTTGTATCTAATCTTAACTACTGTTGAAGCATAGCATACATATCCCACCAAATTGGTCGGATACCATTTCTAAAGAGGAATAGGAAAATAATGACGGCATGGATTTTATCACGGGCTTTTAACTTTATGTATCTTGGCTACCAAACGGGTGAATAAGCCCAGATATCTAAGCAATCTTGGCTTATCCACCCTACCAAACATGCACTTAATAAATATTCTGGCCCAAGATGTAACAAATTTTGACCCAATACGTAGTAGAGAATCGAACCGAACCCAATACATTTTGACCCAAGATGTAACAAATTTATATGACAAAACCGAACCGAACCGAACCGCGACCACCTCTAGCTGTAATAAAGGGCAGTAAAATGGAATTAGAGGCAATTAAAGAAAGTATGGTTAATTAATAAATAATTAAAAATTAACTAGGATTTATTAATTACAATTAGAATTTATTAATTCTAATAAAATTTTGAGTTTATTAATTTAATTTCAATTAGAACTTATTTATTTAATTTAATTGAGATTTATTAATATAAATTAGAGTTTATTAATTTAATTTCAATTAGAATTTATTTATTTAATTTAATTGAGATTTATTAATATAAATTAGAGTTTATTAATTAATCCTAACCAAGATTTACTAATCTCAAATCAAGATTTATTAATATAAATTTGAGTTTAGTAATATGATTAAATCTCATCAATTAAGTTAACTAAATAAAATAGGCAACATTCCATTGCACTAACTATTACTCCCTCCGTCCCGCCATAAGTGGCCACATTTCCTTATTGGGCTGTCCCATCATAAGTGGCCACTTTCCTAATATGGAAACACCCTCTCTCACACAAAAGATGTGGGCTCCACCACTTTTTATCTTTTTACTCTTTAAACACTCTTCTCCTAAATACATGTGCCCAAAAGAAAGTAGCCACTTATCATGGGACGGAGGGAGTAGATATCTTTATCGCACAACAAAAGATATTGTTTCGTGTGCGTGTATAATTGGCCCACACATAAATGGTCCATTGGTGGCCTTGGTGCACCCCTCTAAATTAGTAGTTTATATGCATGCATTGTATTTTGAAGATGTACTGTTATCAAAAATAGGAAAGGATACTAGAAGAAAGTGATGGCATTTTGTCTTTATAACGAATAATTGCCGACTTTAGCTATAGATATGAAAAATGTGCGGCGTACGGTTTTTATTGATCGTAAGTTTTGGAATATGCCTTAAATAATTATAGAAAGTTAGAAACGTGTTTTTGGTCTTAATTTGATTGTTTGCATCAATCAAGCTCTTACAGTTTCTCTTTCTCGCTCTACCCTCTCTCTCTCTCTCTCCTCTCCATTACTTGTCGTCTTCTTCTCTTCCTCCTCACCACTTTTCATCTTGTTTTGTTTCCCCAATAATTATCGGAGGGCGACCTGCTCCGCCCTAATTTTGGATTTCAGTTTTATATGGACGGTTATTTTTTTCCCAATTTTGATTTTCCGCGTTTTTACGATCCTACCCCTTCGCACAAGATATAATATGTGCTTGCCGTGCAAAAATGGCCATTCATATAAATTGCTAGCAATTTCTCTACAGTTAATGAAATGTTCGATAGTGTATAGCATTAAAAAAAAAAGAAAAAGAAACTACGAGACCAACGAATTAATATTATATATTGGGACGTTTAGAAGTATTTTATCCCAATATTATATGTTAACAATAAAAAAATCACATAAAATGCCATTAATTTATATGTTAAACGTGCCTAATGCCTTTTATCAGATATTTTGGCTTTTGCACATTATTCTCAATCTCAAATATGAAGGTTAGATAAAAAAAAATTTGCACCCTCGTTCACTAAGCAGATTTCGTGTTTTAAGTGTATCTACTCAAATATTAATAATATATTAAATTATTTAGTATAATTTTAAAATGATTTAAACTTTCTAACTTTTATTTTTTTGAAAGCATTCAACATTTCAACATTGTAACTTAGGCTAACTAGAACATGGAGAGAAATGTAACAAGATGCTTCTATTAATTTGCTGATTCTTTAATTCTCGAGATAAACTAAAATAACAATATGATTTTATCAAAATTACCATGGTTCATATTTTTAGTTTTGAAGTTGTGTATGGTATTATTTATAATGTATATAACATCACTAAACAGAATTTCTTAATTATATCGTAAAATTTGAAGGAATTTAAGTGCAAGCTCAAAATAAAACATCTAAATTGGATAATATTAATTAATGATCAATAAAAATAAATTTATAATTTGGATGGACTAAGAAACTAGAAAACGAGCAAGTATTAATGAGAACGGAGCCATTAAGCAGCCGCGAGATCTTGTGTGACAATCACAATTTACACACATATTTTTGCCCTTACGTATTTACAAAGCCTACCATCCGAAGCAGTTACCATTATACCACCCTTTATCTATTTTCCCGTTTTACTCCCTTTCGTCCCGGTCACCGTCTTCCTCCCCACCACTCGTCGTCTTCTCTCCCCATCTACTTAAATTATATATAATCGTCGGTCCCCACATCACTACCGATGGTCTCTCCCTTCCACAAGGTGGAAGGTTGCAGCGAATATTCTTCAAATATTTATATAAGGTAGAGGTTTAGAAAATTTAGTGCTAGTGCCCTTTCTACCTTTCTTTAACCAACTAAACTTTTTTTAACTAACAAACCTAACTTTGGATTTTGGGGAAACGGGGAAATGAAAATTTTATAAGTAAATAATTTTCAATATTATAAATAGGTTAAAAAAGATTATGTTATTATGGAGGTAACTGAAATAATATTTTTTTTATTACAAAATGGATAGATAATTAAATTCTCCTACATAAATTTATATTTAACACAAGTTCACGTGAATCTTTGGAATTATATATTACTCCCTCCGTTTTTTTTTAAGTGTCCTATTGAGAAAAAATTCTTGTCCCTTTTTAAGTGTCCTATTGCGGAATTTGAGATTAAAATAATGACAAAACTCCTATTTTACCCTCAAAAAAGTTATTGGAAAATGTAATTATTAGACTTTGAAAATAATAAATATGGGTATAAAAGTAATATATCATGCTTCATTGGTTTTTGTAATTTTTCTCAATAGGACACTTAAAAAAAAACAGAGGGAGTATTTCCTTTTTGTCTCGTGTAATAGTTTAATATATAGATCTTGCTGTTTATTTGTAATATCTTTGGAATCATCCGCCAACAATATTTAAAATTTCCTACAGATCAATTAATTATCCCACCAACTAGAATATTAAATCTTTCAATTTAAGATATATTTTAATGTAACCTTAATTAACTGATTAAGGATGTTATTTCACGTGGTAAGCGTATCTATCATGACGACGACAAACTCGTAATTGCAAATTTAATTTGTTCTATTAAGAAACAATATGATTCCACCCGCCAATTTATGAACTTATCCAATGAAAATTACTAAGTATTAATCAATCATAAACGTACCTCTTCTTCTCCACACTATTAATAAATTGAATGGGCCGTCAGGATAATATGAGATTAGACCCAAAAAAGGTGAGCTGGCTAGCTAGCTCTTGAGCTGTATATATTAATTTTAATATTTATTATTCATTTTATTATTTAACTCATATTTGAATTGATTTTTTTTATATATTAATTCCAACTAAGAGATGAGCTATTATGTAGCGTCCACATCACTCTCGGGCTTCACTTATCATGTCACGCGCGTTTCACGTGCAAAATAGCCCGAAAAAATGAAATCGAGCCAAAATTAGTCCTATGAACGCCACAATCGAAACATTTTTTTCCAGATTTTGTAAGCCCGCATATATTTTGTCATGAATTTGCAAGCCCGAATAGATTTTGTCCTATTTTTGCAACCCGCTATAAGTTACTGTCCTAAAAAAAATATATGAACTTGAAATTACGAAGAGCGACAAGGAGAAAGGTCTGATAATATAGTGATTTACCATTTCAATATTTTTGGCTCCTTCGTCTTCGTCAGAATCTATGGAGATAGTGGTATGGACAATGACGATGGCGACTGAAAAAGGTATGTATATAATGGTAGCAACGACGGAGATATCGTCAATGGCGGAGGAGGAATTGAATCAATAGCAGCCACGAAGTTGGACAGGTTGATGTAACGACAACGACGGAAAAAGATGTTTACGTGCTTAGGAGCAATACCCGGGGCTAAATATTGTGAATCAGCTCACTCACCAGATTGCATCTTTAGATAATGTACTTTGTAGGTTTTTAATTAGTTTAGGTGAATTTAAATACATTTCTATGTTATCGATGAATATATGTATTATTTGGATGTTTTCATGACCAATATATGTACTGTTTAATTAGCAAGTTTAAAATGTTTATTTTGTGATTTTGACTTATTAAATGTAGTATAAGTGAATTTAATTGAATAACGTAAATAAAGAGTGTAGTTGGAATTTGACCAATTTAAAATTATAGAAATGAATAAAAAAAGGTGTAGTTGGGATTTGATCAAGTTAAAATTTTAGAAATGAGTAAAAACAAAATGTTAGTAAATTTATCCCAGGTCAACTAAATGATTCATGGCAAAAACTTGGGTGCAGCTGGCTGTACGGTACAGCCGGCTGACCCGACCTGCCTGCCCCGCCACGACCCGCCCCGCCTGATCCGATCAACGTTGACCGTTGACTTTTTTATTTTTTTTATATTTATTATTTTTTTCAAGAGTCGAGCGAGGGGAGGCGAATGCCTTGGAGCGAGTTAAAAAATATTAATGTTGCCACAATCATTATCTATAAATTAAAATCGTAGCCGAAGGCGGAGAAAAAAAAAATCAACAGTCAAACGTTGACCGTTGACCGTTGACCGATCAATGCTGACCGGGTCGGGCGGGGTCGGGAGGGTCGGGTCAGCCGGCTGTACCCAAGTGTTACTCATGATTCATATGCTTTCTACTACTAAACCACGCTAATTGCATTGTAATGTTCACAATAGAATTAATTTATCTATAAAATATAAGTGCAGCCCGATGGGCTGGCCCAATTTACCCCAAAGCCCGATCGGTCTGGACCGAAAAACCCGAATTCATTACACGCTAAAAATTTTTGGCGCTAACCCGCTCTTTTTTTCGATCACCCATCGATTTCGGACTTGATTAATCCCTTGTTATATATATTTGCCCATAATACAATTTATCAAATCGGTAAGTTGAGTAATTCTTATATAGTTATATAGATTGAATTCAGTATTTTGTTTGTGGTCCCAATCTGACAATTGACGTGTCAGAAACGCGGATGTCCTTTGGAAGTATTATATAAATCATAAATGTCACCAACACGTGAAGAATGCCTTGCTTTTATCAATATTATAAAAACAATTATCATGGCTGGCCGGACCTGCCCACGGGCCCTGAACCGGCGGTTCCGGGCCCGAGCCCGCCGATTCTGGTTTTAAATCGGAGAGTGAGCAATAACCATGCGTCTCTATTATCTGCGGTTCTGAGAACTTTTAACCGGCGATTCGAGAGCGTGTAAAAGCCGATTCGATTAAAGGCCTAGGTTTTTTAATTTTTTTTTTTTTCTTATATATATATATATATAGATATATATATAACATTGAAAATTAAGAAAATGAAACATAAATGAAAATGAACTAGTTTTTCATTAATACTTGAAAATTAAAATAAACATGACTAAATAGAAATTACAAGTACTTGAAAATTAAATTAAAGATTGTTTTTGTATTTTTGGAGCACTTTTTTCAACTTTTGTAATTTTTTTTGTAATTAATTGTTGTATATATATATCTTAAGACAATATAAGCAAAAAAAATTAAATTTTACTTAGTAGTCATTGAATAAAAATATTAAATCATTTCTCATTAATATTGTTGAAATTACAACACTTGAAAGTTGAAATGAAAAAAAGGACTTGAGCTCAATTTTAATATTAAAATTGAGTTGCCTACGTATCCTCATAGAGGAATCAAAGTCCACGTAGTTCGATTACATTACATTACTCCCTACTCCCTAGTAGTTCTCGTCCACCGATCGATCACTCTCGGTGAACTCTTCGTTTGGGCTCTCGTCGCGATCATCCCAATCGAGCTCTTGAGCTCTAAGGTCGGCCCTCGACCAATCATCAAGCAACATTGTGGCTTCAATGTTTCTTGGTTTCATCGTTGATCTTCTTTGGTCCAACATGAGTCCGCCAATGCTAAAAGCTTGTTCGACCGAGACGGTGGATGCGGGGACGGCAAACAACTCTTTCGCCATGATAGAGAGTACGGGATACTCCGTTCTCTTTGACCACCACTTCATCACGTCGATTTGTGGAGCACTATCTTCAACACCAAAAACAAAACGACAACCCAAATACATATCTAATTCACTATTACCTTGGCCCCTAGGGAGTTCATAAGATCTATCTTGGTACATGCTACTTAATTGTTGAACTAAGGGATCTAAGGAGTTTAAATCAAGTGGTATAAATGAAGAGGTAGAAGTAGAAGAAATAGGTGCATTCATGTCAAGATCAATACCATGAGTCATCCTATATTCGGCAAAAAGAGATCTTAAAGTTATTTCTAAATCATCTTTTATTTGAGTAACATTAGGAATATCAAAGAAAATTATTTCTCCATCAATTCGTACATTTAAAAAGTCCATTTGCTTAAAAGCATTATAATAAATATCTAACATTTGACAAACACCATCATATTTCCATTTAGGATCTAAGCACTTAGCTACTAGAAAAACATCCGGAATATTTCTAAAATATTTTAGCCATTTTTGAACCATAAAATAAATCACACCTTGCAAATTGGGTTTACTAAAACAATTTTTAAAGCTAAGTGCAATATACATGCAATGTTCCAACACACGAACGGAAGTACAATAATAAACACCCGATAATTGAACGGTGGCATTATTAAAAACCTTTAACAATTGATATAAATCCATGCATTGGTCCCAATAAGAAAGTAATAAAGTCAATTGAACCGTCGCAAATTCTTTTCTAAAAAATTTGCATAAATAATCTTTATACTCTAAAGTAGAATTAAGCATTTCATAAGTGGAATTCCAACGATGTGATACATCTCTAACAAAACTCCTATGTTGAATATTCTTATGACGACAATATTTTTGCCATTTTTTACCTAAAGTTATATTTGTATGCAAAAGGGCAACGGCTTTTCTAATTGGCATAACCGATTCATTAAAAATTTCAAGTCCATCTTGAACACATAAATTCAAAATATGACAAATGCATCTACTATGAAAATATTTTCCTTGGAAAGATGGATTACATACTTCAATGAGTTCGGGAATACTAGCGGTGTTGGCGGATGCATTATCAAAACCAACCGAAAATACTTTATTAATCAATTGGTATTCATTTAAAACGGTTATAATTATTAAAGCAATATTAGTGGCCGTGTGTGGATCATCGAACTCCATAAATGCAATTAAACGTTTTTGTAGTATCCATTTATCATCAACCCAATGACATGTTATTCCCATGTAATTATTTTGATGAAAACAATCCGTCCAAATATCGGCACAAATAGAAACTTTATGGTCTAAGTTTATCAAATATTTCATTAATTCCATTTTTTTATCAAAAGCTTGTCTTCTAATTCGTCTAAGCATATTACTTCTACTAATTTTTTTAGCGGCGGGACAATATGCATCTTTTATACTTTCTTGATAGGTTATTTTATCGGCAAATGTAAAAGGTTGTTTTTCCATAGCACAATATCTAGCCATAACATCTTCGGCATGTGGATGATCATATTTAAATAAAGGGTGAGAAGACGTACCCGTCGCCGAGAAAGCGGTGCCACGAATTTGAGTTTGTGTTGATGCAATCCCGTATTCTCCCGGATGACACGTCTCCATGTGTCGCCTTAGTGTGTCATAGCCTCCTCCATGCGTCCATTTGTAGACGTTATTGCAATAGTTTCAATAGGCGTTGTATTTTGGAGGATCTCCGGGCTTGTCGCTAGGTGCCGGGGCTCTAGGCATTTTTTTAAAATGCTTAGTAAAGATATCCGACACAAGAGGTCGACCCGTCGGTTTGTTTGGCGGCGCTTCGACTTCTTCTTCTTCGTTGGATTGTTCTTGAGATTGCCGAAGCATCTCCTCCTCTTGACGATGAACTTGCTCGGCAAACTCTCGATCCTCTTATTGTTGAAGTTGTTCCGCATACGCCCTTGATATTTCTTTGGCGGCCATTGCTCGAGCTTGCCGAGCCGATCTTCCTCCTCTTTTGGATCGAGGAGGAGCATCGTCTTGATTTTCGGCAACGCCTTTGCCCTTATCGACACGAGAGGAGGTCGACATTATGGAATATTGTTATGGATGGATTGGTGAAGTGTGTGGTGAGAGAAGTTGAGAACTTGAGCACAAAATTAACACAAAAATGAAGAATTTGAGCAACAAATAATAGATTGAATGCTTGAAATTAAATAGAGAGATATGAGAATTGGTGTGATTATTTGAGAGATTATAGTGTGGTATTAATAGGGTAAAATTGGGGGGAAGGGAGGGGGGAGAGGGCAGCAGCAACGGCTATTTTTCTAGCCGTTGAGCTGCTGCCATTGATGCAGCAGCTGTGCTGCTGTGCATGCTGTCTTCTTCCCGTTGGAACCGGCGGTTCCAACGGTTAACCGCCGGTTTTGACCGTTCGAACCGGCGTCACGTCACATTTTTTTTTTAATAATTCCGGTTAACCGCCGGTTTTAACCGGCAGTTAACCGGCGGCACAGCTGATTTGAACGAAGGCAGGCCCGGAACCGGCCCTTGAGCTCACGGTTCCGGTTACGGCTCCGGCCCGTTGACTGCCGAGCCGGTTAAAAAACCGTTGACCGGCGGGCCGGTTCCGGTTAGGCCCGCCGGGCCCTCCAGTTTGGGCAGGTCTAGCTGGCCCCATAAATTGAATACTAATATTCTATTTTTCTAGGGTTAATAGGTTTAAAATACATGAACTTTTCATCCATTTTGGTATTTCACATGACCTTTCAAAGTTGTGTCAAAATACACCAACTTAAAATTCTTTTGAAAATTTCACATGAAAATTTTTCCGGCAAAAATCAGTGCTTACATGACAGCCAGAATCTTGACGTGGCAGCCGGTTTCTTGACATGGCAATGGATTGTGTTTAATTTAAGTTTAAAATACACAAATTTTACACTTATTTTGGTATTTCACATAATCTTTAACATTTTTTTTTGAAAATTTCACATAAAATTTCAATTATTGAATTATGCGATATAGATTTCAATTGTTCAATAATCAACACACAACAGACGCGCAAGAAAGGAAAAAGAGGTGTTTCACTGGGAAGTAGTACGACAAGGTGATCATTCAATATTTGGAGTTTGGACAATTGAAATCTCATTGCCATAATTCAATAATTGAAATTTTATGTGAAATTTTCAAAAAAATGTTAAAGGTTATGTGAAATACCAAAATAAGTGTTTTTGTGTATTTTAAACTTAAATTATACACAATCCATTGCCACATCAAGATTCCGGCTGCCACGTAAGCACTGATTTTCGCCGGAAAAATTTTCATGTGAAATTTCCAAAAGGATCTTAAGTTGGTGTATTTTGACACAATTTTGAAAGGTCATGTGAAATACCAAAATAGATGTAAAGTTCATGTATTTTAAACCTATTAACCCATTTTTTTTATATATACTACTCCCTCCGTCCAACCGAATATGGCATGTTTTTCATTTAGGGCCGTCCCACCGAATATGGCTTGTTTCCTTTTTGGGAAAAAATTAGAGCTTACTTTAAACTAAAAAAGTACTTTAGCCGTACATTGTTGACCAAAAAAGCACTTTATTAGCTAAAAAATTATTTTATTAACACTTTATTACACCTAATTCGCTTTTTCTTAATCTTCGTACAAAAAACAAATAGGCCATATTCGACGGGACGGAGGTAGTATAACTTTTTGAAAATGTTCGGTACTGCAAAAATTCATGTGGAACCCATATTTAAAATATTATTGATAGGATCATAATACAATGGAGCCTTCATGTATATATGGTCCATTGTTGCACCATTTTAATATTTTAACATTATATACTCTCTCCATCCCAGTAGTAAGATCCTCTTTATTTTGGACACAGTTATTATAAAACAAGAATAAAAAGATAAAAAATGGTAGGTCCCACAACTTTTGAAGAGTTAATTACTTTCATTTTGAATATGGACCTTTCTATTGGGATAGATATAAAAGGAAAAATAAACTTTTTTTTTAGAGAAGGAAAGATGAACTTTGCTATTGGAACAGAGGGAGTACTTTTTTTTGGTATGCATTGTATTTTGAAGATATTTTAAAAACAAAACAAAAATACTACTGTACATTAGTCAAAAAAGAAAAAAAAACTACAAAAAGTAAGAGCTAGAGGGATTTTTAGGACATTATCTTTGGCACATTTGAAAACTAGGACAAATTTTGAACGTGGTGACAAGTTTAGGACATTATATTTTGTACTCCCTCCGTCCCTGATAAGTGTGGTCCGGAGGGAGGGGCACGGGTTTTAAGAAGGATGTTAGGTAGATGTGTAGTGAGTGGAGAATGAGACTTACTTTGTTGTAGTGTTAGTTACTTTTAAAAGGTAAAAGGGTAAAATTTTAAGTGGAGCATATCCATTTAAGGAAGGACCACACTTATGGAGAACAGACGAAAAAAGAAAGTGGACTACACTTATCAGGCACAGAGGGAGTATATTGCAATTTTAGGACATTTTTTGGCCTGAATAGAATAATTCGGGCTTTTACGCCACGTCATTGCCCTGCTGGAGATATTCAGGTGATGTGGATGCCGGAATAAAAATATTACACGAAACTAAAAAATAAAATGACAATAAAAATATGTATTTCTATAATTTATATTGTAGAATTTATTTTAAATTTTTTCTACAATTTGTTTATATGATTTCAACGAGCTATAAAAAATATTATAATTTATATAAATTTCCTTGAAAAAAGAAATTATATACATATTTATTTAAGTGATAGCAACCATTTTGTCTTTACAATGAATAATTGCCGACATAGATGGAAAATGTGCGGCTACGGTTTTCATTGGTAACTTTGGAATTTGCCTTCAACAATAACATAAACGTGGGTTTTGTTTGTTGAGTGCATGCATCCAGAAAGCTCTTAGGGCATCTACAGAGGCGGTCTCCCTTCGGTCGTTGTGCCCGGTTGCTGGGCTTCCGACCGTAGGGAGATCGGAAGTGGCGGTTGCAAGGGCGTTGGAGACCAGGGATAGGGCGCAAGTCCGATTCCTTTTGCGACATAGATCACGATCCATCCCTGTTTTTGCATTATTTATTATTTGCAGTGTTGTGAAAAAAATTATAATAATGAGAGACAATGTGTGAGAGACCGCTATTATTGGAGACGATTTAGAGACCGATCTCTCAATGATTGGGACCCCATCACACATGCTCTTTTGGTAGGTCTCCCATCGTACATCCTCTTAAAGTTTGTCTCTTTCTCGCTCTACCCTCTTTCTCTCTATCTTTCTCTCTCATCCACTCCATCACTTGTCGACTCACTTCCTCCGAGGGGTGTAAATCAAATCAAGCATTTTGATTCGATTCGGGAGTCGTATTCGAAGTTTGATATTTGTATTCAAAATTATACAATTCGAATTCGAATTCAAATATTTTTTTTATTCGATTAGTTTTCAAATACTCCATCCGTCCCTGAAAATTGTCATCTTATTAACATAGTCGTCCGTCCCTGAAAATTGTCATCTTTCCCTTTTTGGAAATAATCCCACCCACTTTTCTATATTTTAAACCTAACATATATTCAAAAAAAGCCGGGTTTCTTTCTCCACTCAAAACATATCTACCAAACATTTCCTAAAACCCGTGCTACATAATATGCATCTCAATTCTTAGGGACGGAGGGAGTACTTATTAGTAATTACGATAATTGATTCGATATTCATAAAGATTCGATTAGATATGTAAATAATAATATAATTTTAATATATATTTATATAATATACTTTCTTGTTGATTATGGAATTACTCCCTCCTCCGTCAATAGTCTAACAAGTCTCACTTTCCTTTTTCAATTTGTTCAATAGCAATGTCTCAATCCAAATAAGGAAATAATTAGTATAAAATAAGGGGAAAATAATTGTTGGTTAGGATATTACTTTTAATTAAAATACTCCTTAATAAAGTGGAACAAACTTACTTTATACATTAAGCCCCTTCTTCTTAATAACCGTGCCCAAAAGAAGTGAGACCATGCTATTGGGACGGAGGGAGTATATCCTTAAATCTTTAAATACATGTTAAATGTGTTGAGATTAATTTGGCCCATCTCCAAGCCCATTCCAAAATAAGGTCAACATTTTCCATAATGGATATGTGTTGCACTAACTTTAATCTCTTGAGTGGTGCAGACGTAAGTCATAGTCTCTTTCGTTTTTTCTCTATCTCTCACTGCTTTACATTGTCTCTCTCTTCCATCGTTCTTACTGACGTTCTTCATCACCTTCCTTCACAAAATTCCGATGAGTCATTCTTTATCTCATTCTTCTATAGATTCAAGTATTCGATTCGAATTCATGAAACCATTCAAGTATTCGAATTCAAATCAAGTTTAATATTCGACCACGATTCGAATTCGATTCGGATTCGTGAATAGTTTTATGGATTCGATTCGATTAGAATGATATTCGATTTGATTCGATTCGTTTATACTCCTACTTCATCCCCACCACTTTTTGCCTTGTTTATCCAATAATTATCGGCAGTACGTCCTGCTCTCCCTCCAGCCATTCCTCTCCTCTCCTTCTCGACACAGGCACAACTCTATCTTTTTCACCACTAAGAGCATGCACAAGTCTCTCAAAGATCGGTCTCTTAATATTTTACTAGTTATTTTTGTACTTTTTTGTAAGATCCCAATCGTTGAAAGACCGGTATCAAAATCACTTTAAATGATAGCGGTCTCTCATTATTTAATTTTATATATAAAAAAAAGAAATCTAGAAGCGACAGAATGGCTTCGCGGCACGCGTTGCGGCCGGAGGAGGAGGGAGAGATCGGTCTCCCTCTTGATCGCGTTTGGGACCGAAGGAGCAACCCTTTGCGTGTTCGTGAGAGCGGCCACGACGACCGCCTCCCCCGGTCGCTAGTGGAGATACCAGCCCGGTCTCTTATGCCGCTGTACAGTACATGCTCTAATAAATTAACCTAACTTTGGATTTTGGTTTAATTTGGACAGTTATTTCTATCGAATTTTGTAGCCGGTAAACACGATGACGAGGGAGTATGGGTTAGTAGAATTATGTAGATGCGGTTTTACGATTCTACCCCTTCGCACAAGATTTAATAGGTGCCTTGCACAAATGGCCATATATATAAATGGTTAGCAATTTCCCAAAAGTTGATGAAATTTTGATAAGTTAGTTGTGAATAGAAAAAAAAATGATAATATGAGACCTACGAATTAATATATTGGGATATGTTTAGGGCCTTAGGGGTACTTTAGGAAATTTCTGTAACACATTAACACTAGGATCTTGACCGACGTCTTAGAAAAAAGCCTCGCCGCATTGCCTTTTTTATTTTATATTTTTAATTTTTTACACACGAATACACGATCACCAATTTTTCAAACGAGATTTCTAGTTCACCGTTTAAGCCCAGTAGCAGTAAACATTAAGATTTTGAAGGGTAATTTTAAAACATGCGAATATAAAACTACCACAAATGACAATTTTCATATAATAATTTAAATCATAGTAAAAAGGGGGGATGTTATGCAATTATCATGTTCTAGCTAATGGCTCTAAATAGTACTCCATCCATGGGCGTTTGGTTTGCTTGATAAGGAGTGATTGATAAAATAATCCAACATAATCACATGTTTGGTTTGAATGATAGGGCCCGTGATAGATAAACGGTCCGTGCTCCAATCACTGAAATGGGTGATAATTTATCACCCCAAAATTGGGTGGATTATTAATCACTCTTATAATCCTATCCTATGCTATCAATCTTATCTATCCCATCCACCAAACCAAACACTACCTTAATATACTATCTGATCTAGTTAAAACTTATCTATAAATAGAGTTGGACGCAATTCAAGAAAAAAACACAGAGGGTCGAGGCAAGGGAAATTATGACAAATTTTTCGTGGACGGAGGGAGTAGTATATAATTCTATTTGATTTTAGAGCAGCGTTTTGTATATTACCATTAAATAACATTCCTTAATTATGTAAATTTGAAGGACTTTTATAGGTCAAGCATAAGATAAAAGCATCTTGGTTAGTAATATTCTATTTCTATAGTATAATATTTGAAAAACTTCCAAGCCACACAAATTTATGTAATATTCAAAAGAAATAATAGCAGGGATAGTATACATTACAGCCTTCATATAAATTATAAATGGTCCATTGGTCCACCTCTCCTAATTTAACAGTATCCTATATATCAAAAACATAAAAAACATGTGCTAAAAAATAGGAAAAAGAAAATATGATGATAAATGTTTTTTTGTTTTTCCGTTTTCAAAACACCCATCAAATTAAATTTGGATAGCGTGTGACGGGTGAAGAATTTTGGTCCCAATTTTGCGGGACCAATGCATCCTAGACTCCCAGTAGATATTATTTGGAAAGTATATATGTATATTTTTCGATATAATAATAGATATTTCATCTCTTCACGGAAAAATATTTCTTTCTTTCTTTTCTTGTCCGTCACTAAAACCTTTCCTTTTCTATTATTAAACACTACTCCACAATAAATTCTTACTATCTACCATTGCCACTACAAAAAACTTAGGCTTTACCAACTTAAATTTAATACTCCTTCCATCCCCCAAATATACTACATGTTAACCGCCACGACTTTTAAGAAATGTGTGGTAGATATTTGTTGAGTGGAAAATAGGACATACATTTTAGAAATATATGGTAGATATTTGTAAGGAATTGTGTGAGATCATGTTCCAAAATGGAAGTGGTATATTCTTTATGGACGGACGGAAATGGAATTAATGGTATACTTTTCGGGGACGGAGGGAGTATATAAGACTTCAAAATATGGAATATTGAAATATTGTTTACCCAGAATTCATCAAAGTACTTATCTTAATTTGATGTTTGGGGAGTCAACATCCATCTTTGATGTCGGTGTTCCGTCGGTGGGTCATTTTTCTCCGACCTGTGTTTATTTCGTCGGTAATCCGTCAATATTTATCAACAGATTTTGTGTCCATCGGTAAATTGAGTGTTTTTTATAGTGTATATTTTGTCAACTTATTTACATAATATATCAGTTATGACCGTCCACCATTGTTTCAATTATTATAACACTAGACTCAATGTGGGACAATTAATTAATTTCTACGTACGGCTATCACAACGACACTTAACTATATTTTATTAAAATTGGTGTCGCTTTTGTCGTGGAATTTTTTTGTGGACTGAGGGAGTATTGATTATTCAAATAATTATTTCAAGCAATTCTGTCGAGTCTATTCCGTTTACCGTAGGGGAGATAGAAAACCAAATATCTATAAATAGAGTGGACGCATTTCAAGAATAAAACACAGAGGGTCGAGGTAAGGGAAAACCTTGAGCGCACACCAATCCAATCCAAAATCATTTCTTCTTTTCAGTTCAGGTAATCTTCTCTCCTCATCCTTTGCGTGGTCTAAGAAAAATAATTTCTGTAACCTCAATCTAACGTTTTTGAATTTTTAACTAACTGACCTAACTTTGGATTTTTATAAAGTAGAAATTTAAAAAATTCAAATTTCAAAAAGTAAAATAGTAGAAGTGATATCTATTAAGTTTTTATTTTTAATTAAGTTTGTTGAATATTTTCCAGTGCGCAGCTTGAGTATTTAATTGTTGATTTTGACGAAACAAATGAAACTGCAGGTAATTGGAAGAAACATGGAAACAGTTCTTCTGTCTGCAGGCGCGCTTTCAAGGTTCATCGTCATCAAATCAAATTATTACAAAGATCAGGGCTATGCACACTACGATAAGGATGGTTTCGCACTTCTCCGGAGCAGAGAGCGTGTTCTCGGAGATGGTGAAGATTTCCGAAGCCGAACGAGCTACAGTTGACGGCAGGTATGTTAACCTACGGTTTTGTCATTCTAACAGATACTGGGAACGAGAAGGGCAGGTTCATTGTTGCTGAATCCAACCAGCCTGAGGAAGACATTACAAAACAGCCTTCGTGTACGTTGTTCGAGGCGGTTAGCGTGGCCGGCGGCAACGGGTTGTTCTACTTGAACCACGTCCAGAGCGGGGGGCGTCTGTTGTTTGAAGAACCGAGCATGAGATTTTACGTACAACCAAATCCCAATTCTGACCAAGGTTATCTAAGTTTTGTGAATTGGGATGACTTAGTTAAACTGCCCAAGAATGTAGCGTTCAAAGGATATAACGACAAGTACCTCGAAGGAATCGTGTTGGTGGAGTGGAAGGAATCCTCAAAATAGTAGGCAACTACCTGCGCTTCTCA